>OY754978.1:31854478-32399478 GCA_963576475.1 Molanna angustata
CGTATTATACTGACATTAAATGAACAAAAAAAGACTCTAGAGCCTTTCGCAATTCATAGCAGGAGTGTACCCAATGAATTAAATCTTAAAATCCACCGACATGAGTGTGGTGCATTTGGGTCTTGTTCGGGTTCTCAATGTACCACACTAAATATGAGCAAGAAGGTAAAATATTTGGGTGTCTCAGTTGTATCTGAAATGAAATGGAAAGATCATATTTATGACACAGGAAAAAGATTGCGTTAAGTTATCTGTTTTTTATAGAAATGTTCTTGATGTTGACATGCTTAGAATGACATACTCGTATTATGCTTTGCTACATTCAACTAGTAATAGAAGCCATTTAAATTACTATATAAAAATTATAGATGCGCTTGGATAAAAAATAAAGACAAACTTTTAGAAAAGGTAAACATTTAAAAATATTAGACACATGACGTAAGACACAAACAATAAATCGTTGTCTATGGAAAAGTTTGTAAAATATATGAGAGTGTAATAAGGTCCAATCGGGTTTAGAATCCCGTATATGCAGATTCAATTAGGTCGGAACCAAATTAGTCTTCATATATATTATTGATACTTCAGATGTCAACCTGACATTAATTGAATTCATTAAATTATTGAATTGATCAAATTACATTGAGTGTAGAGCTTTTTTTTTTTCATGAATATGTCCTTGTTAAACAAGTACATAAACATCTTCCTACGTTCCCTAAAATATGTATAGTGATATAGGTGAACGAAATCGGTCGAGGCAGGATTCGAACTCGCGACCACTGGATTACTAGCCCAGCGCGAAACTTACTCACGATAAAGATTACTCACGATATTAAATACTATATTTTTGTTACAACTTTTCAGATATACAATACCTACTAATAACTAAATAATAAAGATGCGAAATTAATACGAAAGAGGAGAGATTAGCACTGAAGCGCGTCGTTTGTGCGTTCGTTTAAATACCCCCCTAGCGTCAAATTTCAGAAAAACCGATGCTCGCTGATTGGACACTAGGAGGAGTATCCAATTCACAAAGCAGTCGCTAGGCGCTATGCTGCCACAAGTTTATCAGCTGTAATTCTAGGTAGGCGCAACGTTCACCAATTATGCCTTGAGTTAGACCTCCCATCTGCAATACTAGATTTTTTCAACGATTTCCACCTTTCGTTGCTCCGAAAGTATATAACAACCTGCCATCTTTAGTGAAGCAACATAAAAGCTACCTAACCTTTATGGCCCAGTATTTCAGTCGGCCCTTAGGAGTTTAACTCAAGTTTAACAAAAATATTGCGTATTTCAGTGCCTAATCTTCCCTTAAATACGTCACTAAACGACAAATATTTAACTCAACGTTTCTGGCGGATCGCGTGTCTTAATCTTGAGTTAAGTATTGTTTCTAGTCTTTTTCGCCAGGTGGCGTACTAATCGCCGCACGCTTTAATGTTTTATTTCATTTTATACTACAAATAACTATGCATAATAATTATAATCATGATTTATTTTTGTTGTTAAAATAAAAGACTTGATATAGAAGTGGTTCATGTATTTAATATTTATTTTATTTTTTACATAATTATAATGTATTGCCTGACAACAAACGAAATAAACTGTCAGCCATAATGAAACGTCAGGCACGCAACATTATTTTTGCGATGTTTTTTCATCCCACTTTTTAAATTGATCCATCCTGTTTCTATTTATATAATGTGTATTCTTAAATTTTCTACATAAGACACTATTTTACCATTATCACTTAGTTCCATATCCATCTGTAAAATGTACATACATTTTGCATTGAAGTACGTAGTACATATTCAATGACAATTTTTCACTACAATGTTTGATTTTAATTAAAAAAAAACATCGATCGGTATAAAAAATTGAAAAAGTAACATGCTGTGTAATGAAACAAATAAAATAATGTGTTGTTATAATAATAAAATAATATTTAGTCACAGCTTCGCGTCTCGTATCATTTAAGGTTATTACAATTTTGACAGATGCGTTATAGACAATAACCATAGAAAAACGTAAAATATATCTATAGTTGAAGATTACGTAACTGACGTTTCATTTTACACTGAAATACGCGAATGAAATTTAGTCTTCCCTAAACTATTAACTTGGATTACCAAATCCAACGATTTAAGGGCCAACTGAAATCTCGGGCCTATGAAGCATTTTAATCTGTGGCTTAAAACAGCTAACCCAAATGATTATCTATTGTAATTTTTTATTCTTTGTTTTATGCAGTATTTGTGGTGTTGCATCCTGTTTGTATCTTTTAGTATTTATTATTTTTGTTTTACTTTTTTATTCTGTTGCATTTTTTTAATGTGTAAATATCTACATAATGAGTAGGTATATAAAAATGTATAAAGGCATCAAAGAAACGAACTACAGTTATAGAATTGGTATCGGCTAGCATTTAGTTAAACCGCGCGACTTGTTGTGTGTTTTTTGTGGATATTATGTACCTACATAAACATACAACATTTTAAAGAGTATGTTTTTTATTTTTAATGTTTATGTTTAATTTCTGATATTGTCTATTTTATGTTTTATTAAAAATTAATTAACTATGCACTGTAGATTGTAGATATATCTCATTTTTTATCATTTTGTAATATCCACAAACAGGCGTTGCCTGGTGGGATTTCTCTTGTTTATATTATATTGTCTAATTATCATGTCATATTATGTAAGTTTTTATAAGTTATATATTTCTGTAAACTCCTTTATGTTATTATTTTTATCATTTTGTAATACCCACAAACAGGCGTTGCCTGGTGGGATTTCTCTTGTTTATATTATATTGTCTAATTATCATGTCATATTATGTAAGTTTTTATAAGTTATATATTTCTGTAAACTCCTTTATGTTATTATTTTTATCATTTTGTAATACCCACAAACAGGCGTTGCCTGGTGGGATTTCTCTTGTTTATATTATATTGTCTAATTATCATGTCATATTATGTAAGTTTTTATAAGTTATATATTTCTGTAAACTCCTTTATGTTATTATTTTTATCATTTTGTAATACCCACAAACAGGCGTTGCCTGGTGGGATTTCTCTTGTTTATATTATATTGTCTAATTATCATGTCATATTATGTAAGTTTTTATAAGTTATATATTTCTGTAAACTCCTTTATGTTTTTTAACAGATTTTTAATTATCTCAATAGAGACGAAGTTGGAATATTTATTGTAGGAGAACTGGGAGAACTGGGAAAAATTAAATATTCCAACTTCGTCTCTATTGAGATAATTAAAAATCTGTTAAAAAATATCTTTGACTCCCGACAGGGAAAAAAATCCAATGTTTGCGCATATGCAATAATAAAAATATTCGACTCCTTTATGTTATTATTTTTTTGTTTTCTTATGCATATAACGTTTTGTTAAAAGATAAATAAAGAATTCTTTATTATTATTGAGTTCCCTATCACGTATAAAGTGATCACGTAAACCACCCGATGACAGGTCATAAGCCCTGTAGGTGCCAGAGTTCCTGGTTCTTTTATAATATCCCAACTTTGTTTGAGATGTTATTGTCAGTAAAAATATCATTTGACTCCTGACAGGGAAAAAATCCAATGTTTGCGTATATGCAATTGAAAAATACATATATTCGAATATCATTATTTTTTTTGATTATTATTAGTTTCCACAAACATTTGTTGATTCGTCCTATACCTAGATGGAATTTACGATTAAGCAATTTTCGCTTTTTTTGCAACTGCTTCAAAACTCAAAGTATACATTCTCTACAATTTATCCGATGAGGTATTAACGTAAAGAAAATATGCTTGAGATTTGAAAAATAGTTCATATTTTATAGCAATATTTCTGTAGGTAGATATTTAATTTATATATTTTTTATTATTTTGTTATTTATATGTCTCCTTTACACACAAGTGCTTACATTCTGGTAAAGGGCAATATCTCTTATTATTGTATTTTTTGTATCTTTTGATTGTATATGTCGAATGTATGTTAATTATTATATAATAAATAAATAAGAAAACATTACGTCAAAAATTATAGTACCTATTCATTCTGTACAAAGGAACATGTCTGTTGGTATATCTTCGGGAGTATAAGAAATATTGCTGACCATCAAACTAGAATCCATCGACTGTACTTATCGCATTCTTACTTGGGATAACTGCGTAAATTCAATATTAGATTCACTTAACAAATATCAAAAGTTTGTAATCAAAATAAGATACCCAACCCCCCCGCCTTATAAGATACCCAACACTAGTTATTTATTAAAACTTCAAAGTTCTATCTGTACATCAACTTTAAATTAAATGTCTTCACACAACAAACAATATCAACATGTATATCAACCAACTTAAACTACCATATCCTTCGTCCAATCACTAGCCCTTCTTAGCTACATACACTATACATATCAGACTCTCAATCTGTACAATACCATTTCAGATTTTATTAAAATTATCAATAATTACCAAAGATCTCTGCAAATGCTCTTCAACACTACGAGAAATCGTCGTAGTGTTGAAGAGCGCTAAAATAATAAGAATTATATTCAGCGTATGCAAGTATGGGGTCAACATTCCTATTTGGAGTAAAGCCAAAAGTCACTCACGATGTCAAGATATCGCTATACTATCCAGATCATCATAACTTTATGGCCTTCATAAATGCAATCGCTGACAGATGAAGATATTACTTAACGAAGCTTTCAAAGACTTGCAGACACTATTTTTTTTTTAATTTCATTTTTATTTTATTTATTATGTATGTTATCACATATCGTCCCTCTCCTGACTAACAGTCGTATCTGACATTTTTTTGTAAAATCAAGTTAGGACCACCAATGTATATTTATATGTTGTACGCAGGTTCTCACTAAATATCTCGACTGTATCACCTCCAGTTTACTAGGAATACCTTAGTGATTTTTTGTTTTCGAATTACTGATAGTAAAATATCACTAATAGATCTATGTATGTGCAAATAAGATTCTAATATATATAAGAATACAAATAAAATATTAAAATATATTTACACCGTGTCACTGCACCGTGTGCTGGGAGAGATGAAAATATGCACGGGCAAAACACTGAAAATTTGGATTTTGCAGATACGACTGTTAGTTAGGAGAGGGACGATATGTACCTACATATATTAATTTGCGTGTAATGAATGTCTTTTATGTGTTTGCTCGTTTGCTTCACATACCCATATTTTTTGTTTTGATTTACCTTGAGGGGTTTCTAATCGGCCTTGGTGGCTCAGTTGGTTTGATATCTGACTGCTGAGCCTAGGGTCCTGGATTCTATTCCCGGTGGAGGCGCAGTGATATTTTAAAATATAAAAAAGGTTGATATTTAAAATATAAAAAGATATATAAAAGGTTGCATTCGCCTACAACGATAGTTGAATAAATATGTTTACTTCATTCCTTATAACCCATCCTATAATCATGCACATCCTTCTTATACTTATTACAATATGTGAAATGCTTTTTTATTAAATTTTTTGTAACTGTCATTTTTCTGTACTTTCTGGGATTGGTATGTAATTGGTCTCATTTCTGTAAATCGTTTGTGTATTGTAAGTGTTAACATGACTGTTTACTATTCCAAATGAATAAATAAATTTAAATTTAAATTTTTAATGTATTATCAGCGATAAAATTTTATCACGCGGTGTAAATTTGATGATTATTTTTTAATTAGAAAGGGGATATATTCCGATTAGTCCCATTTAAATTTGGTCAAGATATAATCATGGAATCCATGAGAAAATCATCAAACTCTTCAATTTGCACATCAGCGATAGGAACTCTTTAAATCATTGTCCAATTTTAATTATTTATTTTTTAATAGAAAAGGAGTGCTTCAGAGATGATCGCACATATAAGTTTCATCGAGCTATGATGATAGGTTTTCAGAAAAAAAATCATCAACCTATACAATTTGCAAAGGCGTCTGCAAACTGTATAACACGTATTATTGTATAGGCGAATTGTACGAAAGATATTATTACTACATACATACATACATACCATCACGCCATGTAGGCAGAGAGAACCCAACGCCAAATTTATTCTTTCTTGGCGCACATTAATTTTGAAGTCGGTTTTTTTATATGAAATATTATTTTACACATTGGATTTTTTTCCCTGTCGGGAGTCAAATGATATTTTTATTTACAAACTTTATAACATCTCAATAGAGACGTAAACCAGCCGATGACAGGCCGTAAGCCCTGAAGGTGGCTTGATTTCCTGGTTCTTCTATAATATCCCAATTTCGTCTCTATTGAGAAGTTAAAACGTTTGTCAATAAAAATATTTTACATCATGTTAAAAATAACATAGGTAGGTATGAATATAATATCGGCACATGTGCCTTACACATAATTAAGTTACCAACTATTAACAAATAGTGCGAATCAATAGATGAATGGTGGCAGAGCGGTTATAGGTGTCGCCAAATAACTTGATTTTTTAACAGAGAAGGGGGGCGATTTGCACGTAAACCAACGAAGCAAAAAGACACAAATTTGCGCTCTGCGCTACCGGAAGCTCGTTCAAGATATTTGGCAATAATTATAGCGCACTGAGTTAGTAATCCAGTGGTCGCAAGTTCGAATCCTGCCACGACCGACATTCATAAACCACGAAAATATTCAAAAACCACATAATTCTGGTGGCACAGTCACGCTGTGTGCAGGTATGCACCAAGAAAATTTGTTTATGTCATGTCTATAGATAATTGTTTTGTGATACTATCTCGTGCCGTGAGGCACCGGCTTAGAATAGTGCTTCCACTCTTTTCTATAATTGGAAAATACAAGAGTCAACAATAACATCACACAGTTAAGCAATGAGGTTCATCACCAATTCTGAATTTTGTGTCATTTTAGGTTAAACGTTACTGTTGTATGGGTATACACGCACGTGTTGTGATCCCTTTTTATACGACAGTGAACATACGCACACCTGTCGCTGGATACCTCACATTGCGGGATATGCCGTGATGGTATGTACGAATGGTACATTCTCTATTTTTCATCAGCTTAAGTCCTGTTGTGGAAAAACGATTCATATGGAAGAGGTTCAGGATCAAGGTCATAGCGTTTAAAAAATAATGCGTGCTATTGAAATACCCCAAAGCATTTGTTCTCAAATATAAGGCAACAATGTAATCTGCTTTTAAAAGGAAATAAACAAATTTTTATTATTATTAATGACTATGAATATTGAACTTTCATTTCAGAAGAAAATACTCATTTTTCTAAAAAATATTTTTACTCTATGCTGTAACGGAATGGAGATATCATCATCATCATAATCATAAGCTCGACAGTTCTGGGTGGGCTTTGGCTGAATCTTGCCTTCGTTCTCCAGTTTCTAATATCTATTGGTCTCTTTCGACCTTGTGGCACAGATAGTGTGAGGCGTTTTGTGGGGTTGTCGTCGTCCATTCGGATTATGTGACCAGCCCATCTTAAGCGCCCTATCTTGATGGAACTGATCACATCAGGCTCTTCATAGGTCTCATATAGCCGCTATGGATCTTTCAGTTTGTTTAGTCATCACCCAGGTTTCGGAAGTATACGTGAGGACCGGCTTAGTGAGTGTTTTGTACAGAAGGATCTTTGTTTTTCTCCTAACCAGGAATGTAGATATATGATTCCATACTTAAGTTCATTTTTTTACATCAATTCTTCTACGGGTCTCATTATGAGAGTGCATTTATAATATGAGTTACGGTATGGACTTTTTGAGTGTGTATGCTGCACGATTGATTTTCGAGTCCTCTCTACAGTTAGTTATCCGAGAAGCAATAATAAATAAATAAATTAACATCTAGTAGGTACAAATTTAGTCATAACTAAAAACGTGAGTTGCAGACTTTACAGACGAGAGGAAGGTCCTCAGGCCTAACGGACCTTCAATAATTCCAATATTGACTGTACAGATCATTAATAATTATCAATTTTAACATACCAAACAGACAATATCATACACAGACCTGGAGTCCCCATGGCAACATGTAAACTCCGGGTCAGTGAGAAAACGACTGCTAGTGCTAACCAGAGGTGGTCTGAGGAAAGCACATGCTCCATTGCCAAACAAACATGTCCAAAATATGATCTCAGAAGAACCAGAGAAATACTCTCGTTCAGAAGAGACTCTCTCGCCAGAGTCATATCAGTATTAACGGGACACTGGGTTATAGGAAAGCATGCCAGAAGGCTAGGGCTGGAGGCATACGATTACTGCAGAGCATGTCAGGACGAGGAGGAGGAGGAGACGGTGATCCACTTCCTCTGTCACTGTCCTGCTCTCTCTAGAACTAGAACTAAATATAAGTTTCATCGAGTTCTGATGACAGAACTCGTGAGAAAAAGTCATCAAATTATTAAATTTCCTAAGGCACCTGAAATCTGTGTAACACGGAATATTGTATTGACAAATTATATGCAAGATATTATTACTACATACATACAAACCATCACGTAATGTTCCTGATGGGGTAGGCAGAGAGAACTGAACGCCATATTTTTTTTCTATTTTGACACACATTGATTTTGAAGTATTTTTTTTTTAAAAAAAAAATATTGACGCCGCGCCGTTCAGAATTCGCCCCAGTAACGACGCCTTAGCATATACCTACACAATAATGTTTATTTATTTATTTTTCT
The DNA here is from genome assembly GCA_963576475.1 of Molanna angustata. NCBI lineage: Eukaryota > Metazoa > Arthropoda > Insecta > Trichoptera > Molannidae > Molanna > Molanna angustata. Next base: position 31,863,179 of record OY754978.1, read on the forward strand.
TCTTCTTCTTTTTGTGTGTAGTTATATTTTCCTTTCTTTTACTACTTTTTTATTATTTGTATTATTGATGTATTTGCACTTATTGTTGTTTTGTTGTGCCTACATTGTTATTATTTATCTTGTCTTTTATTGTAAATGCTCTATTAAGGGCGTACATATATAATAAATAAATAAATAAATAAATTTGTAAAAAATCAGGTCCACGGACGTGGTTCTATATGTTCAGGAATAATTCATTGTTTTCTTACCAGCTAATGACAAAAATCGGGGTATATTTGTTATTTTTCTACAAGAATATACAGAACACAATTAAAAATTAAGAAATAGTTTTCGGGGGGGACTGCTGCCAACGTACCTATTTTTTCAATTTGAATTTGCGTCATTACTACAAAACGAATCATTTTGAAAAAAATAACCTAGTTAGTTTGGATATTAATAAATAAAAATATACCTTAATTTTTTAAATATGTTCTGTTTATATTCTTGTAGGAAAATAATAAGCATACCCCAATTTTTGACATTTATCTTAAATTTCTAAAAAACTATAAGGTATAGAGCATTATATTTATTTATAAATTAAAGAAGATCAAAATATCTGGAAAATATGATGTAACGTCGCAATAATGCATCAGGTTAAGTTAATAAACCAAAAAAACTTATATTTCGCAATGGCGCTGAATGGAAAATAAATGTTTTTTAGGTTTATTTTCTAAACCTGAATCATTAATGTACATAACGTCACACCGTATTTTTCTAGATATTTTTGTCTTCTTTAATTAAAAAAAAATATGTTGAACTACGCCTTATATTTTATTAAAAATATAAGATAAACCTTGAAAATCGGGGTATGCCATTATTTTTCTACAAGAATTTATACATAACGTTATCAAAAAGTAAAGATACATTTTTCTTTATGAATACCCAAACTATCTAAATTATTTTTTCAAAACGATTTGATATGAAATAATGATGGTCTATCAAATTGAAAAATAGGTACGTTGGCAGCAGTCCCCCCCTTAATTAATATCCAAACTATCTTAGTTTTTTTTCAAAACAATTCGATTAGTACCTAGCAACGATGTAATATTATCAAACTTAAATAACATTTATTATATTATGGTTTCAGGCAGTTATTAAAAAGATATATTGTATTATATAAAAGTTTGAGAGTCTTTGAGTGCATGAAATGCAGCATGCACTTGTATCAAGAGTCGAGCAGATGCACTTACGATGTGAGTGTGTGTGTGTAAAATACATGCATAGGTATGTACAAATATCCACCATGTAAATATATATTTCCTACATACAGTGCTACGTTCATAGTAAGGTATTGACTGAGTATTTGCATATTTACAGGGTCTGACTCTTGTTAATCTCATGTTTCCACTACTTACTTATGTCTGCTTACTGTCTCTAGTCATGTATCATGCTATAGTGCACGACAAAAATCAATTTGATGCATGCAAAACCACTCTTATTCATGCCGAACCACTCTGATGCATGCCAAATCACTCTGATGCGCGGTAAATTAATCTGATGCATACAAAACCACTTTTATAGATGCCTTACCACTCTGATGCATGCTTAACAGCTTTAATATCTAATCGCTCTGATTCATGCCAAAACACAGCGTTCAATGATGGAGACAGAGTTTCATCCTAATATTCTGACATTCTCATACTAAGATCAGGGCTACGTTCACAATGAACGCCGAGTGCACTTAGTGACGCTCTAAGCCGTTCATAATAACCGGAAACAGACGCTCAAAAGACACTCTGTGGCGTTCAGATTGTACGAGTGTATTACGCACCAAACGCTCGGTAAAATTGTCGGGTCATAATAGATATCACAGGAACAAGATACTACTTCTACTTGTTCCTGTTGTACCTAGTATGTCAGTTGACATTATTTATGATGACTATATGCATTCACAAAGAGGTTAATTTATAAAAATATCATTCGAAAATTTACAATAAAAGGTAAGAGATCATTATTTACTTCACTGCCCAATTGTTATCTTTCGATGAAAATATAACCTAAAAAGAGACATGTGCGATAGTGACATTTGACATTTGAAACGCCCGATTTATGTGTTATTTAAAAATTATGTGTTTAACTTCCTATATTTCCAGAGTTTTTAAAAATATCGAAAAAAAAACCGAAACACCCCAACTAGATAATTTAATTTTCTATAAAAAATATTAAAATTGTAGTAGTAGGTACATCTCAAACTTTTTGTATTTTTTTTTTTATGAAATTTGAATTTAGTGACGACATCGCTTCATACAATTTGTATGGCAGTGGCCTTTACACAATGTCTATGAAGACTTAATAGTTTGTTACTTAATGTCCAAACAAACATACATACCATCATGCTGTTTTCATATTCTGGGTAGGTAAAAAGGACTGACCTCCATACTATCCTGTCTCGACATACATACCTACATGTGTTGTATATAAAACATAATACCTTAAAATATTCAATAATTTGTATTTATGGGTTTATAGTTATATACATAATATCGCTATCGACAGTTAGATCTCATGTGTTACATGAAACTAGTAAGGGATTCAATACAAAATATTATAATTGTCAGCCTTCGTGGCTCAGTTGGTTAGATATCTGACTGCTGAGCCAAAGGTCCCGGGTTCGATTCCCGGTGGAGACACAGTTTTTAATTGTGTTTTCAGTCTGGATCTGTGAGACGATTAATATCGTAAGTCTCCAGAATGTGGCAACTTATTATTGGGTGCGTGTTAAATTAATATTTGACATAGTAGGTACCTGTTAGTTGCCCGAGAAACAATATTAAATAAATAAATTACATTTTTGAAGAACGACGATCGTTATTATTTAGAATTTGTGTAATATAATAATTATGACATTTCAATACGTTCTAATTTCGAATTCGTGATACATAGAGCAGAGACACATATAGTTCGAGATTGAGCAATACGTTATACGAATTCATAAGAAAACAACAAAAAGTCATCGGACAGTTCGTAATCGAATAGTTCGTCACTGTACAGTTTGTCCTTGAAAATATCTTTCTGGATATGTCTATATAAACGTATTTATTATAGGTACAAAACATGGCGTGTATGTACATACATATATGAATGCATGTAAATATTCCGTCAAGGACATTGAAAAGAAGGGTAGAATATGAAGTGTATTTTACGGGAGGGGAAGGGTGAATATATAATAATTATAGTATTGTTTGAATGCAGCAATGATTTCTTTTAATGAATATTTCTTTGTAACAAGTACATATTAAATATTTTTATTATTGCATATGCGCAAACATTGGATTTTTTTCCCTGTCGGGAGTCAAAGATATTTTTTAACAGATTTTAATTATCTCAATAGAGACGAAGTTGGAATATTTATTTGAGCGAAAAGAATTTTCAAGCGAAAAGAATTTCAGTATTACAATATATAGAACTTTCAAAATTGAATTGATAGGGATCTCATTAAAAGGCATAATTGGTGAACGTTGCGCAAGCGCATAAAGTGATCACGTAAACCAGCCGATGACAGGTCGTAAGCCCTGTAGGTGCCTTGATTTCCCGGTTCTCCTACAGTAAATATTCCAACTTCGTCTCTATTGAGATAATTAAAATCTGTTAAAAAAGTACATATTATACATCAACATACATTTCCTAAACTAAGCAAGAATACTTGTATTTATTCTTAATAAACCCAAGACGTTTTTTTTTATTTAAAAACATAGGTACTATTATTAATATAAAATAAAATATTAAATAATATTTATTATCATCATCAGTGGCTCCACAGCCCAGGATGGGCCTCCATTATAATTAATATTTATAATAAATAAAATTAATTCGCGCCGTTGCGAAATGGCAGATCGACCGACTCGTTCTACGTTCCTCGAAGCAATACCACTTCAAATTTAAACGAATTGATCATAAGGACATGTCATTTCTATAATGTGTTTTTCATGACACTTCTCTAAAATGATAAATTTTTCTATAATGTCATTTCATTGTGTTTAATCTTTGAGTCTACAACACTAAACTTACTGTGTAATTTCCACCCGCAACATAATAATAATTATATTACACTGCACCTTCCGTACACTGCATAGTGTAGTGTAGGATAGGAAACTTGTATAACTCATTATATGTACTATGTATAACTATTCTTCTTCTTCTGGGTCACAATCCTAAGATTGGTCTGCACCAAACACTCGATCTTTCCTCTTAACTCTATCGTCCGCCAGTCTCTTCATCTCTTTGTAGCTGCTACAGCGCACGTCACCGATTATCTGGTCTATATAGTTGTTTCTGAGGCGACCTCTACAGTTACCCCCATCAATCATTCCTTCGACGATGGTAAAAAGCAGGCCTGGGTGCCGGATGTTGTGACCTATCCAAGTTGTTCTCTGTTGGGCAATTCTTTTCATAATTTGCCTTGTCTCTCCAACCCTACTTAGTACCTCGTCGTTGCTAATGTGTTCTGACCAGTGAACTTTAGCCATGCGTCTGTAGCACCACATCTCAAACGCAGACAGACGTCCCGTTTCGCGTTGGCTGATGGTCCATGTTTCACAGCCATATAGCAGTACACTCCAGACAAGAGACTTGATCAATTTTTTCCAAATTTTGATGGAAATGTTAGGGGATTCAAAAATTGTTTTCAAAAATCTTTTGTTGAAGGTGACTCTTGCTTAGTGGATTCTGCTTTTGATGTCTACTGTTGAACGTCCGTCTTGAGATATTGAGGTATAACTATTATGCGCAGAAATATTTGGGCATTCATGCCTGTGTCTGTGAGACACAGGCAGAAGAAGAAATCAGGTATTATCAGATAGATAATTTATTTCACTATGATGAATATCAATCAGCGTTAACTTTTTTTGACAAATCTCAATTGAGATAAAGTTGGAATATTATATGAGAACAATGAACTCAAGGCACCTACAGGGCTTACGACCTGTCATCGGCTGGCTTACGTGATCACTTTATGCGCTTGCGCAACGTTCACAAATTATGCTTTCTTATTAAGTTAATATCAATGCATTTTCGGGGGACACGGAAGGAGCCTCCACGTAGATTGAGTTTCGGTTAACTTCGGAAAAGCAATCGGGCGTCCCTGGAAACGGCAGAATGCCGGCCAATCCTTCCACCACCGGAGCACCAACCAATATGATGGTGTTCCGGACACGGAAAGTAAGTAAGTAAGTAATGCATTTTCGAAAGTTCTATATATTTTAATAATGAGAAACAGATCGTTTGGAAATAAGCTTTTTTTTTCATCGTCATCTATGAAGTAACGAAGAAACCTTTTTGTAACGCCATCTATTGAGAATTTTGAGAAACGATTTTTGTTGACAATCAAAGCAACAGTTATTTTGTAATCATAAATGAGGTGATGATGTTCTTGCACAGATGTCACCCCTGAACTTCGCCAAAAATATTGTTCATTTTAAGCTTGTTTAACTACTTGTACGAATGTGTATGTAAATCGAATATTTTTTTAATTGCATATACGCAAACAATGGAATTTTTTCCCTGTTGGGAGTCAATAATGATTTCTTTTTCAAAATACTCCCGATAAGGAAAAATATCCAATGTTTTCGTATATGTATTCATCCATCCATCCATACCATCACGCCATGTCCCTTGCGGGGTAGGCAGAGAGGACCAAACGCCACATCCTTCTATCCTGACACGCATCACTCGCCTCATCCACATTCATGCATCGTCTCATACATGTTCGTTTATTGCTCACACTTCTAACATTTCCGTCTTTCAAAATTTCGTTCACATGGTCGTGCCATCCCTTTCTTGGGCGTTCCCGACCTCTCATTCCATTCCTTTCCGCTCTGTATATTTTCTTCAGGCGTTCCTCATTCATTCTCCCCATGTGACCAAACCATCTCAATGTGTTCACTTTTATTCTAGTAATGACATATTTCTTCATCTTACATTATTTCCTTATGTCCTCGTTTCTTACCCGGTCATAAATTCGTATATGCAACTTTTAAAAAATATTCGTTCTGACTTATCGAAATTTGTGGCTATTATTATTTCAACCTACAACAAATTACTTATGTGACCAGTCGTACGTCACACGTACGTACTGTTTTAATGTATATAATATACCTATATATATATACTATAACTTGATGCGCATATTAGCACGCATTTTCTCAGAATTTATTTGTGGTCAGGAATTTGCCTAAATGGCCCAATAATGTGACATTTTGTCAGTTGCCATCCTGAATAACAAACCGCCACAGATCTTCAACAGATCTAACATGAATACCAAAGATTACTTTGTAGATCCACTGTCATGGGAATTCAACGTCGGCAATACCTACCTATTATTTATTCAACAGAATCGGAGATTCTCAGAGTTGAATATTCATACGTACAGAGGGAAATAATGTATGGAAATGAAGAGCGTGTGATTGGATTTAAAATGCGGCCGTTCTTGAAGATAATCGAAGGTATGTAAGTACGAGAACATACGTCCTGAGGTACTAATAAAACAATACTACCTAGTTAATCTTTTATTTCTGTACTTATACATTATTGATTAATCACTGTGTGATATATTTCTGCTGCTATTTTTAGTATTAAAACATTTTTTTATTAAACATTTCTCATTTATTTTGAGTCCATAAAAACTTTTATTTTATTTAATATTTTTCGTTTGTTTTGAGTTCATAGTCCATATTTTAGATAAAAGGTTCACACATTCGTGGTAGCATGGGTGTTGTAGAGGAGATACATCTAATATCAAGAGGGGGACCAAAATACACCTGGATGACACAGTGCGACATGATCTGGAGGAAGAGGACATACATAGAAAGCCGACCTCAACAGCCTTCAACGGAGAAGAGGTCGGGAGCGCCCAAGAAAATAATCATATCAACGATATTCTGGAAAGACGGAGATGTAAGAAGCGTGAAAAACAGACAGACATAATATATGATACGATGCATTTAATATTGCTTCTCGGGCAACTAACAGGTACTATGTCAAATATTAATTTAACGCGCACCCAATAACAAGTTGCCACATTCTGGAGACTTACGATATTAATCGTCTCACAGATAACACTGAAAACATAATTAAAACTGTGTCTCCACCGGGAATCGAACCCGGGGCCTTTGGGTCAGCAGTCAGATATCTAACCAACTGAGCCACGAAGGCCGAAAAAATGCATTAATGTTGGCGAGGCGATGAATGTGTGTCAAGATAGAAAAATGCGGTGTTCGATTCTTTCTGGCCGTCCCGTGATGCGGTATGTATAAATTTAAATGAATCTGAAACTCAGCAATTTTCCTGTGTTTCCTCTTAGATGTAGGTACTTGATGCAAAATATACACTCACAACCTTGAGTGACTAACCGCTGATTTTTTTTCCGAAATATAGTATCATAATTATTGGCGCTACAGCCCTGAGTGGGCCCAGGGGGCAAGTCCAGTCAAACGGTAGAATCAATATATCTTCATACACGGTGTAACACAAAGACGTAGGTACGTGGAATTTTAACTCGAACATAAATAATAAAGAATAAACACTTCCTTGCACCCTGCGCAAATGGCGAGTTTATTGCCATATGGCAATTTCTTCCAACTAACCAGTGTTTCCAGCACAGAGAAGCAAGTATTGAGTGAGAAATTAATTTAAATAAATTTCTCCTCCGCTGGGGATCGAACCCAGGACGTCTGCACCGAATACAAAATATCAAAAAATCACTCGACTTATCTTTGGTTGTCCCATTATCTCAAGTAAATACTCTTCAATAACAAAAAATGGTGCACGGAACTATTTGAAAAATTAAAATAAATGTCATCTTAACAACTGTCAAATTAAGTTTTGCTACTTCGTAACCGTAGATGATATATTAAAGCTATAATATCATATTGTGAGAATTAAAGAATCATTGCCCAGAAAAATGTTTTTTTTTGTTATGTGTGAATGGTATGACTATTGCCCGGTTAAGGGTTAAGGGGGGGACTGCTGCCAACGTACCTATTTTTCAATTTGATATACCATCATTATTTCTTATCAAATCGTTTTGAAAAAAATAATTTAGATAGTTTGGGTATTCATAAAGAAAAATGTATCTTTACTTTTTGACAATGTTCTGTATAAATTCTTGTAGAAAAATAATGGCATACCCCGATTTTCAACGTTTATCTTATATTTTTAATAAAATATAAGGCGTAGTTCAACATATTTTTTTTAAATTAAAGAAGACAAAAATATCTAGAAAAATACGATGTGACGTTGCATTAATGCTTCAGGTTTAGAAAATAAACCTTTAAAACATTTATTTTCCATTCAGCACCATTGCGAAATATAAGTTTTTTTGGTTTATTAACTTAACCTGATGCATCAATGCAACGTTACATCGTATTTTTCCAGATATTTTGATATTCTTTAATTTATAAAAAAATATAATGCTCTATATCTTATAGTTTTTTAGAAATTTAAGATAAATGTCAAAAATTGGGGTATGCTTATTATTTTCCTACAAGAATATATACAGAACATAATTAAAAAATTAAGGTATATTTTTATTTATTTATATCCAAACTAACTAGGTTATTTTTTTTCGAAATGATTCGTTTTGTAGTAATGACGCAAATTCAAATTGAAAAAATAGGTACGTTGGTAGCAGTCCCCCCCTTAAGAACTCCACATATTATATTGATATGATGATGAAAAATATGGTCCACGTATGTAGGTATGTACAGGATAAGAAGTAGGTATGATAATTAGTTGTTATTGTCTAAAGATGATAGTAACAAATATGATGAATGATCATACGACACTATAAATATATTTATATCATCTGAATGGAATAATAGTATTAAAAAGTAAAGGTGCGTTTTCGTTAGTGCAATTAACGATTATATGTAATAGTAGCACGCCTTTCTGCGATAAATTGTCAAAATGACTTACTAACGTACGTTTTTTCCTTAGTTTGAGAATTATATTTGATGTATTTAACTTCTGCATTAAATCGTCAAAATGACGTATTTTTTTCCTTATTTTGGAGATTTTATTCTTGTTTTTGACACTTCATTTCGACAATATGGTGCCAATTTCGATAAAACGTGTGTTATTTTTTTATAATAAATAGGGATAAAATAAGAAACAATAAAATATAATAAATCGTACTTATAAATTTCATTCAAATCTTGATACAAGTTAACATTGGACAAAATACATATACTTTTGACTGATATCTCATCGAGAAAAAATTAAACAATAAAAATATCATACCTATAGTTTAAATACTCGGCGGATATTTTGTGGTTGTTCATATTAACCGTGAATTTTGCCCTAAACCACTATATATTGAGTCACTATGCGACATGTTTCGGCAGCGCTGTCCTGCCATCGACCGGCTAGTTGAGACTGAGTGTTGATGTTTAGTTTTTGGATGTGTCAGATGTGTGGGGAGGTGAGTAGAGGAGGTTGGTGGTGGACGGATTGGTGTCAAGACGGGCGGGGGTGGTACAGGGTCGGATTCAAGGCTGTCAAGAGTGGAGGAATTACTACACGAAACACCATATAAAGGCTACCGACTAAACAATTACGAAACACTTGAAATACACAAACATATAAACACCGGCATTAAACTTATAAACAATAACACTTTCCTCAATACATTTCCAATCTTGACAGCCTTCCCCATAAAAAACAAGAATACTATACAGAATCAAATCCGACCCTGTACCACCCCCGCCCATCTTGACACCAATCCGTCCACCACCAACCTCCTCTACTCACCTCCCCACACATCTGACACATCCAAAAACTAAACATCAACACTCAGTCTCAACTAGCCGGTCGATGGCAGGACAGTGCTGCCGAAACATGTCGCATAGTGACTCAATATATAGTTGTTTAGGGCAAAATTCACATGCCAAAACAATAAAAATATCATTTGACTTGTAACTCATCGAGAAAAAACTAAACAATATAACATATTTTTTTACTTATTTCTCATCGAGATCTTTATACAAGAAAAGATGAAACAAAAACACACTTGCTTACTTATATCTCATCGAGATATAAATATAAAAAACATAATTTTTACTTATATCTCATCGAGATATAAATATAAAAAACATAATTTTTACTTATATCTCATCGAGATATAAATATAAAAAACATAATTTTTACTTATATCTCATCGAGATATAAATATAAAAAACATAATTTTTACTTATATCTCATCGAGATATAAATATAAAAAACATAATTTTTACTTATATCTCATCGAGATATAAATATAAAAAACATAATTTTTACTTATATCTCATCGAGATATAAATATAAAAAACATAATTTTTACTTATATCTCATCGAGATATAAATATAAAAAACATAATTTTTACTTATATCTCATCGAGATATAAATATAAAAAACATAATTTTTACTTATATCTCATCAAGATTTTAATACAAGAAAAAAATATATGAAAAAACTCTACAACGTCTCAAGAAGAGGATTAAATACATTGGGTTTTATTCATGCATACAGGTGAACCTAATGTTTTTTATTTAATTAATAATTATAGCTTCTCTGGGTGAAAAATACTTGTCAGTTGCAAGAAATTTCTATTTGTACATGGTGTTAGGAAGTAGGTATTCAAATAAATAAAAAAAATCGAAAAATATAAAATCCTTAAAATAAATAAAAATCGCTTTACACGATCCATTTTAACTATCCACAGTATCAATTTTTATCGTATCGCGATATGAACGAAACTACCCGACCGCGTGAAGCGACTGCGTAGCAGCAATCGCGTGCGCCAATCGCATACTCGAAACTACACCAGAAGAGTTTGACGCCGATATAGACATTCCAACGATGCACTGTTATTCAATACATTTCTGCACGTGGAGACAATACAGGTCCGTACAATACTTCATAATTACATATTATACTTTACTGAATTTCAACCAGACTATATTGAAGATATTGAGGTTGGAGCATAGGACAAATCAATTTGAACATAATGTTTCATTTTGTCAATGTTGACGGCATTGATATTCTAATAGTCCATTTCAGGGTTTTGAATGAACGTTTTGGCTGAGTAGACCTTTATCAAATTACATACATACATACAAACCGTCAAGCCATGTCCCTCATGGGGTAGGCAGAGAGATCCGTACGCCACATATTTCTATTTTGACACACATTCATCGCCTCGTCAACATTCATACATCGTCTTATACATGTTCGTCTGTTGTGGGCGGACCCGGCCTCTCATTCCATTCCGTTCCTCATTAGTTCTTCCCATGTGGCAAAACCATCTCAATTTGTTCACTTTAATTATATTAATGACGTCTTTCTTCATTTTACATTCTTTCCACATGTCTTCATGTCATACATCGTTCTATTGCAGATTCTTCTTAGCGATCTAGTTTTAGCATTTATTCTTCCGACTTTTGCCACATCAAATTATAAGTCTTATAAAAAGGAAATAATTACATATATACGGAACAGAAATCAGTAGGTATACTTGAATTAAAAATATGGAGAGAAAATATATTTTTAATTAATTCTAATAAAATAATAAACTTCGTCTCTGTTGTTCGTTAAAACAATGGAGGTAGATGTTACTGCGGTGTCAATAAAGTAATTAAACAACGATAACATAATATGTATAGTGTATCTGTGAGTACACATTATGTAGGTTATGTTATTTACGATAAAGATGCAGAGAAATTTGAAGACTCCGCACCCTCGCATAGATAATTATACGTCACAATTGTTATGACTGATAACGAGGAATGCAATGAACTCCACACTCTCTCGTTTGAATATCAAAGATACAAGATGCTCCATTTGACAAAACATAACCAACTGATACATTTGCACTAGGTTTTTCATATCAAATAATTTCTTCTAAACCAAATATATAGGATTGATTTGGTTCTTGTATTTTTATTTGGATGGAGGCGATCCTCTTCTCGGTGGAGTGGCCATATAAAAAGAAAAGTAACTGGTAACAGTAGCTGAGGCCCTAAGAAAATTAGAGGACAGAAGCGTCGTGAGGTATTTTGACTGGGAGGCAGCGATTTCCAGCCTAAAAGCTGCTAAGCTAATCTCCGAGAAATTCTCCCACATACCTTCAAAATCTTCCCTGAAATCTTGGCTAAAAATGCAAAAGAGATGTTTGCTGACATTCATAGCGATCCATGGCGTATCTGATCTATTTCTGTATCCCTTTCACCACAAATGAGCGACAACAAACACTTCGGTCATCCACTAAATCCATGATTGGCAAGTTAGCCGAAATCAGTAGAGTTAACACCACATCTTTTGGCGATCGTGCTTTCGCTGTGGCTAGCCCAGCCTCGTGGTTTAAACTATCATCTGAACTAAGACGGATCGACAACCTAGCCCTATTCAGGAAACACCTAAAACATCACTTCTTCCGCAAGTCTAACATAAACTGAACTAGCAATCTATTCAAAGCGCCCTTGGGGTGAGGTTATCACAAAAACGGCGCTATATAAGTTATCCCAGTTTATTATTATTACTTTTCAAGATTGACACAATCTTCAGGAATGAAGGGCACGTCCATGAAGATTATAATTATTTATTTTGATTGCTCCAGTAGGAATTTTGGAGAGAGTCAAGTTTTAAAGAGTTCTTTTTATTGGACAAACACTTTAACATCTCAATAGAGACGAAGTTGGGATATTATAGAAGAACCAGGAACTCAAGACACCTACAGGTTCGTAAGCCCTGTAGGTTCCTTGAATTCCTGGTTCTTCTATAATATCCCAACTTCGTCTCTATTGAGATATTAAAATGTTTGTCAATAAAAATATCATTCGGCTCCCGACAGGGAAAAAATCCAATGTTTGCGTACATGCAATTAAAAAAATATTCGATTTAAACGAGTTAAATATCATTCAAATTATTACGAATAAACGAAACAACATTAAACTTAATCAATATCATTCTATTAATGACATTTTTCTTAATCCTGCAATATTTCTTAGTTTCTTTCAATCTCTAAAAAATACAGTATATGTTCCTCTTAGTGGACTAAGTTACTTTCTCGAGAGTATGTGTATCTTTATACTTCTTTTAATGGATCATCGATCTTTGTTATAGGGGAACGTCTTGGTCCTAAAATGAGGACGTTCAACTTTTCTTCCGTATCTTTAGTTGAAATTTTAATACATGTTTATATTTTCGAGTTTCTCATCTTTGAATCATTGCTCTACATTTCATAAAGACACAAATCAGGAATAAGGAAGAAGAAATAAATATGTTGTCTACCCCTCGGAATGGCTTGGATGGTAAACGTTTTAATGGTCATAGATTAAAACTGGAAGAGTAATTAAATATCGCCGATATAATATACGAGAGAATTATGTCTTGGAGAGAAGGAGGAATGTGTTTGAAACAGGTGCTTGAGTTTTCATTACTTAGAATAGGTACGTAATAAAGTTTTCGGCGATAACTTGAGATAATAGTAAAGGCGTTAGAAATTATTATATGCTAAACCCTGGGTTCCGAACCTGGGGGTAATTACCCTCGCACAGCTATTCTGCGGGGGTAATAAGGCTGGTATTGGAAAATAAATCGTAAATTAAATCAAATGAATGATCAGCGACACTATTTTTTTTGTTCAATTTCCATTTTAGGGTTTAAGGTGCACGACCATGGTTTATAATGTTTTCAACGATGCTAAACACGATTTACAGAATACAAAGATCCAGATAGAATGTCGACAATTATTCACTAAACATATTTAAAAAATGGTTTAAGAAAAATTATCCATTTGATAAAACTTGATTTCTTCTACCTCTCCTCTTCTTCTCCTCAACCTTTTATGTTCCTGTTATAAACTGATCTTATATTCAATCTTTTTTGTATTTTATTTTTACTTTTTCTTCTGTAATCTTTATTATATTTTTATGTTTGTCATGTGATTACCTTATAGCAACAGTATAACTTGTATTGTATGTATATGTAACTCTGGTCGGATGTAAGAAATGAACAAATAAAAGTCAACCAGTGTACAAATTATGTGTACAGAAAATTACAAATAAATATAATTCACAGTAGATACTCGGCTTCTATATCAAAAATGCACGCAAACTTTCAAAATACTCATAATTCATAATACGTAAAAAAATAGTACGTATATTATTTCCTTTGATAGCGTTTTAAAAAGGGGGGATAGTTTGAAAGCAGTTTCCCTAATCATAGGGGTAACACGATTGAAATGGTTGGGAGCCGCTATAGCTAAGCAATACTTTCGCAATATTGCTTATAATGATAATAAATTATTATTCCAAGAAAATGTTTTAAGTTTTAGGCAAGGCGCGCGCTCGAGTAATTAAACAAAATGCTAATAGTGTCGAAATATTATTATTATAATTTTCAAACTATTTCTTAATGGATTTACTTTTATATCCTGTCTGGAAAACTAAATTCTCGATGTTTAATTAATATGATAATATCATGGATCCATGAGACAGTATACAAATGGAAAATGTTAATATTAAATTTGATAGTTTATTTACATCATCATCATCATCATCGGCTCCTAATCCCAAGCAGAGACCTGGCCTCTAAAAGAAGTCTTCGCCATTCCGGTCAGCGGATCCATGTCTCCAATCGACCACACAGTCTATAAACGATGGTGAAACAGTACTGGTGTGTGGGAATGCACGTTTGTGTCGTGTTTCCTTTACTAAGGTAATGCATAACCACACACTTGTCGCTGTTTACACCATATTGTGGGATATACCGTGATAGTGTGAATGAATGTTATCGATTTACGCGGTGTGCCGCAAGGCTCAGTGTTTGGTCCGATAGTATATTATATAAAATATTTTATTGAGCAATATAAATTAAAATCGATTCTGAGTAATTTAAAAATAAATAATAAATGTCTCAGACAAACGTTAATATTTGTATATTTTCAAAATTAAAATGAATATTATGGCTGATGTGTGCCATTTGGAGGCCAACGGAGAGCTATTAAATACACTTGATCGATTACAGTAAGTATGTTTGTAAATCAACGGATAATTTATAATCTCCAAGGTATCCCCAAGTTACGAAGACGTAGTTGAAATATACTCTTACCATTCACTCCCATCCACATTAGGTATATTATGATATTCCACATGTTTATTCAGTTTCAGTTTCAGCGAACTCCATCAAGATCCTACTAGACCCTTCTAGTGCTTGTGGAGAGGAAGTCGAGACCCTGGACCATGTTTTTATTGAATGTCCAATCCATCATACCGATCATGATTTGTATTATTCACTTGATACTCCATATCCAATCAATGTCAAATCTTCTGTCATTAAATTACCTGCATAAATATATATTTCCACATAACAAAATTTCTTCATTTCTCCGTTTAAATCTATAATGAACAACAACAACTCTCAAAATAATTTAACAATATTTTATGTTTACAGAAATCCAAATGAGTGTGAGGATTGTCATGTTAGTTTAAAAGAAAATGAAGATTTGAGTTTTTTCATTTATTCATTCTTTGGTTTTTAATGTATGTACTTTTGTGTTTAATTTACCTTTCTTATATGCTTATATTTATTTAGATATTCTCTGCTACCATTGATATCTATATATATTATAAATGTTTATAAAGCACCTACCACTAAATTCATACATTACAACCTTAATATAGATATTTTTTTTTTCTCTTTCGTTTATTTTACATTTGATAAAATTCATGACGTAAGTCTTGAGAGATTGTGCATCTTAATTTTTCTACCAATTTTTTTTATACAATGTGTTAAGATTTTTTATTATCTATATTATTCATGTATTTATTTCTTGTCGTTCAAATTATTGTAAATTAATTTATTGTTATTGTTACTTCCTCTGTCATCATAGTTCAATTTGTTTTATTTGTTAATGTTTGCTTCAAGTTTTTATGTATTAAAAAAAATGTGAATTTGTCGGTTATTTAATCTGTGCTGTCTTGTTGTGCACATCTTTAACTATTTAACTTTTTAATTGTGCCCTTCTAACTTAATTTTAATTTACTATTATTCATACATTGAGACACGTGAGGTCAATCATAATATGAGTTTCTAGTGGTCGATGCTTCCCCCCACTCCCCTCCCTACCTCCCACCTTTCCTATCCTGTTTTCATAATTGTTAATAAATGTATATGTACTTAATATATTGAGAATACTATAATTGGCAACATAAAAATTATCTCTGTATATTTGTATACATCTTTATTGTATTGCTGTTGTATTCTATGTATAAAATAAAATAATAAAAATACTTTTTTCTACCAAGCTTTTAAAATTGTAATATTTCACGAGTTAATTCATAATTGGAATGTATTTATATTCTAAAGCTTATGTTAATAATGTTATGTAATACATTCTGTGAATTTGCCAACAAATACAAATAAAATAAATTTGTATTTCTTTGTTTAAGTTTATGCTGTGTCATGTAATATTTTGTTTTGTAAAGGGCTTTGAGCCGTGAATGTCTCAATAAATAAAAGAACAAATCACAACCAACATTGTGTTGATGATTTAACATATACCTTCATTTGTACTGTGAGCGAACTTTGATATTTAAATAATACCTAATATATATTGGTAACTTTAATATTCTGTATTCAGTTAATTTATGGTTATTAAACGATAAAATAACTACCAATTTCCGTTCCGTAAATAAACAGGTAGGTACCCATTATAATAATATTACTGAAATAAATATTAAAATACCTAATATTAACGTACAAGTAGTTACCTACCTATATCCTTTGTTAAGGGTGCCCTATTAGTGGAATAAATATTGTCGTATCTGTTTTCGTGTCCGTCTGATGTTGGTTGTACAACATTTAAGTGACGAAGATTGAGAATAATTTTTGAATTTTTAAGTCCACTTTTCGAGAGAAAAGATTTTAGTTGGAGTTATGTTAAGTTCAAGTCTTGCATGTATTGCATACAGTCTTGGTCTTGAATAAAATGCAAGACCTAAATCAAGAAGAATGTCTAGGCATGCCAGCAATTAACTAAATTACTCACGACATTTTACTTTTCATAAGTAGATGTAAGCAGAAAACTAGATAACTCATGAAATTTTACATTTCATAAGTACCTAGATGTAAGCAATTAAATAAATCACCACGAAATTTTACTTTTCATAAGTACCTAGATGTAAGAAATTAAATAAATTACTTTAATTTACTTTACATAAGTAGATGTAAGCAATTAACTTATTAACTCACGAAATTTTACTTTTTATAAGAAGATGTGTTTTTCCATGTTTCTAACTTCATGGAAAAACACATCAGGCTTGTAAGAACAACGATGAGTTCAACCATCACCAAAGTAAGAATCGACAAAGACCTCTTTAAACCATTCCAAACATACAACGGGTTGAGACAGGGGGACGCACTGGCATGCCTCTTGTTCAATATAGCAGTAGAAAACGTAATAAGAGACTCAAATATAGACACTAGAGGCACTATATTCTTCAAGTCTGTCCAGCTTCTAGCCTATGTAGATGATATCGACATCGTCGGAAGATCACTCCAGGCCATCCGCGGGGCATTCTTAGCATTGGAGGAAAGAGCTAGGATAATGGGACTTAGCATAAATAAAGATAAAACTAAATTAATGATTGCTTCTAAAGCTCATAACTCAGCTCCCCAGATATTCACAGTCGGAAACTACAATTTTAAAGTGATAAAAGAGTTCACATACCTCGGCTCCAGACACACGAGAAGACGTTATAGAAGAATAATAAATTATGGCTGCTATAATAGAGGCTTCTATGACCTACAAAAGCAGCTAAGATCAAAACTAGTTAGGAGAAACACAAATATCCTTTGTACAAAACACTCATCAAGCCGGCACTAACTTATGTTCCCGAAACCTGGGTGATGACTAAATAAACAGAAGGATCCATAGTGCTTTTGAGAGAAGAATCCTTCGAACGATCTACGGGCCAAGGAAAGAGAATAATGTTTGGCGTCGTCGATACAACAGGGAGCTATATATGAGATCTATGAAGAGCCCGATGTGATCAGTTCTATCAAGATAGGGCGCTTAAGATGGGCTGGTCACATGATCCGAATGGACGACGACAACCCCACAAAACGCCTCACACTATCTGTGCCACAAGGTCGAAGGAGACCAGGAAGACCAAGGACTCGATGAATGGACAGTGAATAACTACAAACATGAATTGCAGACTTTACAGACAAGACGAAGGACCTCAGACTTAATGTACTATTAACCTCCAATATTAACAGTACAGACTTTCTGAAAATGATTAACTTCAATATACCAAATAAAGCACACCTCAACGTGATTTTTAGACAAAAAAGAAACACTAACGCCGCTCAGAGTAACATGAAATCAAAGGTAGGCTGATTAAGTTACATTTACCTACATATGGGATTCTTATTTATTATATTGTTAAATTGTTATTTATGTGCGTTGCCCCCGGAGTGAAGAGCAAACTAATACGTGCTGTTGCGTCTCTGTATGAAAATAGTGGAGCTTGTGTCCGTGTCAACGATACGCTGACAACATGGTTCCCTATTCATAAGGGGGTGAAGCAAGGCTGCGTATTATCCCCATGGCTGTTCAATCATCATATTGATCACTGCGTAAGAGCACTAAAGAATGAAAATATAGGTCTGACACTAAATACTGTAAATGTACGTGATTTGATGTATGCAGATGATAAAGTGGTGATTGCTGAATGTGCGGATGAGTTACAGTATTTAGTGAATAAAGTGCATGAAGGATGCTTGCAGAACAGACTGAAAATGAATGTGAGTAAATCTAAGATATTGGTATTCGAAAAAACTGAATGTATAACTCCGTGTAGAATAAAAGTAGAGAACGAATGGCTAGAACAAGTAGAGGAATATTTATACTTGGGGAGTATGTTTGAACGGAATGGAAGACCTGATAAAGACATTGAAAGAAGAGTTATGGCAGGTAACAGAATAAACGGAGCTCTCAGACCAGTAATGTCCGATCCAAGCATCTCAAAGGAAGCCAAAATTGCCGTACATAATGCAATTGTAGTGCCCACTTTGATGTATGCCAGTGAAACATGGACGTGGCAAAAGACGCATGAAAGTAGAATAAATGCTGTGGAAATGAGATCACTAAGAAGAGTATGTAAAAGAACGATATATGATAGAATAAAAAATGAGGACATAAGGAGGGAATGCAAGATGAAGAAGAGTATTATAAATAAAATGAAAGTGAATTCCTTGAGGTGGTTTGGACATATTGAAAGAATGAATGATGAACGACTGACCAAAAAAATATACATGGGTGTATGAGATAGAGTGAATAGCAGGGGCCGCCCCAGAAAGGGATGGCATGACCATGTGAATGATATTTTGAAAGAAGGAAATATAAGAAGCTTGAATAATCGACGAGCATGTATGAGACGATGCATGGATGTAAAGGAAGCTAGGAATGTATGCAAAAATAGAGGAGTATGGCGCTCGGTTCTCTCTGCTTACCCCGTAAGGGATATGGCGTGATGGTATGTATGTATGTGCGTTGCCCGTTTTTTTAAATATATGAATAAAAAAAAATCAAGATTTCGTAACCGTATGAGTTAAGGTTTAAATAAAACGCCGTGCTCAACAAAATAATCTAATATTGTTTAATAATATTTATTAACACGATTCCACATTGTTAATTAAGTGAAACTGTATACCAGTGCAGAGGACAAAAATAGATTCAGAGACCATTATGAAATATAATTAGAGTCTGGTTTCTATTTTGGAAACCATGAACACCGACAATAATTCACACTTCCGGGAAAACAATGAACATAATATTACGCTAATAAACCTTTTGATAAACATTTCAATGGAATATATTATTTTTAAAATATTACTTATATTAAAGAAAACTAACTTAAGGGTCCCCCAAATACGCAGTTCTAGGGCCCAGCCATTTATTTTAATTAGGTGATTCATAAATTATTTTTTTATTTTATTAAATAATATATTTTTTTTTATAACGCGTGAACGGAATACAATAAAAACGGGCTTAATTCAAGGATTATAAAGTTTTGAATACGAAAAAATATAGGTACTCATAAGTACCCAAATTAAATTTAGGTAGGTACTCATTTTTATCACAGATATCCGAGTACCAAAATTTTATTAATATAATTAAACTCCGACTTAAATACCGACACAATAGGAAAATGATATCCTATATACATACCTACCAAAGTATCAGACAAAGAAGATTTGCCTTGAATGAATTTTATACGCGTGGGACTTTTAAGTATTTTAGACTTAATAAAACTTTCAAACTTTCCCGCCAAAATAATTTCAGGACACAGACCACGGACTTAAAATATGTAGACGGAAGGAGAGCGGAATAAATACTTACTACATATATGTTAAAGTATAATGTAACTATCATTTATTTATTTTAATTAGATTTAATATTTGATCGAAAGTTCTTGATGGAATTCCATTAAAATTTCTTAAAAATTTTAATAAACATTAAAAACCTTTATACTTTAATTCCACTGTTTATATTTATTCTAAACATTTTGCACACATGACATAATAAGTGCGAAATGGCGGGCTTATCGTCATATGGCAATATCGTCATAAGTTCTTTTAAGATATTGTGTGCTGTTTTCGTTATTTTTTGTGTCTTTGATGTATATCGGAATATGTTGTACTTTTTACATTTAAATAAAACATACAACAATACAGTAAAATAAAATATCTTCTAACCAACCATATCCATTTGGTGAGGTAAATTGTATTTATTATACTAGTTGCATGTAACACATGAGATCCAACTGTCGATAGCGATAGTATGTATAGTTGAAGAATATGTACCAAACTATAAACCCATAGATACAAATTATTGAATATTTTCAGATATTTTGTTTTCTATACAACATATGTAGGTATGTATGTCAAGATAGGATAGTATGGAA
Source organism: Molanna angustata (assembly GCA_963576475.1). NCBI lineage: Eukaryota > Metazoa > Arthropoda > Insecta > Trichoptera > Molannidae > Molanna > Molanna angustata. The sequence goes on from OY754978.1 coordinate 31,884,161, forward strand.
GAAGATCCTTTTTCCTACCCAGAATATGCAAATTGCATGATGGTATGTATGTATGTTTGGAGATGAAGTAACAAACTATTAAGTCTTCTTACATATTGTGTATAGGCGACTGCCATACAAAATGTATGAAGCGATGTCGTCACTAAATTCAATTTTTAAAAAAATTGTTAAAAAAAAATTGAGATCTTCTTCTACAATGTTAATATTTTTTATAGAAAATTAAATTATCTAGTTGGGGTGTTTCGGCTTTTTTCGATAATTGTAAAAGTTTTGGAAATATAGGCAGTTAAACTCATAAATTTATCATAAAAAAAATATTTTTCTTAATAAAAAATGTTTGAGAAACCCTGGAATTTTTTTGAAAAAACTAATTTGAGATTTTGTATTTGTCTATGTTTGTACCAATTTTCAGCGTTCTACCGTTTATGGTTTCTGAGATATATGGAAAAATAAAATAAAAATTCAAAAGTTGATAACCCCTGACTGAAACAAAAATTCAAAATTCCGAGTATAAAAGTTTTGTAGGCCTGTAACTGTTTATATATTCTGAAATTTTAGGCTCTGTAAATTGAGCGGATCAAAAGTTATAAGGGGGGGACGGACACACAGACACACACACACAGACACACACACAGACACACAGACACACGAAATGTTCTACTCCGAATTCTGAGTAAATCCGTGTATGGAACATATATGCTGCGAAGCCTCTAAGTTGGTGTTTTTTGACTTCAAAGTTGGAAAAGCCGTGAAAAAAGTAGACCTCTCCATACAATTCTCGCGTATTCTGGCTTGATACATTGTCGATATGTTAAGAGAACAAAGTTCTCCTGAACTAGTTGCATGTAACACATGAGATCCAACTGTCGATAGCGAAAGTATGTATAGTTGAAGAATATGTACCAAACTATAAACCCATAGATACAAATTATTGAATATTTTCAGATATTTTGTTTTCTATACAACATATGTAGGTATGTATGTCAAGATAGGATAGTATGGAAGAAGATCCTTTTTCCTACCCAGAATATGCAAATTGCATGATGGTATGTATGTATGTTTGGAGATGAAGTAACAAACTATTAAGTCTTCTTACATATTGTGTATAGGCGACTGCCATACAAAATGTATGAAGCAATGTCGTCACTAAATTCAATTTTTAAAAAAATTGTTAAAAAAAAATTGAGATCTTCTACTACAATGTTAATATTTTTTATAGAAAATTAAATTATCTAGTTGGGGTGTTTCGGCTTTTTTCGATAATTGTAAAAGTTTTGGAAATATAGGCAGTTAAACTCATAAATTTATCATAAAAAAAATATTTTTCTTAATAAAAAATGTTTGAGAAACCCTGAAATTTTTTTGAAAAAAAATAATTTGAGATTTTGTATTTGTCTATGTTTATACCAATTTTCAGCGTTCTACCGTTTATGGTTTCTGAGATATATGGAAAAATAAAATAAAAATTCAAAAGTTGATAACCCCTGACTGAAACAAAAATTCAAAATTCCGAGTATAAAAGTTTTGTAGGCCTGTAACTGTTTATATATTCTGAAATTTTAGGCTCCGTAAATTGAGCGGATCAAAAGTTATAAGGGGGGGACGGACACACAGACACACACACACACAGACACACAGACACACACACAGACACACAGACACACACACAGACACACGAAATGTTCTACTCCGAATTCTGAGTAAATCCGTGTATGGAACATATATGCTGCGAAGCCTCTAAGTTGGTGTTTTTTGACTTCAAAGTTGGAAAATCCATGAAAAAAGTAGACCTCTCCATACAATTCTCGCGTATTCTGGCTTGATACATTGTCGATATGTTAAGAGAACAAAGTTCTCCTGAACAAATCGACAGTTGGATAAACCTAGTTGCATGTAACACATGAGATCCAACTGTCGATAGCGATAGTATGTATAGTTGAAGAATATGTACCAAACTATAAACCCATAGATACAAACTAGTTGCATGTAACACATGAGATCCAACTGTCGATAGCGATAGTATGTATAGTTGAAGAATATGTACCAAACTATAAACCCATAGATACAAATTATTGAATATTTTCAGATATTTTGTTTTCTATACAACATATGTAGGTATGTATGTCAAGATAGGATAGTATGGAAGAAGATCCTTTTTCCTACCCAGAATATGCAAATTGCATGATGGTATGTATGTATGTTTGGAGATGAAGTAACAAACTATTAAGTCTTCTTACATATTGTGTATAGGCGACTGCCATACAAAATGTATGAAGCGATGTCGTCACTAAATTCAATTTTTAAAAAAAATGTTAAAAAAAAATTGAGATCTTCTACTACAATGTTAATATTTTTTATAGAAAATTAAATTATCTAGTTGGGGTGTTTCGGCTTTTTTCGATAATTGTAAAAGTTTTGGAAATATAGGCAGTTAAACTCATAAATTTATCATAAAAAAAATATTTTTCTTAATAAAAAATGTTTGAGAAACCCTGGAATTTTTTTGAAAAAACTAATTTGAGATTTTGTATTTGTCTATGTTTGTACCAATTTTCAGCGTTCTACCGTTTATGGTTTCTGAGATATATGGAAAAATAAAATAAAAATTCAAAAGTTGATAACCCCTGACTGAAACAAAAATTCAAAATTCCGAGTATAAAAGTTTTGTAGGCCTGTAACTGTTTATACATTCTGAAATTTTAGGCTCTGTAAATTGAGCGGATCAAAAGTTATAAGGGGGGGACGGACACACAGACACACACACACACAGACACACACACAGACACACAGACACACACACAGACACACACACACACAGACACACGAAATGTTCTACTCCGAATTCTGAGTAAATCCGTGTATGGAACATATATGCTGCGAATCCTCTAAGTTGGTGTTTTTTGACTTCAAAGTTGGAAAATCCATGAAAAAAGTAGACCTCTCCATACTAGTTGCATGTAACACATGAGATCCAACTGTCGATAGCGATAGTATGTATAGTTGAAGAATATGTACCAAACTATAAACCCATAGATACAAATTATTGAATATTTTCAGATATTTTGTTTTCTATACAACATATGTAGGTATGTATGTCAAGATAGGATAGTATGGAGGAAGATCCTTTTTCCTACCCAGAATATGCAAATAGCATGATGGTATGTATGTATGTTTGGAGATGAAGTATCAAACTATTAAGTCTTCTTACATATTGTGTATAGGCGACTGCCATACAAAATGTATGAAGCGATGTCGTCACTAAATTCAATTTTTAAAAAAATTGTTAAAAAAAAATTGAGATCTTCTACTACAATGTTAATATTTTTTATAGAAAATTAAATTATCTAGTTGGGGTGTTTCGGCTTTTTTCGATAATTGTAAAAGTTTTGGAAATATAGGCAGTTAAACTCATAAATTTATCATAAAAAAAATATTTTTCTTAATAAAAAATGTTTGAGAAACCCTGGAATTTTTTTGAAAAAACTAATTTGAGATTTTGTATTTGTCTATGTTTGTACCAATTTTCAGCGTTCTACCGTTTATGGTTTCTGAGATATATGGAAAAATAAAATAAAAATTCAAAAGTTGATAACCCCTGACTGAAACAAAAATTCAAAATTCCGAGTATAAAAGTTTTGTAGGCCTGTAACTGTTTATATATTCTGAAATTTTAAGCTCTGTAAATTGAGCGGATCAAAAGTTATAAGGGGGGGACGGACACACACACAGACACACACACACAGACACACGAAATGTTCTACTCCGAATTCTGAGTAAATACAATATTATTTACCTTTCGAATTTTACTGCTGTCGTTTTCTTTTGTTACAGACCTAATGGACACAGGGGACTACAACCAGTGACCCAACTACTTTCATTGTATTAAAACGTAGATTTGTATAGATTCATTTGCATTATATAACTTCTTTTCAACCGTTCAAAAACCAACATTTTTATACACCTGTCATGTAAATTTTGTATATAACCACTAGTCTCAGTCTTGTAGAGCATTATCCTGACGATGTGCTTTGCACGAAACGCGTCAATAATCCAATAAATATAATAGAACTTTAACCAAGTATTTTTATATTTTTATAACATATCAACGTAAAATTACTATGATAATATGTATTTTTTTCACCAAGTTATTTGTGCTTTATTCATTATAGGGAATGAATGAAGATGCATAATGTGCTTGTAACAAAGCCGTATTTTTCATTTAACAAAAATTTCATTAAAAGTATGAGGTGGCGCCAGAACGAAATAAAAGATTTCTCAGTTATTCTTCTATGAATGAAGTATCTATACGTTTCTCGGTACTTTTACTTTCACAATGAAAGCTGGATTTAAAACGTGTTATATATTTATTTATCTGTGAATTTCTGTTCTGTGAAAATACTTGGCGACATATCAAACCAGACTGGTTCGTGGATGCAAGTTGGTATCTGGTTTTCCAGCGGAGTGGTTGCTAATGAACTAACATAGAGAAGTATCGTGTTCTGGAAGTACCAGACTTTATGTAGAAGGCACCTGAACTTTCTCACATATGAACACATATATATCAACATACATACAGTGGTCTATACGATTTCAGAGAATCCTCTTCTTACTATGCTCATCCTTCTCCCATTTTTGTGTTGGAGTCAGTTATTCTTACTCTTCTCTTCCATGACTTATACCATCATTTCATCCAATTGTGCTTTTCTCAACTCCTTATTTCAGAAAAAATAGAAAAATATCAAAAAAGACTTTTCAAACACCATGCTTGAATTAAAATGTACTAAAAAAGTTTTTTTTATTTCTATTTCGTTTATAATATTGTCATCGGAAGCAAGAGATTTTGTATTTGTCTATGTTTGTACCAATTTTCAGCGTTCTACCGTTTATGGTTTCTGAGATATATGGAAAAATAAAATAAAAATTCAAAAGTTGATAACCCCTGACTGAAACAAAAATTCAAAATTCCGAGTATAAAAGTTTTGTAGGCCTGTAACTGTTTATATATTCTGAAATTTTAGGCTCTGTAAATTGAGCGGATCAAAAGTTATAAGGGGGGGACGGACACACAGACACACACACAGACACACACACACACAGACACACGAAATGTTCTACTCCGAATTCTGAGTAAATCCGTGTATGGAACATATATGCTGCGAAGCCTCTAAGTTGGTGTTTTTTGACTTCAAAGTTGGAAAAGCCGTGAAAAAAGTAGACCTCTCCATACAATTCTAGCGTATTCTGGCTTGATACATTGTCGATATGTTAAGAGAACAAAGTTCTCCTGAACAAATCGACAGTTGGATTATGGACGTCCAGCACTCATAATAACTAGTTGCATGTAACACATGAGATCCAACTGTCGATAGCGATAGTATGTATAGTTGAAGAATATGTACCAAACTATAAACCCATAGATACAAATTATTGAATATTTTCAGATATTTTGTTTTCTATACAACATATGTAGGTATGTATGTCAAGATAGGATAGTATGGAAGAAGATCCTTTTTCCTACCCAGAATATGCAAATTGCATGATGGTATGTATGTATGTTTGGAGATGAAGTAACAAACTATTAAGTCTTCTTACATATTGTGTATAGGCGACTGCCATACAAAATGTATGAAGCGATGTCGTCACTAAATTCAATTTTTAAAAAAATTGTTAAAAAAAAATTGAGATCTTCTTCTACAATGTTAATATTTTTTATAGAAAATTAAATTATCTAGTTGGGGTGTTTCGGCTTTTTTCGATAATTGTAAAAGTTTTGGAAATATAGGCAGTTAAACTCATAAATTTATCATAAAAAAAATATTTTTCTTAATAAAAAATGTTTGAGAAACCCTGGAATTTTTTTGAAAAAACTAATTTGAGATTTTGTATTTGTCTATGTTTGTACCAATTTTCAGCGTTCTACCGTTTATGGTTTCTGAAATATATGGAAAAATAAAATAAAAATTCAAAAGTTGATAACCCCTGACTGAAACAAAAATTCAAAATTCCGAGTATAAAAGTTTTGTAGGCCTGTAACTGTTTATATATTCTGAAATTTTAGGCTCTGTAAATTGAGCGGATCAAAAGTTATAAGGGGGGGACGGACACACAGACACACACACACACAGACACACACACACAGACACACAGACACACACACAGACACACACACACACAGACACACGAAATGTTCTACTCCGAATTCTGAGTAAATCCGTGTATGGAACATATATGCTGCGAAGCCTCTAAGTTGGTGTTTTTTGACTTCAAAGTTGGAAAATCCATGAAAAAAGTAGACCTCTCCATACAATTCTCGCGTATTCTGGCTTGATACATTGTCGATATGTTAAGAGAACAAAGTTCTCCTGAACAAATCGACAGTTGGACAATTCTCGCGTATTCTGGCTTGATACATTGTCGATATGTTAAGAGAACAAAGTTCTCCTGAACAAATCGACAGTTGGACAAATCGACAGTTGGATTATTATTGAATATTTTCAGATATTTTGTTTTCTATACAACATATGTAGGTATGTATGTCAAGATAGGATAGTATGGAGGAAGATCCTTTTTCCTACCCAGAATATGCAAATAGCATGATGGTATGTATGTATGTTTGGAGATGACGTATCAAACTATTAAGTCTTCTTACATATTGTGTATAGGCGACTGCCATACAAAATGTATGAAGCGATGTCGTCACTAAATTCAATTTTTAAAAAAATTGTTAAAAAAAAATTGAGATCTTCTACTACAATGTTAATATTTTTTATAGAAAATTAAATTATCTAGTTGGGGTGTTTCGGCTTTTTTCGATAATTGTAAAAGTTTTGGAAATATAGGCAGTTAAACTCATAAATTTATCATAAAAAAAATATTTTTCTTAATAAAAAATGTTTGAGAAACCCTGGAATTTTTTTGAAAAAACTAATTTGAGATTTTGTATTTTCCTATGTTTGTACCAATTTTCAGCGTTCTAGCGTTTATGGTTTCTGAGATATATGGAAAAATAAAATAAAAATTCAAAAGTTGATAACCCCTGACTGAAACAAAAATTCAAAATTCCGAGTATAAAAGTTTTGTAGGCCTGTAACTGTTTATATATTCTGAAATTTTAGGCTCTGTAAGTTGAGCGGATCAAAAGTTATAAGGGGGGGACGGACACACAGACACACACACACACAGACACACAGACACACACACAGACACACAGACACACACACACACAGACACACGAAATGTTCTACTCCGAATTCTGAGTAAATCCGTGTATGGAACATATATGCTGCGAAGCCTCTAAGTTGGTGTTTTTTGACTTCAAAGTTGGAAAAGCCGTGAAAAAAGTAGACCTCTCCATACAATTCTCGCGTATTCTGGCTTGATACATTGTCGATATGTTAAGAGAACAAAGTTCTCCTGAACAAATAGACAGTTGGATTATGTAATAGAAACATAAAAAAACAAAACATAACAAAAGACGGAGGGGAGAGGAGAGGAGGGTACAAGGATATTATAAGGAGACAAATTCAAATGTTATGTGTAAGGAAATACTTCTTCAGATTTTTATTGAAAGCAGGAAGTGCTAGTGAAACTCAAAATTGCGATCTCATTTATTGAATATTCATAAGGTTAGGTTATGGAGAGAAGAGTGTTGGCCACAACCCCCTTGTTCATCCTAAGAAATAGTCGCATGTAACACATGAGATCCATCTGTCGATAGCGATAGTATGTATAGTTGAAGAATACGTACCAAACTATAAACCCATAAATCCAAATTATTGAATAGGTATTTTAGGATATTTTGTTTTCTATGCAACACATGTAGGTATTTATGTCAAGATAGGATAGTATGAAGGTTAGTCCTTTTTTCCTACCCAGAATATGAAAACAGCATGACGGTATGTATGTACATATAGAAGTATGGCTGACGTATGATGATGTATGGCTGTGAGACATGGTGTCTTACCGAAAGAGACAGAAATAGACTAGAGGCTTTCGAGATGTGGTGTTACAGAAGAATACTGGGAATTTTTTGGAGGGACCACATCACGAATGCCGAGGTTCTCAACAGAGTTGAAGAAAGAGGCACCTACTCAAAATCATCTCCGAGAGACGTGCTCGCTGGATTGGTCACATCTTGCGCCACGAGGGTGAGGGGACAAACCACAGGGGGCGCCCCCGACGGGAGTATTTGGCCCAGGTGTGCGAGGACATGAACTGCGCCACATATGTTGAGCTGAAGAGTGTTGCAGAAGATAGAGAAAAGTGGAAAGTGAGATGTAGACTTCTTCTGCAAACCAATCCGTAGGATTGAGACTTTTGATGATGATTGTACATATGTTTGGAGATTAAGTATCACACTATTAAGTCTTTTTAGATATTGTGTATAGGCGACTGAATTTGTATGAAGCGATGTCGTCACTTAATTATTTTTTTTATAAAAAATGATAAAAAAAAAATGTAATTTTATTATAGGCTTTTTACATTGAGCGGATCCAAAGTTATAATGGGAGGACGAACACACAGACAAACTAAATGTTCTATTCGGAGTATATCCATATAGGTATATAACATAATATATGCTGCGAAGCCTCTAATTTGGTGTTTTTTTACTTACAACTTGAAGAAACCGAGAAAAATGTAGACCTGGCATAAAAATCTCGCGTATCTTGGCTTGAAACTTTGTCGATATGTTAAGAGAAATAAATTGTCTTGAACAAATTGACAGTTGGACTATTATTTTTTCCCATATTATTCCCACCTATAGTCGTTTCAGTCAGACACGTATTTTCTAATTCTATTTTATTTAGAAATATTTGGGCAAGAATGCCCAAATATTTCTATGCATAATAGTAATAGGTTGATAAAATGCGTATGGGTGTGGGTAAATATTTCATACCTATACTACACTATCATTGTGCATTAATGTGGATGTATTTCCTGAATTAAATTTTATAATGATTGGGAATAATTATTAAATTATGACAATAGAAAATAAATTTAAATCGAAGTTGTAAGGTTACCTACTGGATAGGTAAATACCGGCTGCGCGCCATAAAATCATTATCAAATGCGTTTGCGCATCCTGTGTTATGCGCAAATAAAAGAAACATAATTTGTAAGTGATGTTAATATTTTTTTATCGTATATAATACATATATTTTCTACGAACATTTTTTAAATGCGAAAGTTATGACAACTTGAACATATCCTCTGCTTCCTCAATTTAATTAGTGTTGTGTCAATAATGTACAATTTCCTGGACAAAACCCACATCTTCCAGTTATGACAAAATGTTAACTAAATCTGTCCCACGTTATTTAATTAAATTTACGGAAGGATTAGCTGATTTTATTATCAAAATGATATCATTATATTAACTCCATTTGTTCGTCTGTATATTATATTTTTGGAATTATGTATGTAATTATAACTTTGAAAATTTCAATGTCTATTATTTGTCGGTACCTACATATATAGGTAGTTACTTATTTTATATAAGGTATAGTAAAATTAACGTTTGTCACAAAACGTAAAACGGAATTATAATAATTCTGAGGATTGAAATTATTTTTAAACAAAACGTAATAGATACGTGATCAAAGTGTTGAAACGAGTGAGTTGTGACCAGTATAAAACATTCCTAATAAGTCTAGGTACTATATTTTCTTTGACCAGATTGACGATCGATGGATGTATTTTTTGTGAAGTACATTTCCATTGTTTAAACAAGAAATATAAAAATAAATAATTTTTCCAGAACGCGAGAGCATTTTGAAAGTTTCGACAGTAGAGTGGAAAACTAATCGGATCTTAATTAATACACATATTGATTTTTTTTTAACATGTCTACGTAGGGGACGCCAGCTATTAGGATTTGGGTCCATTTTACTCTTCCGAAGAAGCGCACTACGTAGCGTCGGGAGGGGTTTGCAATCAAGAAAAGAGTTTATTAATTCGGATTTTAAAAATACCCGGGTTGTACGAAGGTGGAAACACAGAATTCGGAAGATCGTTCCACAGTCGCAGATTGATGTTGATGCAGATGGGTGGTGGCGCACTGGGTTAGTAATCCAGTGGTCGTGAGTTCGAATCCTGCCTCGACTGATTTTGTTCACCTATAGCACAAGCATTAATGCTTACATTAGGAAATATATGGGAATGTGTATGTACTTGTTACAAACACATATTCATTCATTGAAAAAAAAATCCAAATTTCATCTGGGGGGCAAATCTGGTCAACAGGCGAAATCCAAAACAATCTGATTAATTATATATTATATAATTGTCAAATGGAGTTCTATAGCACGATATTATAGAACTCCATAAGATTATATCCATGATACTCACACACATATACACATCCTTACATCCTTACACTCATACGTATACACATACATTCACTCATGCACTATTATTCAGATATAAATGTTTTTCATATGTAGCTTTAAGTATGTAAGCACAGCAGTCAAAATTTATCGTTAATAATGTGGAAATTTGTTATTGGTTTTAGTTTTATACTAATGCATCTATATAAAAAATGTTTTTATACTGTAAATTTCCCGGAAATAAAATAAAATTAAATAAATATGGGTAAACATGGATGGTTTTGATTCCGCAGGTTGACCAGACTTGCCCCTCAGGACACCGGTACACAATCCAAACGGCTAACCACCATACCACAACAGTCTACATAGAATAATGCTTAATAATGCAAAATCATAACACTTTCCTATTACATAGTATTGGAAATTTCAGAAACATGAATAAGATTATAAAATATTTGAGTATCATTATAAATATATTTAAATCATGGTTTGTATAAGTAAAATTTTTTGTCGAGGGCTCAAGTCGGATTTAATCTGACCTAGACGGGTTTAAACCTCGGCTCAATTAGCAGATTAGTCGCAAGAGTGGTTGGCTACTTCGCTCTACTTTTAATTGTTCATTAAATATATTAAATCTTTAGAAATTACATTTTATATTCAAATAATGATTACTTATTCCTTGTTGAGATTATCTAAATCGTTAGAAAATCCTCCTTCAAACTTTTTGTACGATCCTCTTCATTCAGGGCCGTCCCAAATTACACACAATTTTCATCGTTAACCTTCTTTAGTTGACTATACCTATATTTTAAAATTTAATTTGCAATAGTATTGGTTACTCTATATATAATGTTGCTGTATTTATCATTTGCATTTTTAAATATTTTTATAAGTAATTTTTAAGTACCCAACTGGCGACTCTAGTAACATAATGTTTTGTACATTAATTTTATTCATTTATGATTATGATATTGTCATTTATGACTTTCACAAAAAATGTGACATTACAGGTTTACCCTAGTGAGTTTGAATTTATTCTTCTTCATCTTCGTGCCGTATCAGGTTCTCTGACGTTGGCGATCACTGCTGAGGAGGCATCCTTATCCGAAGTCTCTTGGAGCAGCCTGTACTTATTACCTCGTAGAACGTGACCCAAATATGATACTTTTCGTCGCTTTATTGTGTCAACCAGCTTGCGCTCGACATTTGTTCTCCTGAGTACCTCCACATTTGATACTTTATCTACCCAGGAAATTTTCAGCATGCGGCAATCCAGCCACATTTCAAAAGCCTCTAGACGGTCAAGCATATTGACAATTATGGTCCAAGTTTCAACTCCATATACAAGTGTGGACCATATGCAGCACTTCACCAGACGCTGCCTTATTTTATGGTTTAATCTATCGTCGCAAAACAGTATCTTCATTCTGAAAAACATCGCACGAGCTGTCTCCATGCGGCACCTTAGTTCTTTGTCAGGATCTAAATCATCAGTGAGAAAACTTCCAAGATATAAAGTATTGACACTTTCTATGGCTTGTCCTTCAAGTGGCAAAGTCAAACAATCATGAGACTGTCGGCCTCCAAAAGCTTTTGAAGGGCACTGAAACTATCAATCAGAACTAAAGTACCGTCTGCGTATCTTAGAGCATTAATTAGTACTCCGTTCACTTTTACATCTGTTTCTGTGTTATATGTAGCCCGTTCGAACAGTCTGTCAGTATACAGGTTAAACAAAAGTGGTAATAGAATATAGCCTTGACAAACCCCTCGTTGAATTTCAACTATTTCAGAATTTGTTTGGTTGGAATGCATTTTTTTTCTTCTTCTTCTCAGCCTAATCCCGTCCACTCCTGGACGAAGCCACTCTTTCTTGTTCTCTGAGTAACCAATTAACACCAGCATGACGGTTGATGTCATCTCTCCTTCTCATTATGTTATATAATGAGATGTAACATAACATTATGTTAAATTATGTTATGTTATGGAATACATTATGTTATATAAATTGTACCTACCTTGTGAAATGTAAGATTTTATAAATAAATAAAAATAAGTAGAGGTTGGCAGATGGATCAGAGTGACAATAATTTGTATTCTGGCATATATTAAAATACATATCTAATTATTGTAACTTTGGATTTTAGCGATTATAATTTTCTATTTTCGTAGAACATTAAATCTTTTTATTATATTTTTTCTTTAAAAAAATCTCAATCATATGAAAGTAAAGATGCGTAATAATTATTACCAAAAGAGAAGAAGTGTTCCAACTGTCGATTTGTTCAGGAGAACTTTGTTCTCTTAACATATCGACAATGTATCAAGCCAGAATACGCGAGAATTGTATGTAGAGGTCTACTTTTTTCACGGCTTTTCCAACTTTGAAGTCAAAAAACACCAACTTAGAGGCTTCGCAGCATATATGTTCCATACACGGATTTACTCAGAATTCGGAGTAGAACATTTCGTGTGTCTGTGTGTGTGTGTGTCTGTGTGTGTGTGTGTCTGTGTGTCTGTGTGTCCGTCCCCCCCTTATAACTTTTGATCCGCTCAATTTACAGAGCCTAAAATTTCAGAATATATAAACAGTTACAGGCCTACAAAACTTTTATACTCGGAATTTTGAATTTTTGTTTCAGTCAGGGGTTATCAACTTTTGAATTTTTATTTTATTTTTCCATATATCTCAGAAACCATAAACGCTAGAACGCTGAAAATTGGTACAAACATAGACAAATACAAAATCTCAAATTGGTTTTTTCAAAAAATTCCAGGGTTTCTCAAACATTTTTTATTAAGAAAAATATTTTTTTTATGATAAATTTATGAGTTTAACTGCCTATATTTCCAAAACTTTTACAATTATCGAAAAAAGCCGAAACACCCCAACTAGATAATTTAATTTTCTATAAAAAATATTAACATTGTAGTAGAAGATCTCAATTTTTTTTTAACAATTTTTTTAAAAATTGAATTTAGTGACGACATCGCTTCATACATTTTGTATGGCAGTCGCCTATACACAATATGTAAGAAGACTTAATAGTTTGATACTTCATCTCCAAACAAACATACATACATACCATCATGCTATTTGCATATTCTGGGTAGGAAAAAGGATCTTCCTCCATACTATCCTATCTTGACATACATACCTACATATGTTGTATAGAAAACAAAATATCTGAAAATATTCAATAATTTGTATCTATGGGTTTATAGTTTGGTACATATTCTTCAACTATACATACTATCGCTATCGACAGTTGGATCTCATGTGTTACATGCAACTAGTTTTATTCAAAATACACATAAATATCAATATTAGCGGGACTATTACGTTTTGAAAATTTTTTCCAACCAACCAGTATTAATTGTAAAGTTCTTTTTTGTTTAAAATCACTTGTTAATTAGAAATTGGCAACCCTGTCCGTGTGAACCAGGGCAACATGATTCCAAGGCATGTTATAATAATACAAATTTATCCTGGAAGATAGAAACTATAAGTTCATTAATTGGTCGAGAAAATTCATGATGTCTGGTCTGGCCTGGTCCGGTGTTAGGCCGGACAGACCCACAGCCCGCTGCCCACCGACCGCCCGCCGGCTGCCGACTGCCCCAAGGTGGACGGGAGGTCACTCCATGTCTGGAGTAAACCGTATGACCTACATAAAATATGGAACAAAAAAAAATTACTCGGTTTAGCAGAATAGACTAAGGGACGCTTGGATTAGACAGGCGTGCTAAACTGACGGCCAGCAAAGCGAATTGGGCCATTATTAATATTTTTATTTTGCAGTCGGGACGGGTTGTAATATTTTGTATTATATTCCAACAACTTATTATGATGATAGATTGTATCAATTTCGAGATTTTTTTTCCTATTGCACTAAAAAAACTTAAAAATTAATTCATATTACACTAAAAAAATATGACAAATACCAGTTTTACGAAATCTACTTACAGGGGTTGATTATAATATAAAATCGGTTTCGATATTTCCAGATAATAAAAAAAGGACACTCAATGATTTGATGATTTTATCTTCAATATCTTAAATGGCTGGTTGAACGTCTTTGAGTTAACGAGTTTCATTTTATTTATCGTTCCGATTACCCGTACGCGACAAAGACAGCCATCACTATTTTATATTATAAAATCTAGTAATAATTATCATTCAGAGATAACATAGACTGGTAATGGTTTTGGTTATTTTTCTTTTTCTTTTCGTGTCATGTCAGGTCTCCTGACGTTGACGACCACCGTAGAGAAAGCCTCCCTGTCCTGTGCTGTGCGAAACAGCTCCTTCACAGTTCTTATACCGGACCGTTCCCGGATGTTTCGAAGCAAGGAAAGCCGCTTTCTTCCAACCCCTCTACGACCCTTGATCCCACCCTTCATGACAAGCTGAAGGATGGTATATTTTTCACCCATCTGAATATGGCCGAAGTACGACTTTTGCTGTTCAATTTACGAATATATAGAGACTTCAAAAGGCCGAATAATTTGCTTAATTTTTTTTTAAATTCAAATCATAGAATTATAAGGTACAGAAGCCGCGTATAGTACAAATTTCGAATTCAAATGTATGACAAGTTTTTTTTACATGTGTGTGTGAGGTGGTAGATCGGTTGGTCTACGTATTATGTAGGTGTGCGTATCGGTAGGTGTACGTATATGGCCGGGCGAGTGAAATTCGTCTGTTTCAGCGTAGTTTTAGTTGGCATACATTCATTGCGCTGACTAGGTATCTGTATCATATATAATCTAAGATTCAAATTTTTTTTTCTTTGTTTCATTTTTTTCTTGTACTTATGTTTGTATGTATTTTACTTCGTGGTTAATAAATATATGTATTAATTATATATTTATGTAAAAGCCCATTTAGGGAGTTTACAATAAAAATAAATAAATAACAAATCATGTAACTCAATGAAAGAAATGCTAAAGATAAAGAGTGTCAAGTCATCTTTTGCGGCTCCTTTACAAAATGCGTTGATAATATCTGCTTTAGTTAATACATAGTTACCAGCAAAGTGTTTGAAATAAGGGCTGTCTGCGAAGCTTTTTATCTTCATAAACATTCAAAGTAATTAATTATTTCATTTTTATAGTCAAATCGTAAACCTTACATAATATTATAGTGCTTAGACGACAGTGTATTATATTAACGCGCGAATCTTTTAATTATAATTGCAATAATTACCTATGTTTAAATTAAATTATTTATTTATTTATTTGCACAAAGCAAATGTAGAAAGGCGGGTTTATTGTCATAAGACGATTTCTGCCAACCAACCCGAGCAACACGAAGTCTCTAAAGTTAAATTGGTCTAAAAAAAAAATAAGATTTCACATAGCAATAAGGAAAAGAAGGTGGGTACGGAAGGATATTTTTTGTAAATGAATATGTCCTTGTTAAACAAGTACATATACATCTTCCTACATTCCCTATATAAAGGATAAATGCTTGTGCTATAGGCAAAAACGAAATCGGTCGAGGTAGGATTCGAACTCGCGACCACTGGATTCCTAGTTCAGCGCGCTAAACGCTTTGCTATCGACCCATCTAAAATATAGAAAAATATTCAGGAACTATTCGATAAATAAAGTTTTTTTAGTTTATCTTCCAATATTTGTATGAATTGAGATGACGTAACTTCATCACTTAGGCCATTCCATAGTCTAGCTGATTTTACTTGAAAAGAAGAGCTGAAAACTTCTGTATCGTGCATGGGAATAGCTAGTGTGGTACGTTCAGCAGATCGAAGGGGTAGACCGTGATTTGACAGGAAAACAACGTTTTTGTTTTAAATATTGTGTGGGGGGGGGGTTATAAATAATCTTATAAAGTAATGACAGTAGATGAATGTTACGATGATCACGTGGGGTATCTTTGGGCAACGAAGTTTATTTGTACAAGTCAAAACAATAATTCTTCATTGGCATCCAGATAACATACATCACCGTATGAAGCAATGGAAGAAGTACATTTAGCTAGACTATGGAATATGAATAAAAGTCGTCTATCTCACTAAACATCTCCAAGAAAAGGCTAAAGAAAAAATATTATTTATCTGACAACACCTGTTTACATCTTCCTCTTCTCTTCCTTTCCTTATCCTTTAGTTTTCCTATCATTGCTATGAATTGTTCTTATATGCTATCTTCTTTGTTTTTATTTTACTTTTCTTCTGCTATCTTTTTTTTATTTTGTAATGTGATTAACTTATTGCCATAGTCATAGTCATAGATCAAACGATTTGTTCTTTGTTAAATGCCTGCGAACCAATATCATAGAAAAATCATACATAAATCGTTCAACAACCAATTACAACAAATTAAATAATTCGCAAACACTGGACATTTTTCAAGATAACTTTAGTAAATTTATGTAGGTCCCGGGTGGCGCTGTTGTTGGTGTGATCTATTAGGGCGAATTTGAAAATCTTCGAGGTTATTCCTATCCCTCTATTCCCTCTCCCTTCCTGTTCTATAGAGGTTTGTACACCAAATTCTTAATTAATAAGTACTTTTTAAGTAATTCTAAAAAAAATATATTAATTAATATAAAAGCATTAGGGAACTTAACTGGTTTTGTACCTATATATATTGTTTTTTTGTTTTCCCACAAGCTCTATATAACTGTCTGTTCCCAGAATTTAATAAAATAAAATAAAATAGTACACACTGTTTTGTATATTTAACATTTACTCTGGTTGGTTGGAAGAAATTGCCATTACGCAATAAGCCCGCTAGTGTACTAATTATATGAACAGAAAGATTCGAATAAATAAATAAATAAATAATGATTGAGCTAGTGTGATTTTATCATGCATTGGAAGAAAGTTTTTAAATCAAGTAGTTACTTTGTATGCTGGTTAATTTTACTGAATTATTATAACATGGAATGTCAAGGATGTATGCTGAATACGGAGTGGATGATTGTCAAGATAGAAAAATGTTGAGTACGGTTCTCTCTGCCTACCCCGTGAAAAACATGACATTTTTATAAATAGACTTTAGATCGTACTTGATATTTTGATTTGGTCTCGGAATGTGGCCAACACAGCACGATATCACGGTTGGAATCTATAGTACAAGCATTCTGCAATGTATATAAACATTGTTATGAATGTAATAAAAAGCCATATTAAAAGCAGACATCAAACGCTTCACATATTACTTGTACATATTTTATTACTTATAGGTATCAGACAGACAAATAATATACAATCATACTTTTATATTTGTACCGAGTCAAACTTATCGAGTTTATTTCATAAGTATCTGAAAAGCGTTTACTCATTTATGAGCCATTGTATGCGTATATACAACCATAAAAATGATTTGATTTACATACAAACCTATTGGTACAAGTATATAAACAAGCTAAAATTAACTAATAATCTGGCGCAGTACAAGGGAGACATCAATGAAAAGGCCTTGTCACCTCAAGTACAAGGATCGTTTATTTTTCGTTTACGTTTTTTTTATTTATCTTTTAAGCAAACAACCATAAATATATTACAAAAAAATTAGTTTTTATTTAATCGAATATTTTCATTATTGCATATGCGCAAACATTGGATTTTTTTCCCTGTCGGGAGTCAAAGATATTTTTTAACAGATTTTTAATTATCTCAATAGAATAAAATCTGTTAAAAAATATCTTTGACTACCGACAGGGAAAAAAATCCAACGTTTGCGCATATGCAATAATGAAAATATTCGATTACTTACACATTGGTACAAGTAGGTAAATAAGACAAAAAATGACCTAATAAGTCTGGCGCAATTCAGGGGTGACTTCTATGCGAAAAATGCATTGTCACCTCAGATATAAGAATTGTAGCTTTCATTATTTACAAAAAACCAATTCTCTCAATAGATGGCGTTACAACAAAATAAATAAAAAATAATAAGATTGTTGTTGATAATTTCACCCATAGATGGCTGTAGTAAAAATTCCTTATTTTCAAGCGAAAAGAATTTCAGTATTACAATATATAGAACTTTCAAAATTGAATTGATAGGGATCTCATTAAAAAGGCATAATTGGTGAACGTTGCGCAAGCGCATAAAGTGATCACGTAAACCAGCCGATGACAGGTCGTAAGCCCTGTAGGTGTCTTGATTTCCCGGTTCTCCTACAATAAATATTCCAACTTCGTCTCTATTGAGATAATTAAAAATCTGTTAAAAAATAGTTTTTATTTATTTTTATTTACCTTTTTCCCGGTCTGTTTTCCCGGTTCTCCTTAAAAAAGTATATATATCCAGTTTTGTCTCTATTGAGATATAAAAAAAAGTCATTAAAGCCAAACATATTCAATTAAAATGTCGTTTATAAAACAAGTATATATCGACCGCCCTAACACAGTTGGTAAGTCGTTTTGGCTTATGTCCTAGGCTCGATCTCTAGCAGAGGAGAAATTCATTTAAATTAATTTCTTACGAAAATACTGCTTCTCTAGGCTGGAAATACTGGAAAGTAGGAAAAAAATTGCATATGGCAATAAACTCGCCACTTGGGCAAGCTGCAAGTAAGTGTATATTAATACATGTATATTATATCTTCATACATTAATGTTTTGTATTACTTCTTGAGTAACTTATAGGTACTATGCCAAATATTAATTTAACAATAAAAAGTTGCCATATTTTAGATACTCATGATATTAATTGTCTCGAAAATCTAGACTGAAAACACACTTTACAATTGTGTGTCTACCGCGAATTGGACATGGGGCTCTAATGAATACAATTTCATGCTTATACTGTGTTTTATGTAAAGAAGCGTTTAGTGTCCATATTATGCAGAGCGAATGGTGATGGTAACATATAAAAGAGTAAATTTATAGCAGTAACACGAATAGGTAGTTGTCTATACGGTCTAATGCGTTTCAACTAGCTATGTATTCGCTGATTTCATTGCATGTATACGACGACTTCAATGTAGGTATACGCTGACTTCAATGTAGGTATATGATAACTTTAATGTAGGTATACGCTGACTCAAATGTAGGTAGGTATACGCTGACTTAAATGTAGGTAGGTATACGATGACTTCAATGTTGGTATTCGATGACTTTAATGTAGGTACACGCTGACTTCAATCAAACAAACAGACATACGTTCATATTTATCTAAATCAATTAGAGTCGGTGGCAGATTGCTTAGTGTGTTAGACTTGCTATCCAGTGAGTTGGGTTCAAAACCTGTCTCGAACGATTGCATTATTGAACGGAATATTTTTAAATTTACACAGTAAATTAAATTATCTAAAATTACATAGTAATACTACATTGGATGCAAAATATTCGAAAATTATCTGGCCTATTATAATGCTATGGCAGAAAACCTATTCGAAATCATAACTTTCTAGCCTATTACAATTCTGTGGCTGAAAAATTGCTCTTCATTTACAGGGTAGCAAGAATAAATAGTTTTCGAAAGGTACAGCTCACTAGATATAAAGAAATCTGGCTTATCACAGAATTGGTTGATTATTTTTAGATAACGTCCAATAAAAAAAATAGAAGAAAATTTTATTTGTTTTTATAATTTATTTGATCTTTTTACACAATCCTTACATGCAAATTATTGATTTGTCTTATATAAATATAAACCTTAGTGATAAAACTTAGTAACAAATATTTTATGAATAATTTAGTAGATGTGCAGTGTTTTGGTAAATGTTGCAATACAAAATAGATACTCCACTCTTTTAACACGAGATTTTATCTCAATTAAAGAGGGTTACTATGAAACATATCATGGAACTCGTAAACCTTTTTAATTGTAATTTATATGTGAATTTGTATTGATTTGATTAATAATAAATAAATAAAAAAACTGTCGGAAAAAACTTCTCACATTGACAAAGACCAATCGGTTTAAAAAAAGGAAGAAGAAGAAATAAAAAAATATTGCTCTGGACATTTACGATGAACAGTTTTAGAAACAGCGGTAATTATGCATTCGTCGATGCAAATGCATTGCGATGCACTCATAGTGGTGAGGTCAGTTCGGTACATTAGTTACCCACAATCAATACATACATAAATACACACACATGCATTAATACATACCTTCAGTAGTTAATTCTGCACTGTATATATATACAAAAGTGGATGTCTCTGTGTATGTGTGTGTTTAATATTATGGTATCGGGGTTCGTCTAGACGCGCGGGCGGCTTGATACCTCGCTACACCTTTTCCCTCATTCCACACCTCGAACCACCCACACACACACACACACACACATACACACACACATACATACACACCTGACAGGTGCCCCCTCGCCGCATCCGGCACAACAGATTCTCAAACTTTTTTATTTTTATTTTTTTAATTTATTATTTTGCACCTCGGCTTTTGTCGTTCAGTCGATTTGGTATCTATCTGATTCCCGGTGAAGACAAGGCTTTTAATTACTTTTTTACTCCTCACTAACCCAAGAGGATATAGTGGGGAGTTATGATTTCGCAATTTTTAAGGGCAATTTTTATTGCACATAAAACTTCGCAATCTTTTATTGCACATAAAACTAGTATCATGCTGAGATTGTATTCTGAAAGTTTCATCACAATGTATCTGTGTGTGTGTACTTATTCAATTCTTTTCAAATTTTGCAAATATGTATATTTAATACTCGCTTGGATCCCATTAGAATTTGAAGGATAACTGAATAGTGATTCCCATTTTTTTTAACTGTCAAATATTTCAAAGTGACCCCAAGCTCAGGAAATTTAAAATTTGAAATTTTTATTTTCAAATTTATAAAAAGACACATCAATTTCATAAAATGGCATTGAAGTGTTATCAAGTTTTCGTAATAAAATATTAAAATAAAAAATGATTTATCAAACCCATTTCATGAAATATTTTCCATACAAAATTTGAATAATTTATAGAATGACTTGTTAGTGAGGAGTTTACCGTTGGCCACAACCCACTCATTTTAAGAATGAATATGTCCCCGTAACAAGTATAAACACATACATTCCCTAAATTAAGCATATGGTTATGGTATAGGTGAAAGAAATTGATTGTGCCAGGATTCGAACTTGCGACCGTTGGATTACTAACCCAGTGCGCTAACCGCTCTGTTACCACGCATCTGTGTTACTGTGTTTTCAGATAGGAGCTGTGAGACAATGATTATCACACATACATCTCCAGAAGGTGGCAACTTGTTATTGGGTGCGTATTTTATTTATTTTATTTTTTTAAAAATCCCACATTGTATTTATACCCCCTATTCAGTAACTATTGCAACTAAAATAGGAACGTTCTTAAATTGTAGATTTTAGATTAAAGGTATTATTTTAGCGTTTAAAAATATCAACTTGGACTAAATTGAATAGGAATGTACCTATTTTGTCCGGAACGTTTTTAAAAAGTTTCTGAATCAGACGTATTATGAATAATTATGGAAATTATGAAATTTTCCATAATTATTCATAATACGTCTAATTCAGTAACTTTTTAAGAACGTTCCGGTCAGTATAGGTACGTTCCTATTCCATTAAGTCCAAGTTTATATTGACCAAAATAAGACCGTAAATCTAAAATCTACAATTTAAGTATGTTCCTATTTTAGTTACAATAGTTACTGAATAGGGGATATTGTATAATAAAAAATATTTGACATAGTACATATTTGTTACCGAGAAGTAATTTGTGAAAAAAAAATATATGGATTTTATAACTATAAAAAAATAAATAAGAAATGTACATAGAATATTATTTTATTATTTTTTTCCACGGTTCGTATCAGTCTCATCTTTATAGAACTTTCTTTTTGACATCTTTTTAACTTCTCAATAGAGACGAAGTTGGAATATTATAGAAGAACCAGGAACTCAAGGCAAATACAGGGCTTACGACCTGTTATCGACTGGTTTACGTGATCACTTTATGCGCTTGCGCAACGTTCACCAATTATGCCTTCATATTGAGTTCCCTTTTGAAAGTTCTATATATTTGAATAATGAGTAACTAATCATCAGAAAATAGGACATCATTACTATTGCCATCTATGAAGTAACGAAGAAACCTTTTTTTGCAACGCCATCTATTGGGATATAGGTTTATTTTTAAACAATGAAAGCAACAGTTCTTATAAATAAGTTGATGGTGTTCTTGCACAGATGTCACCCCTGAACTGCGCCAGAATTATTATTTCATTATGGGTTGTTTACCTACTTGTACCAATGTATATGCAATTTAAAATTATATTCGATTGATAGAACTCAAAAGTTATTAGTCCCCATAAGCAGAAGGGATGGTTGTAAGGAAAGAACAGCTCGCTACTGTTTTATAATATATTATAATTATTTATAATATACTATATTACGTAATATTATACAGGATGTTGATTATATTTCAATTCACAGGATAAACAACTAATGCCATATATTAGAGAAATGATGAACTATTCAAGCCTACATTAATTTATATTGAACATAATGTATTGTATATATCACCACTGGTTGTATTTTTCGAACACAGATTAAAGTAAAAGTATAGTTAAAATACTTAAAACTACTATCGTAGTTTTTTCGAAAAACACTGTTTAGCATATTTGAGAAATTTGATTTCAATATGCGATGTTTGATTTTTTGTGCCTTCTTACGCTGTGTTTCTCAAACAAAAGTATCGGTAATATCGGCATAGATAAAATACTTTGATTTTATAAAATTGTTAAATACTTTTGTTATTTCATTGAAATCTAATGCCGTCAAACAACTACAATTTTATGATATAATGCTTATACTGATAATTTTTTTGAAACAACCCAGCCTAAGTCATTCAATTCTAGTTGTTTACAACTCATACCAGTGTGATAATTTACATAATGTTTTCTGATATCAATAAAAAAATTTAAATGACATTTTTTTCATTTAACGAGATACTAGTGCGTGCAGAAATATAACTTTATGAGTCTATAATGTATAATGATTGGTAATAACATCTTAAGTTCCGTATAATAGGCCTCCCACTGTGTTTAATAGGAAAAAATAATCAACTGTCAATAAAAAGATATGTTCGTAACACAAACAAACAGTAAAAACAGCCATATACGGACGTTACCATCAATAAATTTACAAAATATATCTAAACAAAATATATCTTAAAATGCCATATAAAATTAACGAATTTATGTATATACAAACCTTACGACGTTTTCTATTACGGGTAGGCAGAGTGAATCGAAACCCGCCATCTCAGCTGATCTCCCATAATTTTTTTTTGACAAATTTTAGCATCTCAAATGAGACGAAGTTGGAATTTTATAGAAGAACCAGGAACTCAAGCCACCTACAGGGCTTACGACCTATCATCGGCTGGTACGTAATCACTTTATGCGCTTGCGCAAGGTTCACCAATTATGCTATCTTATTGAGTTCCCTCATCAATGCGATTTTGAATGTTCTTTATATTTTAATAATGAGAAACTGATCGTTTGAAAATATGCTGTTTTTACCATCGTCATCTATGAAGTAACGAAGAAACCTTTTTGTAACCCCATCTATTGAGAAATCGTTTTTTTTTTGTAAACAATGAAAGCAACAGTATATGAGGTGACAGTGTTCTCGCACATATGTCACCCCTGAACTGCGCCAGAAATATTATTTAATTTTTTTACTTGTTTACTATTCATATCATTTTATACACGTTTTTCTGAAATAATAACATTTTTTTTTTTTTCAAAATAATATTTTTTAGATACTTGTTATATTATGTGTACGCGGTAGCAAAGCGGGATTCGCACTGGGTTAGAAATCTAGCGATGGGGAGTTCGAACTCTACCCTAGCTGTCTAGACCCATTTCGATCGCCAATAGCACAAGCATTTATGCAAATTTAAGGAATATATGACGATGCATAATTTAACATCGATAGACTTGTTTGTGGATTTTAAGGTGGCTTACGACAACACAAACAGAGAGCAATTCTACTCGGCAATGAATTATTTTGATATACCAGCAAAACTAACTAATATTTTGATATTTGCAATGTCCGAAGTACTATGCCAGATTAAAATACAATCAGACACATCCGAAAACTGTTTTTCCCCCACCACCACCCGTTCTGCCTATGGGGACTAATAACGGCCCCTTGCAAAACTCTGAAATAACATAAGAAGAGTCCGGAGAACTCTTATACTTTGCAGATACTGCACTTAATGTGCCAAAGAGAGCTAATCATGTGGAAACAACTGGCTCACTGTTCACTGATGGTGAAGATAATAGTGCACCGAATTTAAGACAAACATTTAAAGTTGCTCTTCGTGGCTACAAGGTCCGCATGTCCAATGGGTCCAAAGAAATACACATCCGATAGCTTTAGGACTTACAATGGCTTAAGACAAAGAGACGCCCTGGCATACCTCTTGTCCAACATATCATTGGAAAAAAACCACAAGGGATTCAGGCATTGAATTGAATGGGACCATATACACAAAATCAGTCCAAATATTGGCATACGCTGATGATATCAACATGATTTTTGAAGCATGCATGTGATTCATATTAACTACACTAACGTACTTAACTTATCTCTTTCTATGGTTCTGAAATAAAAATCGCGACAGAGATTGGATGGATGACAGGTACTATGACGGACACTAGGACCTGGTTAATCTATTTTGTGTGAGCCCATATGTTTGTTAGGAAAATGATTGTGAGTGCAGAGTGTTGAGATTGTGTACCTAAATATTTAGTGTGGAACGGGAACAATCACCTGGTTCATAATTGCAATATAATTGTCACTAAAAATTGTAAACTGCTAGCCCTATAACAGGATTTCCTAGTTGGGCAGCAGTAATCTATTTGTTGTTGTGATAGTAAATATGGTGTGATTAAAAGTAAAAAAAAATATTGCAAGGTCAGAATCATCCCTGCAAGAACATTTTCAGCTATGGAGTCATCAACTAGAAGAATGGGACTTCGAATCAATGAGGCAAAAACAAAGTATATGCCAGGCATAATGATACATCTGGCATCACCCAATTTTCAATAATCATTAAAAACATTTGAAACCGTGGAACAATTCACATATCTTGGTCCCATCGTCAACAAGGATTATGATACCTATGAATTGTGCGTTGATAATTGAGTATGTCAGGTTACTTTTCTTTATTGATATACATGGATATTTTTTGGACTTGACCCTTGTACATCTGTGGTACAGATTTGTTTACACCAGTCTCAATTCTGTCTTCCTTCCTCGAACAAAAATACGTCATGACATTGTGTAGGTATGTAGTGTTATTATGTTTGTATAATTTGATGTAATGAGTCTGAGATAATAACAAATTATGTAATATGTCTGTACCGACCTTTATAATATATTGTTGTCATGAAATGTGGCATCCTGTCCGTCTGGCATTCGCTAGACGAAATCGTTTTGTCTATATATGGTTATATACCTACCTAGCTGCCAACCGATAGGTAGAGCTCGACAAGTTAGAGGATGCGGGTGACAGTTATATAAAGCGTGGTTGCAAATATATGATTGGGTAATTGAAAAAAAAAGGAAAACTAAACAATTATTTGGCTACCCATATCCCAACTGTCGATTTTTTCAATAAAATTTATATCTCTTAACAGAGATTTTGTATGACTAACTCAAAATTCGGCAATGTTCTTGAACACGGCTTTTGCGTAGTTATTTATTTATTTTTGTAAAAGGTGAATACTTGTACTACATTACATAAAAAAAACAATAATATATTTAATAATGAAATATTCAAAATGAGTAAAGTCTGATTTTTTAAAAGTGCCAAAGCTCAAAGGGTGACCATGGTGTAAAAGAAAAAAAAAATATGGGATTTTTTTTATCATTTCATGATATAAAAAGGTTGTAACTTGCACATGCATATATCTTCAAAACCTTCAAATCTACTCATACCTACACTTACCCCCAGTACTATGCGGCTTTAATGGGTCTACATTATAAGGTATTTTCTGCAAATGTTAATGGGCATCTCCTGGGAAAGTAACATTTAAACAAAATATTTATTTGATACTTTTTATTAGGAATATAAAAATAATACATTATGAAGTAATTAATCGTTATAATAATAAACAGTTACATATTATTTTACAAAATAATACATTATATTATACAAAATATTTACATAACATTGAGGCAAACACACATACATAAATAATATAACTATCTAACTAATACAAATAAATAATGGACACTTATTCTATACTAAGACGGTGATAACACATGTTTATAATAAAAATTATATATCGATATTAAACTAAAAATAAAATACATAAGTTAGAAATAAAAAATCATCAATGAAAACAATTCCTTTATAAAAACACATGGTCACCATAAAAAATCAAACGTGCGCACACTTCGAGAGATAGATACGTACTGTCGGGTTTGTTGATGTTTGTTGTTAAGGACACCGAATAGTGTAAACCAATCAGCAACCACGATTTTACCAATACATGCGTACATTTACATGCGTAAATACTATGCATTTTTTTGTTTATGTATAGAATTGGCACTTTAAAAAAAATCAGACTTTACCTATCTCGACTCACCTTTGAGTGTCATGTCAGCAATAAGCTTTGTGCATTTTTTTAATATAGGTACAGCTACATATTAGATCCCAACAAAACATATTGACTAGAGACAGTGTCTCTCTCAAGTTCTGGCCATACAGAATGAACACTTTATTTGGTCAAAGAAATTATTTTTATATAGCACCTGTTATATTTAATGCTCTCTCTATTTACATCAAGTCTGTGAAAACGATTACAAAATTCAAAAAACTAGTCCACGCTCATGTAAATATGCTTGATGTTTTCAATAGTGTTTATGTGATACAATAATGCATGGTAACTCTATCTTTTGTTTGTATGTTTAATGGTACTATTTGTTAACTAGTATATTATAGTGAGCCTACATTTGGGATTGTTAGATTATAGTTGCAGTTTTCACCTCAGGTATCGAACTGTGGGTGACTGCTTGTATTTAATTGTATTTTTGTAAATTTATATGTTTCTTTTTGTTCAACTTTTTTATACAATGTCTTTACTATTTTCATGTTTAATTATCGACCTCAATACAGGCCAGCTCTAGTGAGGTAGAAAATTATGTATTATTTTTGAATTTTTGTTACTTGTAAAGATAAATAAACAAATAAAAAATATAATTTTGAACTGAGTGATAGCATTAGTTAACGCTCTACATGAGTTAGGCATACAAATACAATCTCTGTATTAATTACTTATAATTACCATTTAAATAAACATCATAGCAGATATATAGCTCACACAAAACAGAGGAGGCAAGTTCGGTAAAACGGTGCAATCAAAACCAATATCATAGATATAATTTTCTTATATCTATAATATCTTTAATATCCATAGTAGAACTCCATAAGATAATTATATCCATAATACGGGTACCTAATCATGAGGGTTTTGATTCAATCGTTTTACCGGACTCGCCCCCAGATCAACCACAGAATAGAGACAAGTACATAAATATAGTCATTAAAAAGATCTCATAATTCAATAAAACAAGCACCTTCCTTCACACAAATGATTGCCTGTACCTACAAATTTGTTTGCGCACAGGTGATGTCACCGGCATTCCTTCGCTTGGCGAGCTCTCTAGGTTTGGTTTGGCTCGACGAGTCAAAGTCTACTGAGGATGTAGACAACGACATTATAATTATGTTTACGTCTAGGAGTGACTAGACTGCGGTCCCCCAACAGCACTGTGGTCACTGGACACTGATTGCTATAATATTATTACCATGTTCGATTCCCGATGGAGGCACAGTTTTCGATTTTGTGTTTTCGGTATGATCCATTCATTCATACCATTCATACGGCATAGCCCACAATGTGAGGTTACCAGCAACAGGTGTGCATTATTAAATTCGGCCTAAGTGGCTCAGTTGCTTAGATAGGTACCTGACGCCAAGTCCGAGCCCAAGGTCCCGGATGCGATTCCCGGTGGAAATACAGTTTTTAATTTTGTTTTCAGTATGTTGTACTCATTCATACCATCACGGCAATCCCACAATGTTGGGTCATCAGCGACAGGTGCGCATTACCTTATAAAATTTTGGCCTTCGTGGCTCAGTTTGCTACATACCTGACACTTGGGCCAAAGATCCCGGGTTCAATTCACGGTGAGGACAGAGTTTATAATTGTGTTTTCAGTCTGGATCTGTGAGACGATAAATATCGCAAGTCTCCAGAATGTGGCAACTTGTTATTGGGTGCGTGTTAAATTAATATTTGTCACAGTACATACCTGTTACATGCCCCAGAATCGATAAGAAATAAGAATTGAAGAAACGACACGTGCGTGTACCTGCACCTCTACAAACCATTCAGAACGGGTTATGAACCTCACTGCTGAACTATGTGAGGCGTTATTTTGCCTCTTCATCTTACTCGAAATTGAAGACAGTTTAATTTTGATTTTATGAAAAAATTTGATCGCCTGACCATTATTTTGTAATGACGCAGTAACTTTTTTGTTACTTCATAATTATTTCCTATACAATTTTTTGTTAATATTATTTTTCGATACGAGGCTGATAAAAAAAATATTTAATACCAAAAATTCCTAAAGTGCGTGCTGAGACTAATGGACACGCATACAAGCGTAATATAAGACATAACATGAACAATACAAATAAAAAATAAAATAATAATTATGTTTCGTCGCTTCTATTTGTAGGTAGGTACATAATATATTATATTCATCCATACATTCATAATATATGGAAATTTTCCTATTACATCCTTCTAGTTTGTTACCCAGTTTCCTAATTATATCCTAAATCACATTCCTTGAACCCATTCACCTGATCGATGTTTTCTTTATGTAAAAATATTTATAGAATTAAACATTAGGTATAACTGACTTATTTATTTGTGTAACTGGATTATTTATTTATTTATCTTCTTGTTCGTTATATAAAAAATACGATGCACACTTGCGGGCATATTGCCATTAGGCAATTTCTTCCGACCAACCAGATAACAAAGTGTATCATATACCTACATGTTACGTGCAATACATTTAAAAAATATTTATGCAAGTCTGATTGGTGACTGATGACTGGTGACCAGTTGATAAGGGCCTAGTCAGCCGAAACGGTCGTCCTATTATAAGGGAAATATACCTATATGTAAAACCATAGTCAATTTTGTTTGATTAAAAAATACCTAGTGTAATGGAGTTCTACACATTAAACACCGTTAGTATTGACAAATTAAAAAATAATTCAGGTCCATATAATATATTGTTAATAATGTGGAAATTTGTTATTGGTTTTAGTCTTATACTAATGCATCTATATAAAAAATGTTATTATACTGTAAATTTTCCGGATATGAAATAAAATATACGTAATCGAATATTTTTATTATTGCGTATGCGCAAACATTGGATTTTTTTCCCCGTCGGGAGTCAAAGGTATTTTTTATTCAGGGGTGACTTCTATGCGAAAAATGCATTTGTCACCTCAGGTATAAGAATTGTTGCTCTCATTATTTACAAAAAACCAATTCTCTCAATAGATGGCATTACAACCAAAATAAATAAAAAATAATAAGAATGTTGTTCATAATTTCACACATAGATGGCTGTTGTAAAAATTCCTTATTTTCAAGCGAAAAGAATTTCAGTATTACAATATATAGAACTTTCAAAATTGAATTTATTTTTATTTTTTTTACTTCTCGGGCAACTAACAGGTACTATGTCAAATATTATTTAAACATGCACCCAATAACAAGTTGCCACATGCTGGAGACTTACGATATTAATCGATCCAGACTGAAAACACAATTAAAAACTATGTCTCCACCGGGAATCGAACCCGGGACCCTTGGATCAGCAGTCAGATACCTAACCAACTGAGCCACGAAGGCCGACAAAAGGCCGAATTGATAGGGATCTCATTAAAAAGGCATAATTGGTGAACGTTGCGCAAGCGCATAAAGTGATCACGTTAACCAGCCGATGACAGATCGTAAGCCCTGTAGGTGCCTTGATTTCCCGGTTCTCCTACAGTAAATATTCCAACTTCGTCTCTATTGATATAATTAAAAATCTGTTATAAAATATACGTATTAGCACAAAATTAATACAATTACAAACGGTGTAATTCATGTAATATTGCTGATGGCGTATCGATCGCAAAATTCAAATATCAGGAGACCAGTACACTTTAAAAAATGTTCCGTCATTTTTGACTGGCTTATAGGTAACTTGTTTATAATATTTCATACTAACTTATTTATTGTGTCATTGAATATATTCCGTAGCTAAGCGTTACGTTAGTTGGCACTGTTATTGATCGTAAGTATCTGCGGGTCGCGTGTTCGCTTCCTGATGGAGGTTCTATAAATACGAATACATAAATACTTTCAATGATTACTGTAGACCATGTTCTTGAATCTAAAGGATAATGTATGTCCAAGTTAACCGGACCAGCGATGGAATTCTCTAACCTTTTCGATACAATATAACGACGTCGCTAATCAAATCGTTAAACAGACATTCGTCGAGTCTTTGAAAGATTAATTTTATATTCATTCATTCATACCATCACGGCATATCCCACAATGTGGGGTAACCAGCCAAAGGTGTGCGGGTGTGCATTGCCTTTTAAAAGGGAGCAAAACACATCTGTGTATACCCACACACCAGTCTCATCTCACCTAAAAAGGCACTACATTCAGAATGGGTGGTGAACCTCATTGCTGAACTATGTCAGATGTTATTCGTACGGCAACATAAGACCTCGCTCTTGGCATGATCCTGAATCATTAAACGGCGCTACACAAATTATTTATTATTATTATTATTATATTAACTGCAGCTGTAGCGCAAATTTGTGTTTTATGTTTGGTTGGTAGTTACTTTCATGCGCAAATCGCTCCACTCCACGACTAAAAGGCTCAAGAAGTTTACCGGCCTCTTTACGCGTTACGAGTTATTAACCCACACTATAAAGAAAGAATTCTAGATCGCTGAATTGTTTATTTTACAAAATAATGACACAACACCTATGTGGCTCGTTGGTCTAGGGGTATGATTTTCGCTTAGGGTGCGAGAGGTCCCGGGTTCAAATCCCGGACGAGCCCAAGTTTTTTTTTATTATTTAATTTATAAATATTTATATTAAAATTAAATCGATGGTAAAAATGATAATATTTTATGGATTTACACAAAAAAAAATATTTTAAATATTTTATAAGGAAGATAATTAAGTAGGAAATAATTGAAAATACCTTTTTTGTGATATAAAATTGCAGTATTTTTAGTTTGAAAATTATAAATAAAAGGCAATATTTTTAGTTTGAAATTTTTTTTTGAAATATACCTATAGGTATGTTATTTAATAAAAATCAGGTCTAATTTCATTAAAATAATATTGAAACTTTGTAAAATCGGATTAAAAATATACAAAAAATGAATAATTATTATTCGAAACATATTTTTTTTGTCAATCGATAGCGAAATCGTAATATTAAATAGGAATGTAACCGCGATTTCATGTATATTTCGTTATAATATATCTCAACTCCATTCATACGCCAAACTCAACAATCATTCTCAAAATGTTTTAATTTTCTCAGAAAATAATTATGAGATACATGTTTCTGTATCATATCACCTCCCGAATTATTCTTTATAATATATATTCTGAACATCACATACATTTTAAATATAAAATGTTTTTTTTTCGAAGCGGAAAATGTATGTATATGTCAAGAGAGAAGAGTCTGACGGATCTTGTACTGAATCCTTTCCGATATATTCCGATATAAGTTCTTTTCTCTTCTCTTCTTTGCCTTTTTTTTTCATTCTTGGACATAGGCCTCCCCCTTGATCCTCCCCAACTCCCTGTCTTGGGCACACTGCATCCATCTCCCTCCGGCACATTTCTTGATGCCATCAGACCACCTTGCCTGGGGTCTGCCGACACCTCTTCGGCTTGTTCTCGGTCGCCATTCTACGATCTTTTTGGTCCATCGTGAATCCTGGCATCTGGCAATATGCCCAGCCCAGCTCCACTTAAGTTCTTGTAGCAATGGTGATATGTGGGCAGACTTCGGTGAATTGTATATTAAACTAGCTGCTCCATTGAAGACTGAGATTCACCTTAGAGAGAGTGCTTTATGCTTTGGTGAAAATATCATAACTTGGTTAAATTTGTTAAAACTAAATTAATTAAAGTTGGATGTCATTTGACTTTAAGAAGTTAAGTAATATGTTTGTTAATTTAAAAATTTTAATAGACATATTATATTTGACATATTGATTGGGGATACGGAAGTTATTTTAACCAGATTAAAATAAAATGACTTGTTGGAAAATATACGTTTGAAGCAATTGAAAACTAAATGGTCAAGAGTCTCCTCCTCCTGACCACACTCACAAACTGGACTGATTTTGTAAAGGTGGGAAGCAACAAGGCAATGTCCAATTCTCATGCGTGTAATACAAGGTATGTCCCCCCAAAAGAGTGAGTAGGTATGACTGGACTAAATGACTGGAGTCTTTCAATATGAACTCCTGCATAATTAAATAACAGAGATACTATGAATGCGTTTATCAATAGACGTGCTGTTTTTGAATGTAGGTTTTTCCTTATGTATTTTATCTTTCTCTATTGAAAAAAAAACATGAACTAATTATTTAACTGATATTTATTTATTTAATTATCCCTACAGGTAACCTAATACAAGATAATATATTACCTCACTAAGGCCCGGTATTACAGTCTCAGTTTAAGAGCTAAACTCAAGTTTTTCAAAAATATAGCGTATTACAGTGTCCGTTTAGGCCTAATCTTCCCTCAAATACGTCACTAAAACGACAAATATTTAACTCAACGTTTCTGGCGGATTAAGTACTTAACGGTGAGTCAACTGTCATTTGCTAGGCAACGCGTGAAGTTTCAGTTTCTATCACTAGAGGCGTTAGTTGTATCGACGGTGGCGCCACACAATAAAACAAACTGACAGCCATATTGAAACGAACATGGGCATTTAAAAGTATTATTTTTGTGAAAAAAATAAATTTACCATGTTGGATAATAAAACAATAGTATTTCAAGTCGTAACGTCCCGTTTTGTAGTTCGTATTATTTCAGGTTATTTAAAATTTGACACATAATAACCACAGAAAAAGTAAAATATGTCTATAATTGAAGATTTAGTAACTGACATATCATATTGCACTGTAATATGCAAATGGATTAAATCTCCTCTTAACATTAATCTTAAGTTTAACAAACTCAATGAGTTGAGGGCCGACTGTAATACAACTGCTACCACAAAACACATCGTCACAAAACTACAAAAAAACACATAACACCATGGATAAATAACACCGGTTCAGATCATATCAATACAGTTATTACACCTAATTAAATATAATAACTTTCACATTTTTTTTCAATAACAATTTAATGCACAATTTAATTCAAGAATTTTACACATAACGTACTATTTATGTCACACAACTGTTCAAATGAACACCTCGGCACAGGACTTCCTAGTGAGGTGTTCATAGTACATTATAGTATGTAATTGAAATGTAACTTCATCTTTATATTATTAATAAAAATAAATAAATGAATATAACTGTCGATCTCACTAGGGCTGGCCTGTATTGAGGACGACAATTTAACATAAAATAGTAGACAGACAGCGTATAACGAAATTATATAAAAAAAAACGTAAATTAATAAAATACAATAAAATACAAATGAAAATAAGAGCTCAGAATTATAATAAACCATGCCGCAGTTACCCACAGTTGGGTACCTATGGTGATAACTGCAACAATAATCCTAAAATTCCGACTGTTGATAATATACAAATCAACAAATAATTATTCTAACAAAAAAAGATAGAGTACCATGCATTTTTGTAACACTATGCATTATTAAAAACATCAAGGATATTAACGAAATTAGGACCAAAATGAGAGTGCACCATTTTTTTAATTGTGTGATCGTCTTCGCAGACTTGATAGAAATAGGGGAGCATTAACAAGTGCTATGTAAAAATAATTTCTCTGACCAAATAAGGTGTTCATTCTGTCTGGCCAGAACTTGAGGGAGACACTCTCTCTAGTCAATATGTTTTGTTGTGATCTGGTAGCTGTACCAATATTTAAAAATAAATTGCACAAAGCTGAATATACATGACTCTTTATACAATTCGTCAGTGGAATACATTTTGATATGATTGTTCAGAGAAAGTTCTGAATCAAGATTATCACCATAATATAAAATATTTTGTAATATTTTCATGTCATAAGTCAATGCATACAAGAGTGAATTCGGCAAATAACAAAATTTGTATTTCCCACTATAATAATTCGCACATACTACAAGAATGTAGACGCTTAAGTATGAATATATTTGAAATTAGTGAAATGAATAGGTACCTATGTATTACCTACCTAGATATTTTCCGTGGTTATTTTTGGCTCCAACCTTTCTTCGACCGATAATTTGTTTAGTCTATGTAATAACATTTTTTACATTATTCAGGTATTTTGAGACTGTACACAGATCACTTAAAACATCCAATGTTAAATTGAAAGGAAAAATAATTTAATTAGTAACAAGATTTTTCGTTGGCCAAAGATACGAGATCGACGTAACATTCACCTACAGTTATTTCTTTTATATTAAGTTACGTCATCTCAATCCATGCAAACATTTAAAGGTAAATTAAAAAAACTTTTTCTGTCAAATAGTTCCTGAATATTCCTAATTATTATATTTTTTTTTCTCGCGTTTCTTTTTTATCCCATTGTATTTTTAATTTCTTAATAATTCACTATGTTTTTTTTACATATTTATTAATCGAACCAATTACAATGTACATATAAATTACAACAAATAAGGTGTACAAGTTCCATTAAATATTTCATAATCTTCTTCTTTAAGTGCCCTGTTGGGTTATTCCATAATAACCCTCTTTATTTGAGATAAAATCTCGTATTAAAAAAGGGGAGTATCTATTTTGTAATGTTACATTCACCAAACATTGCACATCTTCTAAATAATACATAAAACATGATATTATCACTAAGATTAAAATTTATTTGAAGACAAATCAATAATTTATTTGTTTATTTACTTTTTGTACATAATTTAAACAAATATAATGCACACTGGCGGACTTATTGACATTAATTTAGATGTAAGGATTGTGTAAAAAAAGGTGAAACAAAATTTTCAAAACAAATAAAAAGCTACACAAAAATAAATACCTTATATTGTACCAATTTAACTTTAGAGACTTTATGTTGCTTGGGTAGATTGGCCTAATGACAATAAATCTACCTTTGTGCTCTTGTACATACAGTATATAAGTAAATCCCATAATTGTGTTTAATCATTTACGAATAATTTGACAGATGACTTGTTTTTCATCGTCTTTCTTTGTGTAGATCTTGAGATATGGTTATACCGTTGAGGTGGTATGTAGTCTTCTGTGATGTGGATTCCAACTATCACGCGTCGTTCAAAGGACTTTTTCTGTCAGGGTTTCCCTAAAGCAGTGATACGTGGCAGTCCTTTAGTTTATTTGTAGTAGACCTTGCAGATTATTTACTTGCCCATCGGTATCGTCTTCTTTTTCTACATACGTCAGACACAAAACATCACGAAGAGACTCAATGTATGCGCTCTCTAAATGATAGGTTCTTGTTATGTAACGGATTTACGAAATGTTTTAAATACTGAAATCATAACTGTTCCTTTATTCAATAGTAGTGGAGATTAAAAATATCGATTCAAGGTAATAGATGACATTCCAGTGGAGCAAGTTATGACTTTCAGATATCTGGGTGTGGAAATCTCGAGCCATAGTGACCTTTACTCAGAAGTTAGAGAACATACCAATAAAGCAGCCGCTAGTTCAGGATGTCTCAAAAATATCATCTGGCATAACAAATTCATAAGAACGGATAGTGAGGTCAGACTTTATAAAACATGTGTTAGACCAATTATGACATATGCGGTGGAGACAAGAGCCGACACGACCAGAACCAAAAACCTCCTTCGAACATCGGAAATGAAGGTTTTAAGGGCTATCATAGGGAAGACGCTTAGGGACAGAATTCGCAATTACGACATTAGGCGGAACTGTGACCGAGGACATCATACGATGGAGTAGAGCTAGGAGAAGATGTTGGAGGGACCATGTCAATTAGGATGGACGCATCTCGAATCCCATCCATAGCGGCAAATGAAATCCCAATAGGGCATCGCCTCCCCGGAAGACCACCGAAGAGGTGTAAGGATAGTTGGACCTCAGCTTCACAGGAATAGCTATCTCGAAAAAACAGATCTACGATCTAAAATAAGAAGAAGAAGAAGAAGGAGAAGATTCAAGGTTCATCACCCATTTCAAATGTAGTGCCTTTTTGGTGAGACGTGGTTGGTGTGTAAAGATACACGCATGTGTTGTGATTCGTTTATTAATTTATTTAGATATAAAACAACGTATGTAGTATGTGAAAGCAAAATAATAAAATGCTGGGTATTGAGTAAAAATGTTGAATTGTCACTTCTAGTGTTCGAGAGAAAAGTATTATGAAAGATATTCGGACCTGTGCAAGTAAACGAAACATGGAGAATACGACACAACGACGAGATCTACGACATGTGGAAAGAATGGGCGATGAAAGAGTGCCAAATAGAATCCTGAACGCAAAACCCCAAGTTAGACGAAGCGTTGGTAGACCCAAGCTCAGATGGCTGGATGATGTGCAGCGGGAGGTGGAGGCTGCTGGTTCAAGAGACTGGGGGGTGCATGCCAGGATAGAGGAAGATGGCGAGAAATGCTGGTGGAGCCATTGATGATGATGGAAATAATAAAATAAAACATGCGCAAAAATATCTATCCACAAATTATATCAATATGATCAACAAACAAAAAAAAAAAAAACAAAAGAAAAACGTTATTCAATAAAATAGAAAAAATATAAAACAAGAAGAAAAAATCCTATAAAAAATGTAAATAAAACATAAAGTGGTGTGTAGAGGATTTTGATAGGAGATGAAGGGGTAGGAAGGACAAAGAGAGAAATGAAGGTCATAAAGGTGTTTGCCACATAAGGCTACCGCACAATCAACCGGCACTAGTTTACATAGTATAATGTAATGCATACCCGTATACCTATAGCTGGTTATCCCGCGTCGTAGGATATGCCGTGATGGTATGAATGAACGAATTAATCAATAAATTGACCTGGTTTTTCCTGCAAGCAATTGCATGAGTAATCGTGCTATTAAAACATGCATCTGGATAATCTCTCATCCCTTTGTGTTATAATAGTAGCAGTAAGTAGTTTTGGCGGGAGAGTGGCTTGGCTTTTTGACACAATTCCGGAAGTGGCGACATTTTGATGGCTTCCACCACCCCCCTTTCTCCTACCCTCAACGACTAAAATCCGGTCGTCTCCTACCTCAATCCCTCCATTCCGTCTCGACACTCGACTTGAAAACTCTCTCGTGAAGATGGAGATAGGACGCGGCTATCTGGAACACTGAAGACGATACGTGGTCTCAGATTTATCACTTTTTTATAATCTTGAGATACTCGGTGTAGTCTTACAAGGCTAAAAATAGTTTATTCATCGTGATATTATTGTTGATTTGGGAAAAATCTTACTTTATTTCATTTTATATAGCTTCTCGGCTAACAAACATATTAATTTAATACGCACCCAATAACAATTCTGTAGACTCCTTTCATGATCATCATCAGCCTAAGCCTCCACCAACATTCCTCGCCATATTCCTTTATCCTGGCACGTGTTCCTTCAGTCGCTTACACCAACAGCCTCAACATCCCGCTGCACGCCATCCAGCCATCGGAGTTTGGGATTACCAACATTGCGTCTACCTTGGGGTTTTGTGTGTGTATGATCCTCTTTGGCACTCTGTCTTCGCCCATTCTTTTCACGTCTGGAGACTGCCTTACCTACTAATAATAGCTAGTTTGCTAGTTTTTATAAGAGATTCGCGAAAGAGGTGAGTTTTCAGGTGTTTTCTGAACAGGGCTAAGTTGCCGATCCGCCTTAATTCAGGTGAATGCTTTTTTTCCCAAGACTGGGCCAACCACATGGGTGGTAGAGGAAGTAAAAAATAGGTACCTAGGTACTATAATATTAATTTTTCACTAACCCCATGACAAGTTGTCACTTATGGAGACTACTGAAAACATAAATTTAAACTGTAATTCCAACTGGCGCGACCTCCTCACCACTGAAAGCAACGACATGAAAAAAAATTAAATGTCAAAAGAAAAATTATTCTTAACCTCTCAAATGTGTCAGAATAATTTAGACAGTCTGAATTAGACACGCTTCTTGTCAACATGGACCGCGATCGTCGAATGCGAATCGGCGTTCCTTGGTCAAGACCCTGCCTCCTGGAACCATGAAGACCTGTCCTTAAGTGTCAGCGATAGTCTTCGCAGCACCAATTCAGCGGTCATGCTGCCGCGGTCTGATTCTGTATCGAAATGGGGTCTGATGCCATTGAGCCGTTCTCATCCTGGAGAAGCAGCCTGTAGCTTCACTCTTGTGAACCTAGCGATATATTTTTTAAACATATATGATCTAAACTCGTTGTAAAAATGTAAACTTTATGTAAAAAACATCTAAGATATTATGTACTTACCATTTGAAACTTGACGAATACACCCAGTTTTATATATATGAAAAAAATGAAACGAGAACTCATGAATTTCCTAAACTAAGCATAAATGTTTGTACTATAGGTGAACGAAATTGGTCGTGGCAGGATTCGAACTTGCGACCACTGGATTACTAGCCCAGCGCGCTATCCGCTCTGCCATCGACCCGATATAAAACATAAAGAAATAAAAAGACCAAACAAGATAAGAATATCAAAATTAAAACATAAAAAAATGCAGGGATATGTAGGTATGGGGGGGGGGGGGGGGAAATGAACTACATAGGTATTCTATAACTCATATTACTGCGTCATAACCGATATACTCCCGCGATATTGCGGATATTTGCTTAGAAAATATATAAACCATTCTAAAAGGAAACAATCGTGGTCATTTAATTTTACTACTCTTTAACAAGTAGGAGATATTGATCAGACGATATAATAAATTGAGATATCTAACCCAGTACGGTAACCGCTATGCCACCACCCGTCTAAATAAACCTTTGTATTTTATATAAAGGTAAAAAATATTTATATCTCATAATTTTGCAACAAAAAAAACTCTTAATACCTGTGTTAAGAAATGAAGTTTATTGTGCGATGAGTAAAAAATAATATGAATAAAAATAACCAAGAAAAACTAAAGATAAATAATTGTTTGTGGTATAAATATGTATTGGTAATAATTAATTTGTAGGTACAACGAACAAATTAATGAAATATCTTATTGCTTTACCATACGATAATACTTGCCAAAATATTCCGTCCGTGTGATTTTAAAAATGTGAAAACACATCACGATTTGTCAGTTGGTGGAAAAAAGAAAATAAAATATCGTTCAACACAGTCGCGTGATTTCGTTCAGTATTAATAAAAATGCATACATACATATTAACATGGCATATCCCACAATGTGGGATAACCAGCGACAGGTATGCATTACCTTATGAAATTAAGCACGACACATGCGTGTAAGCCCATACACTAGTTTCGTCTCATGGATTGTTCAGGCGTGGTCCTACATGTAAGCATGTACCTGGCAGTTATTAATCCATGGGACTACAGTTCCAGCAAAAACAATTATTTATTTTCCAAAATATGTATGTATATACCTCATATATCGTATAAATTAATGCGAATATATATTCGCTTATTTATTTTTTATTTAAACTTTCATTCATACCATCACGGAATATCTAATAATGTGAAATCACCAGTGATAGTTAAAAAGTACATAGGTACAATCAACTAGACTATGTATATTATTTCGTTAACTAGACCTTTATAGTATTTCGTCGTTTATAATAGGAAAGAGTGGAAGTACTATTGTAAGCCGATGCCTCACAACAAAAATATATTAAAACTTATTATAATACGGAGAAACTAGCGACAGGTGTACGCTACCTTATAAAAGTAAGCACGACATAGACATATTTATGTACGTATGCCCACACACTAGTCTTATCTCACTAAAAGCCACTACTGAACATTGCTGAACTATGCGAGATGTTATTGTTGCCTGTTGTATTTTCGATTTCCCGACGACTCTCATTACGGGACAACCGAAAACGATGATAGTAGAAAAGAGTGGATGGACTATTCGAAGCCGGTGCCTCCCAGGAGTAGGTACTATTATTTTAGCTTTTTTTTTATTACTATTTACTCCACACCATATTTACAATGACAACAATAAGTAGATTATTGCTGCTCAACTAGGACTGTTCTAGGGCTAGCGGTATTAAATTTTTAGTTACAATAATTTGATTTAATAATTTCAAAGGTTTATCGTTAACACAGTGGAAGTTCATAGTTATAAATAAAATATTTATAAAAATAAATAAAAAAACACACAGTGTTTTCAAATAAAAAAACACACAAAAAAACACATTTTAATCCACAAATGAGTAGATTATTGCTGCTCACGTGTTCCTTCAGTCGCTTACATCAATATGTTAACATGAATATTAAATTATATTCTTTGATTGCTGTCATTTGAATTCAATATTTATAAATTCATTCCTTAACTTTATTTATATTTTATTTTTCTTACTTATTTACCTCATTTGTGGATTAAAACTGTGTGTTTTTTTATTTATTTTATAAATATTTTATCTGCATCTGCATATAAATAAAGTAGACCTGGTAAGATTGTCGTTCTGGATTTGCGAATGTTTGTGCACGACTATATTCATGTCAGTCTGCCCAAGGCTGCCTGTTCTTACATTCGTTTGAAATCTTTCTATGTGGAAATCGACAATTTTACAGTAGAGTAAAAAACTTACAATATTACATTTTTATAATATTACATTTGAAACAGTATAAAAACACAAAGCCTCACAAGCTGATATGTTTTTTTTTTTTTATTATTTTCAAAAGAAAGTTAGTTTAAATGTTATATAATAAGAATTAAAGAATGCTTTTATGCTTTACTCGCCGAGTCGCCAAAATTGATATATGTGAATTTACCCTGAAGATGACAAAAATACCAACATTCTGATATATGCGTCCCTATCGTAATTAGACCTCAAATGGCACGAAGTAATAAAATCCGACACAGGGAGAGTGAGAAATTCACGTTGAACAAATGGTCTCTTTTGCATTGTGGGTCAGATTTGCTTTCCTCGCGTTGTTCCACCATTCTTTCAGCTGTCAAATATTCGAAAGTTACCTACTTTATATTTTTATCGTAATTAATATGTATTGATTTAGTTTATTTTCCAATATTTAATAACTTTATATTTTATTTTCTTTCAGAATCAAATTTTAGCCTATATAGTTACAAAAAAATGTAAGTTGAAATTTCAATTCTCGATGAATTTAG
Source organism: Molanna angustata (assembly GCA_963576475.1). NCBI lineage: Eukaryota > Metazoa > Arthropoda > Insecta > Trichoptera > Molannidae > Molanna > Molanna angustata. The sequence goes on from OY754978.1 coordinate 31,926,059, forward strand.
GTAAATTTTAAATCAACATTCACATATGGAAAGAACGTAGGTATTTGTTTAAAGATATTTTCATAAATGAGTTGGTGATTATTGTATTTCGGTGTACAGGTTATGTCATTCTTCTAGGAGTAGGTTAATAAGTGCAGAAGGAATGGCACATGAAAATAACATGTTGCGAATGGTTGCACTTAGGGCAAACGAATCTAAAGAACAGCAAGAAAGGAGATGTGAAGCCAGTAGATTACGAATGACGGCGTATAGGGTATTACAATTTCTGCAGCAAGAAAGAAGAAATACAGATTTTCAGTCTTCAAGTAATTGGATAGAGGTAGGGAGTCGTGATAATTTAATGATAATAGATCAGATGAATATGCAAGACGTTGAAGTAATAGAAATTACTGCACTTGAATGCGCCATCTTAGCAGCATTAAAAGTATAAAACAGCCTCTAAGTCTTCAAGTCATAAGGCCCCTGAGGAGTCAAATTGAAAACGCTTAACAATATCGCCAAACACTATTTTTTTTGTATGTAAAATAACAGATGTGGCATTGAAACATGAATCATGGAGACAAAAGGAAAATTCTGCTTTTTCCTATAGTTGCAATATAGATATTAACCTATAGTTGCAATTTATTTCTGAGCCAGTATCAACTTTTGGTAGAATGTCTATAATTTGTACATATTGTGGTGATTCGAAATGGAAGGGAGAAAACCCAGGAATGTGTTGTAACAATGGAATAGTACACATACCTGCAATAGATATCCTCCAGAGCCTCTTTATACATTATTAACAGGTAATTCTATAAATGCATGCCATTATAGAATTAAGTATTTTAAAAGTCATGTTAGAAGATATAATAGGACGATGTATGAGAGGGTCAGAAATGAGGACATAAGGAAAGAATGTAAGATAAAGAAAGATGTCATTAATAGAATTTAAGTGAACACATTGAGATGGTTTAGACACATGGGCAGAATGAATTAGGAACGCCTGACGAAGAAAATATACATTGCGGACAGGAATTGAATGAGAGGTCGGGGCCGCCCAAGTAAGGGATGGCATATCCATGGGAACGCTATTTTGAAAGGCGGAGATGTCAGAAGCATGAACAACAAATGAATATGTATAGGACAATGTATGAATGTCGATGAATGTGTGTCAAGATAGAAATAAGTAGCGTTTGGTTCTCTCTGCCTACCCCGCGAGGGACATGGCGTGATGGTATGTATGTAATGCTTGCTTTCAAATGAAATTTTTAGGAATAAACTAAAGAATTATGAGTTATTATTATGAGTGATAGAGTAAGATGTGTTACAAAGGAGGATCAAATTAGAAATGAATACGTCCGAGGTAGTTTTGGAGTCGCCTCTATTCCGGAGAAACCAAAGGCCAGACACCGATGGTACGGACACATTACCAGACGAAATGAGGTTCATATAGTTAAACTCACACAGGATATACGCACTCAGTCCAGAAATAGAGGCCGTACATAGGCCACCTGGTGGACAAATATTAAGGAGTTGAGGGAGGAGCAACTAACCAGAGAAATGACGCAAGATGGAAAGATCTCCGAAGGGCAAGAAAGGAAAGGTCGTACCAGAAGGGCCGCTCCAGATGAACTGGGAAGAGGCAAGGAAGAAGAAATCTATATTTTCAAAACATTTCTGTATGTTTCATTTAATTAACAAATTATTTTACTTTCAAATTTATGAAGATAAATTTATGAAAATAAAATTAAATAATTGCCAACAATCAATTAATTTATTCACATAAAAATATCATCATCATTATTCTTAGCATCACAACTCTTGATGGGTCCTATCTGTGTCCAAGAATCTTCTCCATACTGTTCTATCGTTGGCTGCCACCTTCCAGTTCTGCTGCCCCATGGCTCATGACTATGCTGAGGTCCTGGTAAAGATCATAAAGCTCGGTGATATATATTTTTTACGCCATGTTTGACAGTCGTTAATAGGTACATAGGTATATTCTGCATAAGATTTTTCTTTCAAAGGCATCCACTCTGTTTTCATCGTGTTTTGTTAATATCCAGGTAGGTATCCGATAAAAATATATTACTATCAAATTCAACAAAACTTATTAACGTGGTAAGTTTTCTCAATATCTTTAACAATGTATATCTTTGTCAAAAACTTAATTGAAAAAACTTGAATCGAACTATAAAAACTATATAACCATATTGAATCGAACACATTTTCCTATTCTGACATATACGCATTGTCGTCTCGATACTCGACATACATACATCACCTAATAATAATAATAATTAAAGACTTTTATAGTATTAAAAATACAAAATATATAAAGGGAAAGAACACGGGAATCTCTTCGGTGACGGATCTTTAACCAGTTCAGTCGTTGCCTGCTCTCGGATACGTGGTCGAACTTCCTGAGTCCAAACACGTATAGAATGCAGACATTTTGTAACCGTTCGAGTTTGTTAAGTTGATCTTCAGTTGAATCTCAGCGTAGGCAACGTCAGCGTAGTCAAGTAATGGTAGCATGTGTTGTTGAGTTATGCGACATCCTACGTAGGCGATTCAAAGCGAACGCGAATGCGAAGCGATCCGAACGGATACATGCGAATTCAAAGTGATGCGGTGCGACGCTGCGGCTCTGTCCTACGGGCATGCGAATCGTGCTTCTGACATTATACTTTACCAAAAAAAACTATGGCACTGCTTCCAATTCGCGCGAAAATATCAAACAAATTGATCGCGTTCGCTTCGCATCGTACCATGTCACACCGTACCCTACTCGCGGTCGGTAACGCAGGACACTTCAATAGTTACCGACTGATTGTTATTTTCGCGCCGCTTCGCGTTCGCCTTGAATCGCCTACGTAAGACGTCGCGTTAGAGTGATTTTAGTCTTAACTGGTAAATAATTTTTAAGTCGGCCTCATACGTTCTCATTTGTTATTCAACAGACATACGACAAAGTTTAAGTATTAAATTTAGACTAAAATTATTATATTTATTTGTTTGTAAATTTTTGGAAGATTAACAGCATATATATTACATCTAATATAATAATTTAACAGCCAATTAGAAGTCTCCGCTGATTGGCTATACTGTCAGTTGCAAGTTGAAAAATATAACATAATAATATAATATGTTTCTGTAACAGATAAAGTTTCATCGTGAAACGGAGGTAAACATAAACAAGAAAAAAAAATTATCACCGAAGAGAACATACATGATTTTATATTTTAGTGGTTACAGTTGGCAAAATAAATTATAGTATTAAAAAAATTGCACTTAGAATACATCTCGCTACTGTAATGCTAATCTGAAATACATCAAATTCTGGTGAATTGAATATAAAATGTCCATAACCAAACTATAGTACCGCTTTAATGTCTGCAGTTAAAATAAGAGTCTGCGAATGCTTGCTAAATTAACTGAAAAGGCGAATATCCTTATTTAAGCATAAAAAATTATACAATCTAAATACACATAACACACAATAGGTGATCATTTAAGTAATATCATTTAGTTTAGATTTAGACTACATGTTGAGTTTGCAAACATAATTTATCGGTCATTTGTCAAACGTCAAGTCAAATATCAACCACGGTGTTGCCAGGATTTAAAGTACTAATTATTATTGGAGAGTTGCATGAAAAAATATTAATATTTATTACATGTTTATTTACAAGGAGTTTAAAATATCAATCTTTCTAAAATTAAACAATTTATTATTTTGTAAATTAATATTTTATAAGAATAACGTCTTTGTGCGAAGGCGACAAACACAGCAGCGAAAAATAAAGCTTGCTCCGTGCCATGGTTTGTGAAACGCAAATTAAGAAACTAAAAGAGAAGTTTCGTTTGACTTCTACAATAGGGTTTGCAACCTTTTTAACCACTTTGCGGATTATATGCGTTTGATTTAGTTGAAACTCAGCAATCTTCGTATTGCCTGTATAATTAAAAATGGTCCCTCAGTGTCTCCCGTCCCTTCGGTGCCTCCTGTCCTTTTAATGTCTCCTGTCCCTCAATGCCACCCGTCTCTTCAGTGTCTCCCGTCCCTTCAGGTCCTTCTGTACCTCCCGTTCCGTCAATGCCTCATACCCCTCTTCATTTCCTCCCGAATCTTCAACTTCAGACCCCTCAGTACCTTCAGATCGTTCATTACCTTCAGACCGTTCAGTACCTTCAGACCCCTAAGTGCTATGGACCGCCGGAGGCGGTCATTTACCGCGCAGCGGTAAAAGCCGGCTGCAAGCCCTAGCTTAGAAGCTGAGCGAAGCGAAGCTTCTCAGCTAGTTTTAAATAAATAAACAAAAAAATATATTTTGCACGATGCTTAAAAGGATTATTTTCAAAGAATGTTAATTTTAACTGCGATGCATGTCTGTCAAAGCATGAATCTGTAGCGCGTGGTTCTCTCTGGCTGTCCCACGAAAAACACGATATACCTACTAATGTATTTAAAAATATTTGTCACACCCATGTTAAGGCCAATGTTTTAGTCAAATATATATATATTTTTGGCTTCGACACAAATAATATTCAAGCGAATCCAGATGGATTCCTCGTTATTGTGCCATTACGAATGCAATATTGACATCTCTAAATATTCGCGAAACGAAATGATGTCAGAGGCTTCCGGCCATGCCAACTTTTTGATGCACATCTGCAATGTACACGAAACTAAAGTAAATGGATAATGGACTTCATTATCGCCGCTTTTTCAGAGCATAAAGACATAATTATAAAAAAACGCCACCACATACATAATATACGCTTCCTAACAGAAGATACTTTTGAGTGATAGACAAGGAAGTTTGTATAGTAAATCTAGCGTTTCCAATAAATCTATTGTCAATTAATCATTTTGTACAAATAAATCTATTGTCAATTAATCATTTTGTACAAATAAATCTATTGTCTATTAATCATTTTGTACAAATAACGAAATGCTAGAACCAATCCCATATATATTTGACTAAAACATTGGCCGTATCATAGGTTTGACAAATATTTTAAATATATTAGTAAGTATAGGTATACTGTCACGTCGTGTTTTTCATGAGACAGGCACAGAGAACCAGGCACTACAGATTCATGCTTTGACAGACATACATCGCCGTTAAAATTAGCATTCTTTGATAAGAATCCTTTTAAACAGCATGCAAAATATTATTTTTTGTTATATAAAATAAACAGTTATTTTAAAGATATACAACTAAATAAAGCATTTAAAACAGACACAAGGTTAGGATATACATACACAGCACACATTCATACCATCGACACTCTTTCGTTTTGTTGTCAGTTAGTGCTTTCGCTCTCCAATATGCTAGGGATAGTCCATAGTGTTCATTTAAGTACAATCAAATTCTGGCGCCCCCAGGGTTGTGTTCAGATTCAACGCTCGACGTCGGGTGTCCAATGATGAGTGCCGACCGCCGTGGCATAGTTGGTAAGTTCGGTTTTTGTGCGGGCGTCCTGGGTTCGATTCCCAGCAGAGGAGAAATTTATTAAAATTAATTTCTCACGCAAATATTGCTTCTCTGGGCTGGAAACACTGGTTAGTTGGAAGAAATTGCCATACGGCATTAAACTTGCCACTCGACGTAGAACTGCCTATTCGACGTAGAACTGACTATTCGACGTAGAACTGCCGCAGATGCAGAGAGGTACAAACAAACCCACGACATACGCCACCCTTTATACCATCACCAACCAGTGGTGTCGCGACTGAAGTCCAGGAAAAGTTTTATTAAGGCCACATCCCCTGTTGAGTCCTCTCAACAGCGTAGAGAAGAACTCTGGCGTCTGGACTCTGGAACGGCACCATGGATGGAACCAAATGAGAGTATCGGAGTTGGAGAACACATACCATATGCTCTATGGAAGACCCTCAATAGACTCGTTGGCGTCACTAGATGCAAAAAAAACCTGCAAAGGTGGGGGTACCTGCCTGCATCAGATGACACCCGATGCGAATGCGGCGCAACCCAGGATGACAGCCACTTGCTGATGTGCCCACTGATGGGAGTGGTCTGTAGTCCTGGGGATCTGATTATGACAAACGACAATGCGATGTCAGTCGCTGCTTATTGGAGTGGTAGAGCTTAGCCGGACACGAAAAAGAAGAAAGAAAGAACTCGCCACTTGCACAGGGTGCAAGGAAGTGTTTATTATTATTATTATTAAATGTACCGGAAGTTGCAGATTATGGCGTTTTTCACACCAATCTCACTGAACGCTTTCGAGCGGCGTTTCAATCTGAACTATGCGTCGGGCGTTTTAAATGTCAAATGTCATTTATCATACATGTCTCTTTTTAGGTTATAAAAAAACAAAAAAAAAAGTCGAGCGTCTGTTTCCGGACATTATGAACGGCTTAGAGCGTCACTAAGTGCACTCGGCGTTCATTGTGAACGTAGGCCAGGACAACGATCAAAAGTCGGCCGATCCTTTCTATACCAAAAAATAAAGGTCAATAGGTCGTTCCATAGAATTTTATCCCGATTTAATGCGTAGCTTTCGATTGCATTCCTTGGCCGATCGATGAAGATTATTCGATGTCTCATTTTTGTATAAGTTAGTCAACCGAAAGACGGACTGCTACAAGCTTGAGTGCAAATAATTTCCTAATAGACGGACAAGACAAGGTCTGCTGTTTCATGAGATAACACCTTCCAAGAACATCAAGGAGCCATATAAACCTTAACACCCCAATTTCATAAACAGTGTTTTTCTAAAAAAAATAGTTTGTGTTTTCAACATTTCTCTAGTAAATGTTCGTCGCATAATTTTAAAATTCAGCCTAAATTCAAAAAAAAAATATTCTTTTTAACAGCATTTTTTCTAAATTACTCCATAACTATGTGTCGTAGAGAAAAAAATATTTTATATGCTTAAAGAGTGCATAAAATCAAAGTGAATGACCGATAATTTTTTTTCATTTCAACAAAGGTTTGTTCTTAAAATGCAAATAAATCAACAAATTTTGGGTTTCCGATAATTTAAATCACGTATAAACCTTTTTTAACGCACGCGATAGTTACCCTTACTAACGTGTAACTTCGTAAAGCATTAGGCTGTTTTAGTATATCATGTTTTCAGTCACTAAGTTTAGCGTTATAGGTCCTTTTAACTCTCCAACACCGAATTTGCATAGGTTTGGAAATTAATTGTTTTTTTTTTTTTTCCTGTTGTAACATATATTAATTGGCTAATTGTCGTATATAATAGTAAAAACAAACATACAAGGATCTTTTCGGGACCATTTCACAGTAAGGATTAATATGTATGTCCGGGTTCGTTAACTAAGTACGAGAAAAATTTAAGCTTTTTGAGCAGTTTTAACATATGACAGTTTTTGACATACCAATTGAGCCACGTGCGTACAACGACGTTGTGTCCACACATCATAATTTGATTCAGGTACTGTATAAACATAATAATTTGGGTATGATGTTGCGTAATAATATTTTGCACAGTGTACGAGGGAAAGAAAGAGAAGGAGATAGTGAAATGAGGAATGTGCCAAAAATAAAAGCTGCACTTTCATAATGACAAAATATTTGGCCAATGTGGTGTTTTCTGGTTTTCAAACCGTTCGCATTCTTGACACACGTGGAAATAGATTTGAACCTAAGCGTTTGAATCAAATATAATATGTCAACGAATGGCACATTTCAATAAAAAGATTTTACCAAAGCTTTTGAATCAAATAAATGTCTGGTCGGACCACATCCAAAATTGTGAGGTGCTGAGCAGAGCCGGGGAAACAAGGCAACTCCTCAAAAGAATCGCTCAACGACAATCCAACTGGATTGGCCATAACATGAGGCACCCGGGTCTGCTCATAAAAATCGCGGAGGGAATGGTAGAGGGCAGCAACTATAGAGGCCGACCAAGAAAGAGCTACATGGACCAGGTGATCGACGACATGTGCTGTAAGTAGCTACGTGGAGATGAAGAGCTACGTGGTTGGCAGAGGACAGGGCGGAGTGGAGAAGAAGAGAGGCAGCCATAGCTGTTGCAAACCAATCCCAGGATTGAAACTGATAAGAAGAAATGTCAACGAATAGCACAACATTAAAATAAATAGATTATACCAAAGCGTTTCAATCAAATATATTATGTCAACGAATAGGAAAACACTTAAATAAATTTAAACCGAAAAGATATCGTATGAAGATAAACAAATAAATTTAAACCTAAGCTTTAGAATCAAATATATGTCAACGAATGGCACAACATATACAAATAAATTTTGCATAATTTTTTCATGAGGACCAGAGTTTTCTAGCTACGCCACTGCTTGGAGAAATAAAGCTGGTAATTGATAATACAATTTTATAATCATTGATTAAATAAAAAATGAATCTTTGTTCAATTCAATTCCGCTGATCTAAATGATTCCTAAAAGAAAGAAAAATAACAAAATTGTAAAGACTCACCCGCAACGTGCTCGATCACAAGAAGATAGTAGACGATTAGTATCGTGAAGAGATGCAACATCGAACCAAGGCCAGGTCTTCTTCTGGAAATCGGCCTCTTGCAGACCTGCTCCGTGTGCCGTCTCACCAGACCAGCGCCTCTCACCACCGGCGACTCCTCACCAGCGAAAGAATTGGAAATGGCCTTCGTCTCCGTGACAACTTCGTATTGTTTGACACACTGGTTTGTTTCGAACGCAATATCGCTTTCGTTCAAAATGGCTTCGTCCCCCTTTATACCTGACGTCGTTCGGAGACTGTTCTCGTCTCTGCCCGAGACCAGTCTGTGATGAAAGTCTCGAGAATAGAGGATGGAAAATAGATTGCGAAGGTCGGCGTACATCGCGCACCTGGATGGACTCTTCTTCCTGTCTTCGAGGCAATCGAGGACCCCACCGGATCGGATGGAGACACTGGTAGCTTTTGGATCTAAATAGGTTTACTATTGATATCCAGACGACGCATACACAACAATACACAGCATTTGCTGAATATGAACATTTCGATGTTCAAAATAAAATCAATGAACCAATCTGTTCACAACGGATTTCATCGAAAATACCTTGAAATTATTCCGCTCTTTGGTATTTCTGACAGTTTTTTCTCTAATAATTTATTATGAAGTCATATATTATTTGGAGTTGTTGTTTTAGTGTGCCAAACGTCCACAAAAGCTATAAACTCCGAGGTATAGTTTCTGTTGCAAGTCTTATAAAAAACAGTTTAATTCTGGATCTCTGGCTGTTGGGTACACTTCTAATGCTTACGTTACTCCGTTCAAAATATTCTCCATCATAACACGACCAAGTTCGTTCACTTTACACATATTTAACGACCAAAAATGTCGCAAATAATAAACAAAAGTAATGTGACTAAAGAACCGCCATTACAACACTAATCTACGAGGTGTCATATTTGTAAATGGGCGGTAAACATTTATGTACATTTGCACTTTATCACTCACCACATAAGTTTTAGTGTGTTTTTTTTTAATTCAGAGTCTATGAGATGATTATTTCACAGACGTGAAGATAATTTTGATGAAATCAGCTAAAAAAATATGCAAATACAAAATCATTAATGTTCCTTAACACGAATAAATACATATTGTCCCTCTGCTGACTAACAGTCGTATCTGACATTATTTGCAAAATCGAGCTAGGACCACCAATGTGTATTTATATGTTGTACGCATGTTCTCACTAAAGGTCTCGACTGTATCACCTCCCGTTAACATGGAATACCTTAGTGATTTGCTGTCTACCAATTACTGAAAATAAAATATCACTAATAGACCTATTGTGCAAATACGATTCTAATATAAATAAGAATGATTCATATATATATATATATATATATATATATATATATATATATATATATATATATATATATATATATATATATATATATATATATATATATATATATATATATATATATATATATATATATATATATATATATATATATATATATATATATATATATATATATATATATATATATATATATATATATATATATATATATATATATATATATATATATATATATATATATATATATATATATATATATATATATATATATATATATATATATATATATATATATATATATATATATATATATATATATATATATATATATATATATATATATATATATATAAGAATACAAATAAAATATTAAAATATATTTACACCGTGTCACTGCACCGTGTGTTGGGAGAGATGAAAATATGCACGGGCAAAACACTAAAACCGTTCTCCTGAACAATTTGCATTTTGCAGATAGGACTGTTAGTCAGGAAAGGGATGATTTATGTAACTCAACAATGAACATTTACTGGCGATTTAATAATGGTAAAATGATACAAAAAATAGTTTAACAACTGATAATTCGTGATAGAGCTCCATATTATTACTTCGTTAAATAAAATAGATTTCCGTATATCTACTTCATTCATTCATTCATTCATACATACCATCACGGCATATCCAACAATGTTGGGTAACCAGCGAAAGGTGTGCGGGTATGCATTGCCTACCTATTAGTTACATAAAATACCTACATAGTTACATAAAATAGAGCTTGGTATTCCTACTTAGTTACATAAAATAGAGCTTTGTATTCCTACTTAGTAACATAAAATATAGCTTCATATTCCTACATACTTAGGTATATAACATATAGCTTCGTATTCCTACTAAGTGACATAAAATAAAGCTTCGTATTCTTACTTAGTTACATAAAATAGAGCTTCGTATTCCTACTTAGTTACATAAAATATGGCTAAGTATTCCTACTTAGTGACATAAAATAAAGCTTCGTATTCTAACTTAGTCCAACTGTCGATTTGTCCAACTGTCGATTTGTTCAGGAGAACTTTGTTCTCTTAACATATCGACAATGTATCAAGCCAGAATACGCTAGAATTGTATGGAGAGGTCTACTTTTTTCACGGCTTTTCCAACTTTGAAGTCAAAAAACACCAACTTAGAGGCTTCGCAGCATATATGTTCCATACACGGATTTACTCAGAATTCGGAGTAAAACATTTCGTGTGTCTGTGTGTGTGTGTATGTGTCTGTGTGTCTGTGTGTGTGTGTGTGTGTCCGTCCCCCCCTTATAACTTTTGATCCGCTCAATTTACAGAGCCTAAAATTTCAGAATATATAAACAGTTACAGGCCTACAAAACCTTTATACTCGGAATTTTGAATTTTTGTTTCAGTCAGGGGTTATCAACTTTTGAATTTTTATTTTATTTTTCCATATATCTCAGAAACCATAAACGCTAGAACGCTGAAAATTGGTACAAACATAGACAAATACAAAATCTCAAATTAGTTTTTTCAAAAAATTCCAGGGTTTCTCAAACATTTTTTATTAAGAAAAATATTTTTTTTATGATAAATTTATGAGTTTAACTGCCTATTTTTCCAAAACTTTTACAATTATCGAAAAAAACCGAAACACCCCAACTAGATAATTTAATTTTCTATAAAAAATATTAACATTGTAGTAGAAGATCTCAATTTTTTTTTAACAATTTTTTTAAAAATTGAATTTAGTGACGACATCGCTTCATACATTTTGTATGGCAGTCGCCTATACACAATATGTAAGAAGACTTAATAGTTTGATACTTCATCTCCATACATACATACATACCATCATGCTATTTTCATATTCTGGGTAGGAAAAAAGGACCTTCCTCCATACTATCCTATCTTGACATACATACCTACATATGTTGTATAGAAAACAAAATATCTGACAATATTCAATAATTTGTATTTATGGGTTTATAGTTTGGTACATATTCTTCAACTATACATACTATCGCTATCGACAGTTGGATTTCATGTGTTACATGCAACTAGTTATATAAAATAGAGCTTCGTATTCCTACTTAGTTACATAAAATATGGCTAAGTATTCCTACTTTGTGACATAAAATAGAGCTTCGTATTCCTACTTAGTTACGTAAAATAGTCCTTTGTATTCCTACTTAGTTACATAAAATAGTGGTCCATACACTTCTCCATATTATTACTTATTAACATAAAATAGAGCTCCATATTATCACTTGGTTACATAAAATAACATAATTATCGGTTGTGTACCTATTGTTAATTAATTGACGCGTATCTTGCGAGGCACAATATTTTATGTGTTAAATTAGTACCTAATTCAATTCATTAAAAAAATTATCGATCACTGAACTAATAAGACTTTTTCCGTTCTACTTACTTACATATCGATCATATAAAAATATCGAAATGATTATATTTTATACGAAGCGTAAAATTAAGAAATTAATGTTAATTACTATATTTTTCACTGTATTCATTCAGCAGACAGGCAGTTCTGATACCCGTCCGCGTATTTACCTTTACGTGTTGATTAGGAGGCAAGTAGTGCTTCGAATTAGGCACTAGTTTGTTGCGCTAATGCACTTAAAAACTCGTGTTGAATTCAAGGCAAATTAATTATTGAATATGGACCATATATAGCCATGAAGTTGGCGCGCTATTTCATTTCGCTCGCATTTCGTCTGTCACTGTAACATTTGTTTGTATTTTGTTCACAGATTATATGGTATTTCTAGTAATCAGTAATTTTGTTCAAGTCTTTAAGTAATATGAAAATTAAAATTGTTATTTTGGACAATTTTAAAATTGTAAATTACGAAGGAGACAAGGATAATTACCAATGTAAAATTGGATGCTCTATATATTGTGAAGGTAATTACGACGCAAAGTGTAATTATTTCATTGAAATATTCATGAGTATAAATCTCATACAAAAAAATTGTCTTAATGAATTTTTATGATATAATGTAGATTTGTGTAGATTAATCTTTTATAACAAAAACAATCATATCTACACAAAAAATGCCTCTAACACAGCCTTATAACGCTCAATCAATACACATGGTAAAATTTATAAACCTCTGTACGATTGAAAGACGCGTGCCTTGAATTGAACCTGTATTAGCAGGAACAGTTTGCGTTGCTAAACCGTGTGCATTTGGAGGACACATGCATCGAATTCAACACGAGTTTTTAAGTGCATTAGCGCATCAAAATAGTGCCTAATTCAAGGCAGTACTTGCCTCCTAATCAACACGAAAAGGTAAATACGCTACCCGTCCTGGTTGCGTAAGGACGGGCTTTTCACCAAACTTTGAGGGGTTCCTGACATTGCACCAGAAGAAGAAGAAACACTATTAGTTTCAGATGAGTATTAATCCTGTCGATGGGAGGAAGTAAAATTTAAAAATTATGCAAAGTTATCACGACGTTATTATATGAATTTGATGGTAGATATAATGAAAATAAAAAAGGGTTAGACGTTTAAGTCGTTTAAGAGTGATTGAAGAGATAAAATTTGGTGGGGAAGATCTTATTAATATAATCACAGCCTTGTTTAACAAATGCTTGGACAGTGGAATAATACCAATGGATTGGAATAATGCCGCTATTACTTTATTATTTAAAAAGGGAGATAAACGACAATTGGAAAACTATAGACCCATTAGTATACTTTCACATATATATAAGTTGTTCACACGAGTAATAAATAACAGACTAACAACAAAACTGGATAGTTACCAACCAAGAGAGCAGGCTGGCTTTCGAAAGGGATATGGAACTAATGACCACCTACAAACCCTGAAAAACATAATACAAAAACACAACGAATACAATATGCCATTGGTTCTTGCATTTATAGACTTTGGGAAGGCATTTGATTCAGTTGAGATTTGGGCAGTTATGAAGGGTTTAGAAAACTGCAGAGTGGACTATAGGTATTCTAGTATCCTGAAAAACATATATGACAAAGCAACTTCCACAATACAGTTACATGAGCCTACTCCAAAAATTAATATAAAAAGAGGAATTAGGCAGGGAGATACGATCTCGCCCAAATTATTCACCCTGGCATTAGAAGACGTTTTCCGAGAATTAGACTGGACCAACTATGGTATCAACATAAACGGAGAAAAACTGAACAACCTTAGATTCGTTGATGACATTGTCCTATTTGCTAATACAGAGCAAGAAATTAAATTAATGTTAACAGACCTCAAGAATCAATGCATTAGAGTGGGACTAAAAATGAACATTAATAAGACAAAAATTATGTCCTCTATAGGTTCAGAACCCATAAAAATTGATGGTCAAGATATTGGCAGAGTAAAATCATATGTCTACCTCGGTCACACCGTGAAACTGGGAAGATATAATTTAGAAGCTGAAATAGAAAGAAGAAGAGGTCTAGGATGGGCAGCGTTCAGCAAATTATCAAATGTTCTTAAATCTAAAAATATCCCAATCCACTTAAAGAAAAAAGTTTTTGACGCTTGTGTACTCCCTGTGCTCACTTACGGCTTTGAAACATCCGCATTTACTAAGAAAATGATGGAAAAGCTAAGAGTGACACAAAGAGCGATGGAAAGAAGAATGTTAAATATCTCGCTAAGGGACCACAAAACTAATGAATGGATTAGGAAGAACACAGGAGTAGCGGATGTGGCCGAAAGAATAGCGGAGTTAAAGTGGAGTTGGGCGGGTCATGTATCTCGGATGTCAGATGGACGATGGACAAAAATTGTGATGGACTGGAGGCCAAGAACGGGAAACAGAAGCGTGGGAAGGCCCCAGACCAGATGGTCCGATGACATCAAAAAAGTGGCAGGTCCTGAATGGCGAAGGATGGCACAGGAAAGAGACCGGTGGAAGTCCAAGCGGGAGGCCTTTGTCCAATACTGGACTCAAGAAGAGGCTGAGTAAGTAAGTAAGTAAGTAGACGTTTAGTGGACATGAATGAAGCGAGAATGGTACGTCAAAAGAGTGAATTATTATGATGTTCGATTATCTTCACCTAAACGGAATAAGGAAGCAGCGTGGTTTTACATATAATTACTTACAAAATAAAAATATTAATATTTTTGCTATTTTTAAAACAATAAAATGCTATCGAAATAAGATAAAAAAACCGCAATTACATATGTAGGTACATACATATATTAGTCGGAACAAATTATTGAAAAGTATGGAAATTAAATATTTTATATAAATAGTCAGCTTATTATTTAGTTAACGTTATATAATTAATGTTGTTTTCATATTATAAACCACAGAGTAAAGAATATACAGATCTGACATGTGCTACAAATTTAAGACAGGGTATTGGTGCATAAAGAGAGGTAGAACAGGGGGTATCCCAAACACATTTAATATTTTAATATAAATCAAATATCATTGACACATTAATATAGCGAATATTAATATATCGAAATTCAAATCTCTTTGTCGACAATATGTTCTTTTTACTCCTCACTAACCCAAGGGGATATAGTGGGGAGTTATGATTTGGCAATTTTTAATGGTACTTTTTTTATTCTCATTAGATTTTGAAGGATATCTGAATAGTGGTTCTCAATTTTTTCAACTGTCAAATATTTCAAAATGACCCCAAGCTCAGGAAACTTGAATTTGAAAATTTGAAAAATTTATTTTCAAATTGGTAAAAAGGCACATCACTTCCATAAAATGGCATTTAAGAATTATAAAATTTTCATCATAAAATATTTAAATAAAAAATAATTTAACAAACTCATTTCATGAAAATGCTGAAAATTATCCATACAAAATTTGAATACTTTATAGAATGACTTGTTAGTGAGGAGTTTAGCGTTGGCCACAATCCACTCGTTGATATTAATGTTGGTACTGTTTCACGTTTCATTCCGAACCATTCGGAAAATATTCAAATACGTTATATTGATTGCTACCAAAATTGGTCTGTGTTTTAAAGATATTTTTACCCAAGACACAGACTAAATTGGACATCCTCATCCCAAGACAGAGACTAAATTGGACGTCCTCATCCCAAGACACAGACTAAATTGGACGTCCTCATCCCAAGACAGAGACTAAATTGGACGTCCTCATCCCAAGACAGAGACTAAATTGGACGTCCTCATCCCAAGACACAGACTAAATTGGATGTCCTCATCCCAAGACAGAGACTAAATTGGACGTCCTCATCCCAAGACAGAGACTAAATTGGACGTCCTTATCCCAAGACAGAGACTAAATTGGACGTCCTCATCCCAAGACAGAGACTAAATTGGACGTCCTCATCCCAAGACCAGAGACTGAATTGGACGTCCTCATCCCAAGACAGAGACTAAATTGGACATCCTCATCCCATGACAGAGACTAAATTGGACATCCTCATTCCAAGACAGAGACTAATTGGACATCCTCACCCCTCCCAAGACAGAGACTAAATTAGACATTATCATCCCAAGACAGAGACTAAATTGGAAATCCTCATTCCAAGACAGAGACTAATTGGACATCCTCACCCCTCCCAAGACAGAGACTAAATTAGACATTCTCATCCCAAGACAGAGACTAAATTGGACATCCTCATTCCAAGACAGAGACTAATTGGATATCCTCACCCCTCCCAAGACAGAGACTAAAATAGACATTCTCATCCCAAGACAGAGACTAAATTGGATATCCTCATCCCTCCCAAGACAGAAAGTAAAATCCTGACAAACAGAGAAGAACAAGTAAATAAAAAAAATGAGGGTGCTCTTTTCAATTTTAATTTCTAAATTAAAAACTTTTGTCAACTAATACATTTTTAGTACATGATTAAAATTTTAATTTTCTGGTGCAACTATTATTCTCAAAATAATCATTTTTTTAAATTTTCCTTTTTTAATTTAGTTGAATCATGTTTAGAAATGTTAATATCAAATGAATCAAGCTGGAAACAATTATAACGTGCATCGTCATCGGGAATAGATAAATGGTCGAGAAACTTCCATTACAGAAAGACAAGTGAAGTTAAAGGAAAGGGTGCTAATAGAAATAGTTAGTGAAAAAATAGCGAAAAATAAACTAATAAAGTGACATGTTATTATTATGTAGCTATGTATGTAAGAATAGTTAGACGAATAGATTGAGTAATGGTGTGCCTCACTAATGTGTTATGCCGGTCACAAGTTCAGTAAATCCATTATGTAAGTAATATGACGACGAATGATTTAATATCATAGCAATGCACCTATTATTAAATGTATTTCATTCATTAAAATGACCAACGGAAATTGTCCCATTGCATAACTTATCTACTCGAGAGGATACATATGTACATAGTTCGTCATTCCAAGAATAGTTGGAGACATTGTAACTTTTTAGGTAGGTACCTACATATATAATACTACCTACTTAGATGGGTCGATGGCAGAGCGGCTAGCGCGCTGGGTTAGTAATCCGGTGGTCGCGAGTTCGAATCCTGCCTCGACCGATTTCGTTCACCTATAGCACAAGCATTTATTTGCTTATTTTAGGGAACGTAGGAAAATGTATATGTACTTGTTTAACAAGGACATACTTATTCATTTTTTAAAAATAAATAAAAAATACAATACAAACATATTCCAACTGTCGATTTGTTCAAGATTATTTTTAATCTTAACATATCGACAAAGTTTCAAGCCAAGATACGCGAAATTTTTATGCTAGATCTATATTTTTCAAGGTTTTTTCAACTTTGAAGTCAAAAAACACCAACTTAGAGGCTTCGCATCATATATTATGTTCTATATATGGATTTACTCAGAATTCGGCGTAAAACATTTATTGTGTCTGTCTGTGTGTGTGCCCATCCCCCCTTATAACTTTTGACCCGCTCAATGCACAGAACCCATAATATCAGAATATGTAGATAATTATAGGCCCACAAAACTTTTGTATTTAGAATTCAGAATTTTTGTTTCAGTCAGGGGTTATCAACTATTGAATTTTTACGTTATTTTTCCATATATCTAAAAAACCATAAAAGCTAGGTAGCTGAAAATTAGTATAAATATAGACAAATACAAAATCTCAATTTTTTTTAAGTTCCAGAGATTCTCAGAAATTTTTACTAAGAAAACCATTTTAATGTGATAAATTGTGTTTGACTGCCTATATTTTGAAAGTTTTTAAAAATATCTAAATTGCCGAAACACCCCAACTAGGTAATTTAATTTTCTATAAAAAATACAAACATTATTGAAGTACATCTCAAACTTTTCTTAACAATTTTGATAAAAATTGAATTTAGTGACGACATCGATTCATACAATTTGTAAGGCAGTATACACTAGACAATATCTACGGGGACTCAATAGTTTGATACTTAATCTCGACATACCATCACCCTGTTTTCATTTTCTGGGTAAGAAAAAAAGACTGACCTTCATATTATTCTATCGTATATGATTTATATTGAAAGTGAAATATCATACAATATTTATTAATTTCTGTTTAAATGTTTATAGTTTGGTACGTATTCTTCAAGTATACATACAATCGCCATCGACAGTTGGATCTCATGTGTTACATGCAACTAGTATTATGATGTTTTTTTTGGTCAGTATCCCCTCAAATCACCAACGACATGAACTAGACCCTAAAATACACTGCAGCTCATATTTTCCAAGATCGGATGAGATGTCAAAGATGATATTATTTTTTTTTTGTAAGGTAGCCAGTCTAAGTTGATATTATTAAACGCGATAGTTTTCAACACAAAAAATAATAAGTTGTATTAAAAATAGTAGGTATCAAGTAAGTAAATATTATGTTGAGAAATTTAATTTACTTATTTGAAAAATGTAATCAACTGCGAATACATAATAAACTTATTCCAAACCTCAAATGACATATCACGATAAATCAAATTCAATTTTTATAATCTGTGTAAAATAGTTGAGTTCATATTGTTTACATACTTTTTAAAAATGCCTATATGTATCCTGTGAAATAATATAGTCATATGTACAATGTACACTACTAGCCTAGAACAGGTATACCTAGTTGAGCAGCAGTTATCTACTAATGAAGCATATATGATTGGTGTGATAAAAAAATAAAAAAAAGATGTTGATTCATTTATTTTCTGCATCCACTATCGATTCAAATAATAATTTATATTTTTATTCCATTCTTTTTCATTTTTTTAATTCAATTAATTTCTATTAAATTTATTAATTTCAATTTATAAGTCGCTATTATCATTAAAGACTAACTGAACATAACCAAAATATTAAGATGAATGGAGATTTGCGCACACATAAATAAATAAAGAAATAAATAAACAGTTCCTTGTTTAACTGCGCAAGTGGCGAGTTTATTGCTATATGACAATAACTTTCAACTAACCAGTGTTTCCAGCCCAGTTAAGCAATTTTAGCGTGAGAAATTATTTTAAATAAATGTATCCTCTGTTGGGGATCGAACCCAGAATGCCCGCACATAAACTAATCAGCTTACCAACTATGCCATGGCGGTCGGCATCATATAATTATTTCTTTGTCGTATTTTATTGCATCCCGTATAATTTTCGTTAGGTTTAGTTAGTATTTAAAGAAAATAACGACTCGCGTGAGCGAGTTACTTTACAAATTTAATGGAAATTGGTTACAGGAACAAAATGGCAATACTCAGAATGGGTGGTGAACCTCATTGCTGAACTATGTGAGATGTAAAACTTGTAAATGGGTTTATTTTTATTCAAATATACAGTGTGTAGTAGGCTAGATGACGAGTAGGTATAATAAATATTATTTTTAATATTTAATTATTTTTTTTATCAAATGAATGAGGTAAGTAATATAATTTAAATTTTATTAATGTAAAAAATATCTAAATGCTAGAGAAAATATAGTTAAGTTTAAAAAAATGTGTTTAAGTATTTTTATATCTTGTTTTAGCCAAATTTTTGTAATTTTAGGTGTCGGTTTTGAAACTGACAGCACCCTCATTAGGCTAATTCAAAACTTAAGGATCAGAATATATAATAAATTATGTTTAAAATAACTTAATAATTAATATAGATATTTTTATATGTGGTATTAAAAAGAATTCAAAATAAATCTTTGATTAAAGTTATTTTGTAAGATTCTATGATGACCTGTAAAGATATTCAAGATGATTTTTTTTTCGAAAAATCAGTATTGTGATGTTTTAAATTCAATTATTAATAATATTCTCACTTTTTTTTCTCTCTTTGCTTTGCAAATAATATTTATTTATAACCATTTTTTATTAATCTAATGTGAAATACTTACTCTATTATATCGAATATATGTTATAGTAATTGTTTGATTGTGAATCCATTAAATATGTATATATTCGTGAAATATGTATACCTATATGTTTTTATAAAATTTTATATTAGAAAATGGGCGTTACACGAAACTGTTAATTTTTATTTTTTAATTTCTAATTCATGTATTCACCCCATAAATATTAAGAATATAATTCATGAAGTTTTTTATTATTAATTATTTATTGATTTATTTGATCATTCAACTGTTATCCCAAAATTATAAAAATTAAAATATGAAAATAATTATTTTGAATCTGAACGAATGAATATTTTTTGTTTATTTTCTTGAGGCAAACTCTTTCAACCAATCAGAGAAAAGTTTCATTACAATATTGTGTACCTAGTCCTTTTATAAAATCTAAACAAAAATATACAGTTTTATAAAATATTAAGTACAACAATAGACAGACAGATGATCAGAATGAGATAAGTTCAAATAAATGTTAAGTATATGTTTCAAAATAAAATGTGTAATCAAAAACATAGGTACCTACTCATCTAAATTATTACAAACGTATGGGTTGGTTGGAATAGATTGCATAGTAGCAATAAATCGGCTTATGTTCATAAATTAAATAAGTAGTACCTAATTTTGTTTTAGATAAAATCGGTAAATACATGATCCAAACATGGGTTCAAATCGTTGTTTTTTTTATTATGAAGAAAAAAATATTTTATGATTATAAACATATTTTTTTTATATCTATATAACTTTCCAAGTGTTTCATTAAAACTTATAAATAAATAAAAAATAAATGAAATTATTGTGAAAATTAAAATTAGTTTAATATACCGGAAAAATTATATTAACTGAAAATAAAATATGTAAATATAATTATATTTTATAAGAAAAATAATTATATTTACCTATAAATAACAAATTTTCTTTAATTATCGATAAGAGTAATATTATTTTGGTATATAATATATAGGTAAATTATATTACTAATGATCATTTCAATATATCTACATATTATTCGACCAAGTAAATGTTTAAGTATACATAAATAACTTAATAATAAAATTGATATAATGATTATTTTAATTTTGAAGATTTAGGAAGTAAATAAATTAATTTGTACATTTATGATTTATAATCACATAAAGATCGACCTGAAGATGTACCTCGCTCAAAACGCGTCAGTAAAATATTATCAAGAATACCAAAACCAAGATTTTTAAATTATTTTGCAAATTTACTTAATTTATTTCTTAATCATTTTTGTAACTTATTGTTTTTTATGAATACAAATAAAGTTCTAAAAAAATCATGTAGGTATCAATACTAAAAAGTTTGAGAAAGAAACAAGCGTCAAAACGCTAAGTTTAATTATGTATAAATTATGTACACAATATATGATATGTACTGTCTTTTATTTCCAATAATGTATTTATTTGCAGTATGTTACGAAGCTATAAACTGTCAAAAAATACTCACGTTGTTAAACAGCAAACCAAACATAAAAAAGAAACATTAATCAACCACAGATAATAAATTTACGAATGCAAAGATAAAGTACCTATTTTATTATACCTCAAAATGACAATAATCTTTATCGAGACGAAATATATTTATTTAATTTTCGAACACGTTCAAAGACAACGAGAATAATAATAATATTCAAAAATAATGTTATCTCAATACGTACGACGACGAAATATTATTTCGAATATTGTCGCGCGAAAGATACTCTTCGAAGACGACGGATTTACAATGCACGTTAATACTCGACGCGTTCCCGAATGGGACTGACGAATGAAGAAAAACTCCGATCGCCCCAGACATACGTCCCCACAGAATAAAACAAAGCCACATAAAACTAACACAATCACCAAAAAGTTAAATAATTAGTATGAATATTGTTTTTTTTTCATAGGTCTGGTTGTATTTTTTTGTACGAGGTATTAGTTGAAGTGATGGCGATATTGTGCGGTAGTTACGGTACACATTTTGGCACGTGCGACATTTCCCACGTGGTCGCTCAACAAGTAGTGCCCGCCCCCCGCCCCACGCATTCGTCTACGGCGCTTCTCGGCTTCGGCGCGCATTCTCTTTTTGAAAAGCTTCCAAATTCCAAATTCTTCATTCAAAAACGCTAGCTGTCATTTTCACTACTCGACATATTTTGTAATAAGATAAACATACACTAGTGAAATATACGCAGAGGTAACACAAAAAATATTATTTTAATTCGCGTTTTTGATGACATTTTAGTTCTACAAAGATAATATGTTTTCCTGTAACTGAGCAACTGATAAAACATTATGTATAGGATGAAATATTTTGTTGGTAAGGTACTCAATAATAATTATTGGAAAAAATGCGATATTATTTTTTTTAAATAATATATTCCAAGCAGAGAATCAAATTATTGCTGTTTTGATGTACCGTATACGAAATCTATCTCTGTAATCTTCTAATTAACTTCCGATTCACAATCAATAGTATGATACATAATATAGGTACCTACTTGAAACAAACATGATAAGTGATTAGACCAATAAATAGATTTTAGTTTAATTTCGAGATCTCTATTCATTATATCGTCTTATCAAAATCTCCTACATGTTAAAAAGTAGTTAAATAACCATGATTCTCTGCATGATCCGCAATATCCAAGGAGTATATCGGTTATGACGCAGTGACATTAGGCATAGAATACCTTGTTCATTTATCCCTTCCCACTCCCCCCAATTCCTATTCCTACATATCCCTGCATCATCTGTATGTTTAAATTTATGTTTTTTTAATCTTGTTTAGTCTTTTTTTTATAGCGTTATATATTTAATTTCAAATTCACTTCACTGTTTTCATAATGTTTTAGTTATTTCATTTTTATATTACGCATGATTAATGACGAAGAAACTATTTTGGCAAATGGTTAACATTATATATTTTGTCGCTTATTATTTGCAAATTGAGGCAAGTTTTATTTAAAAATTAAATAAATAAATAGCTCTTATAAAGAAACGTCACCAAAAGTGTAAAAAGATAAGTATTTTTCCGGGAATTGAAAAGTTGATTTTCTTGTGACCACTCGTTTAACACGCCACTGGATCGTTGAATGAATTCAAAGTAAGTATTCTTTGACAAACTTTATATTTCAATAGAGACGAAGATTGCATGTATATTAATACAATAATTGAGAAATCAGGCACATACGGGGCTTGCGGCCTGTCATCGGCTAATTTACGTGCTCACTAAAGAGAACTCAATCATTATGGCTATTTATTGAATTCTCTTTTCAATCCAAATTTTGATTTTACTATATCTAGATATATAATATGTTGTGTGTCTTTTTTGACATCGTTTGAAAATAAGGTGAATACACCATCGCCATCTTTAGAACAACGACAAAACTTTTTACTTGATGACAATAACTAATTTTCCAGAAGAGTATTCTGAAAATTTTTAAATCATAATATATAGAGCTTATAAACTCTTAAGGATTTATAAATCAGCTTCAAGTTGATATAAGTCATTACTTTACATATGCCAATGTTAAATGTATTTGAATATAAATGAATGAACTTAATTAAGTTCCTAATCTTAGGATTTACCAGAAGACGAAAAAAATAATAATAATAAGAAAAACCTCACGACTAAACTCACATTATGCTCTCCCCACATGATACTTGATGTGAAATTGATGTTGAAAAATCGTATATAATACCTACTTATACCATTCTCATACTTATAAATATAAACTTTTCCTGTATAGTATACTAAATAACAATATTGACTGTCCAGACCTTGTTTCATATATAAATTTGTATGTACCGACTCGACGTACGAAACACACGTCACTCTTCCATAATTATTGCTATAGAAATAACTCATCTCTAAACTCACCAATTAACAGAATCCTCACCACTTACAAAAAGCATCAAAGTACCCTTCAACTAGATATTATTCATAACTCGCCAAACCAATACAAAAACTTACTGTTCAATTTAAAACTTGCATAGCATGACTCATTTTACACCTTTTTTCACCCACTACACATTCACATCCCAGTATGTTATTAATTATATGAATTGATTTGCCACAAGTAATTGACACTAGGTAGGGATAGTTTAACAATTATATATTAAGCCTACTCATTGTAATTTTTTATCTAGTGTTGTTTGTGTGCAGTTTAATTATGTAAATAAAATTAAAAAAATACCATTCTCATAGCAATATATGACAATTTACGTTATAAATATACATTGGTTGTAGGTACAAAATATACAGCTGAAACTGCGTGGACGATAGTCTATTCAAAAAATCAATTTTGGTAGATCAACCACGCATTTTCAATATAAGTACCTACCTACTTATTATTTAAAAATAAAAAAAAACAAAGGTTTTACCTTGGGTTTAATCGCGCGTTGACATCTTTTGTATGGAAAGAAAACGGTTTACAATTGCAAAACATCACGTTTATTCGATGTATTTTACTAAAGCCTTAGATAAATACAGTTAGATTAAGAATATGAAATATTTTAATGTATGTGGAAAGATAAATAAATTGAACGAGGAATTATTAAAAAAAAATCGTTAAAAATTAGTTTCCTCTATAGAGCCCAAACTATAAGTTCGATGAAATGTGTCAAGTGCATAGACTTAGTTCTAATAAGTTTTCCATAGACATACGTTTATTTATTCTCTACGATTTCATATGTCAAAACATTCAAAATGCCCTCGAAGTCAGGAAAATTGAGAATTTTTAATGGATTCAATTCCGATGACGAATTGAAATTTTAATGAATCTTAACAAACGTATTCATCCGAACACAATATTATATGTAATACACTAGTACACTATACTATATGTAATACACTAGTACACTATAGCCCCAGTTCTCACTAAACTCTTCAAACTCTCGTTTAAAACTGGTATTGTCCCATGTGACTGGAAAAAAGCGGTCATCCACCCAATTCCCAAAAAAGGTGATCGCTCCAACCCATCTAACTACCGACCCATCGCTATTACTTCTGTACTCTCCAAAATAATGGAAAGGGTACTAAACACCAAGTTGATCACATACCTCGAAGCAAACAAAATTTTAAGCGACCGCCAATATGGATTTCGTGGAAATCGATCTTGTGGCGATCTACTCGCGTATGTGACATCCGTTTGGGGTCCAGTTATGGAACGCTTTGGAGAAGCTCAAACTGTCGCCCTTGACATCTCTAAAGCTTTCGACCGGGTTTGGCACCGAGGTCTCTTAATGAAACTCCCTTCTTATGGACTACCCCAGTCTCTGTGTACTTGGATTGCGAATTTTTTAAAAGATCGCGAAGTCATAACTGTAGTGGACGGTTGCTCTTCTTCTCCCCATTCCATTAATGCGGGAGTCCCTCAAGGGTCCATTCTATCTCCAACCCTATTCCTCCTACATATCAATGACTTGCTCTTACGCGCCCCCATCTACTGTTACGCTGATGACAGCACAGTCCATGACAATTTCTCTTTTGACAAACCTCCTAAACAGAGTGAAATATCAGAAGCCCGGAAAGACCTTCATCAAAAAATAAATAGCTACCTCCACTCAATCAATACCTGGGGTGAAAGTAATCTTGTTTCATTTAACGTCTCAAAAACCCAAGCCTGTCTAATTTCTGCGAAGAGAAACCCCAATGAATTGCAAGTGTCTTTCAACGGAAGCACCCTACCTAACAGCAGCTCTATCGACCTGCTTGGAGTATCTATAACGAACCAATTACACTACAAGGGCTCCATCGAAGCTAAGGTGAAACTCGCCTCCAAAAAATTGAGCGTACTATATAGAGCGCGCAGATATTTTACTAAGACCCAGATCTGTATACTCTACAAAGCGCAAATACGCCCAATTATTGAATATGGCAGTCACCTCTGGAGTGGCGCCCCCCAATACCTACTGAATACCCTCGACGCTGTCCAAAGGCGTGCTATACGTCTGATTGATGATCCATCACTGACCGATGGATTGCAATCACTAGAACACAGACGCAAAGTCGGTATTTTAAGTTTATTCTATAGATACTACCACGGGAATTGCTCAGAAGAACTTGCATCTTTGGTCCCTCCTCCACCCACTCGCAACAGAGTCACTCGCTTCACTCAATCGCAGCATCCATTCACAGTGGACCTTCAACATATACGAACATGTCGCTTCTCGAACTCCTTTATTAACACAGCAGCCCGACTGTGGAACGATCTTCCGAATTCTGTGTTTCCATCTTCGTACAACCCGGGTCTTTTTAAAATCCGAATTAATAAACTTTTTTCTAGATTGCAAACCCCTCCCAACGCTACGTAGTGCGCTTCTTCGGAAGAGTAAAATGGACCCAAATCCTAAATAGCTGGCGTCCCCTACGTAGACATGTTAAAAAAAAAAAAAAAACTATACTATATGTAATACACTAAACGTATACACTATATTATAATATGTAACTCGTGGTGTTCTTTTGCCATTTTAATTTTATTTATTTAATATATTTTTTTAGAATAAAAAAAAATATTCGCAAATTTAATAAAGTTGATTTTAGTGCGTTTTCAGAAATTAATCCAATATCGTTAGAATTTTTAATTCAACATAGTAAAATTTTCGGACAGGAATGAAATAAGAGTTCGGGACGCCCAAGAAAGAGATGACACGACCATGTAAACGGTATTCTGAAAGACGGAAATGTTAGAAGCGTAAACAATAGAAGAACATGTATGAGAAGATGCATGAAAGTTGACGAGACGAGGGATGTGTGCCAGGATAGAAAAATGTGGCGTTCGGTTCTCTCTGCCTACCCCGCAAGGCACATGGCGTGATGGTATTTATGTATGATTTTAGTTTATTTATTTTTTTTAAATAATATTTACAATAGAAATGTAGGTACCTACTTCAATAATGCATTCAAGAATCGTCAACCTTCCCAGAAGAATAAAAGTGTACATACAAGAGGAGTGTTTGTTGGTCACAACCCGCTCGTTCATTTCAGAACTTGTTTAAAATATTTGTATTGTCCATATACACACGTTTTCATTTTGCATATTTTCAGTTGTATGTATACTTGTACTGTCCACGCGTGATGTAATGTTAATTAAGTTTATTTTGAAAAATAACAGCCTCAGAACAGGCTTTCAATGTTGAATAGAGCAAACTCAGTGTAAAAGATTTTTTATTGACATCAATCAAAATTACCAGTGATCACTGTATTCAAACCACAACCGGTTTCGAATAAAACTGCTTCTTTTTCAGGTAAGCATCTACTTTGTATGCTGTTGTTATTGTTGTTCCTTCCGAAGAAGATGAGGCCTTCGAAACTGGTTATATTAAAAATAACACATTGTTGTATTAAGAAAATGAAAATTATATCCGTCCGCAAAAATTGATACTTATATTGTTTGAAAAAAAAACACACACACATATTGAAATTTTCAGCTAATAAGATTATTTCATCATCACATGGGTCGGTGGCAGAGCTGTTAGCGCGTTGGATTAGTAATCCAGTGGTCGAGAGTTCGAATCCTGCTACGGCTGATTTGGTTAACCTAGTATAAGCATTGACTTAAGTCTACTTTACACGGACGATGTTTCAGCGGGTTTCAGGGGGGCAAGTCTGGTTCGACCGGCGAAATCAAAACCCCAGTGATTACCCATATCATGGATATAATAATCGTATGGAGTTCTATGACATCTAAAGATATTGTAGAACTCCATATAATAATTATATACATGATATGGGTAAACAAGGAGGGTTTACATTTCGACGGTCAACCAGACTTGCCCCCCATTTTCGACGTGGTTTTCAACGCGATGTGCAAAAAAATATAACATGTTCTATTTTCAACGCGATTTTCATCCTTTTTGGTAAAACAGAAATCTGTAAAAATATTCCCTGTCGTCGTTACCGACGAGTCAACATGGCTGCCGTTTGCATTAACTTTTACGTGTGATATTCGCTCGCGATGTATTTTGTTTATTTGGAAAGTGTCGAAACTTTCGATATAGGTACATTTAAATTATACTAAACATTTATTATATAATTTTTCGATATAGATTTATTTATATTATATTAAACATTTGCACATATAATTGTGTAAACTGTGTAAAGTACTGTAAATAGTGTCCGCGTAAAGTTCACTTTAGGTCAAGCTAAGTTTAGGGAATGTTTGAAGATGTGTAATAATGTTCTCATTTAAAAAGGAAATATTCATACTATATGTATAAAAAACGCACAAAAAACGTTTTGCTCACACAACAGCAAATCTATAAATCGAAGAAAATCTTCTGTGAGTACTTATAAATATAATTTTAGTTTGGTTTGCAATATAAAAAAATCACTTCTCTAAGGCTGGGTTGTATCAATAAACGTATCAGTAATAGTATAGTTAAAATTCTTTGATTTCATAAAATTGTTCAAAATTCTGTAGTTTGACGGCATTACATTTCAATGAAATAACCAAAAGTATTGAACAATTTCATGAAATCAAAGTATTTTATCTATGCCAAAGTATTTTATATATTACCGATACTTTTGTTTGAGAAACACAGCGTAAGAGGGCATAAAAAATCAAACATCGCATATTGAAATCAAATTTCTCAAATATGCTAAACAGTGTTTTTCGAAAAAACTACGATAGGTTTTTACAGTATTAATTTACTAAATTAATCGTTACACAATTTTAAAATAGAGCACAAATTCACCTAAAAATATTAAAAATATATTTTTTTTAATTACTTCACAAAGAAAAAAATATCAACGCAGATTTGTTCTGAAAATGCAAAAATACATGTTTTCGTGAGCACGCGATAATTACCCTTACTAACACGGAATTTCGTAGTGTATTTGTTGGTTTATAAAACCATGTTTTCAGTCACTAAAATCAATTTAGATTTAACGTTATATGCCCTATTAAAATATCAAAGTTAAAAATAATTTTTATGGTTCTTTATTTGAAATAAAAAATCACTTTAATTTTTGGTTTTTGTTTCAGACTGTAATTTGTGTGTTTTTATAATAAACTAGCGGGTAGCGGGTGGGGGCAGCTCCCCCTAGACAACATGCCATTTAGCTCAAGAAAAGAAATAAGAAATGATAACTTAATGTATGGAAGTGACAGTTGTCTGTCACGTGACACCTGTCATTTCCATACATTGAGTTATCTTTTCTTGTTTCTTTTCTTAAGTTAAATGACACGTTGTCTAGGGGGGCTGGACAGACGCAGTTCCGCTAAAGGCCGCTTTCTATATAGACCTCTTTTTACGTATTTTAACATTTTTTCGTGCATCTGAGTATGATATATTCTCTAGATGCGTAAAACATATTATGTCAATAGATTTGCTCACACCGCAATCTATTAAAAGATTACATAACATAAAAAATAATAACGTCCCTTTATACAAATAAAATATATTCAATAAATAAATATTATTTCCTTGGGTTATCTTTATTGTATGCTGACCATTGATCCGTTAGTTCATTCCGTTAGAACGTTCAAAACTTCAGCACATCCTTATTTCCTATATGAAAACTCTTGGGGGGTGTACTGAAGTAAAAAATTGTGGTAATGTATATTTTTAGATGATAATTATATCTCGATAACAGCGCCATCTATCGGGTCCAAAACATCCTATCTTTCAATCCGGAACCAACCATAAAAATTAAGAAAATTTCATTGTAATCGGTTGGGCGGTTTTGGAGGTTAGCGTGTACGAACATTTGACGCGAGATTTTTATATATTAAGATAAAAAAAATCATTTCCAATCATATAATTTAAAAACAAAATAATGGATGCACAAGTTCAACCTCCCAGAAGTCCCCTAGTATTATTATTTCGTCGCTACAGCGCGGCGCGCGCAGATACACATTTTGACAGCGGTTAGTCAGTCAGACACTTATGAAAATAACTTACATGTTATATAATAATTTATAAGATAAAATAAACAAAAGTAAAAACACAATGTAAAAAATATATAGTTACAAATTTTGAAATTCTCCTAGAAAGTAAAGAAGCCTTGTGCTTTGGAGAGGAGATTAAAAAATGCACAACTTGCACATGGTTTGACAGCAAGATTAATACACAATCAATTTTTTCATACACACGCATCATTCAAACATACACACGGCCACAATAAGAAAGAGTTTATGTCATTTTTTTACTTTTTTTATTTATATTTAGGTACATAACGTTAACGTAATTCATTTCTTAAACTCGTGTTTAAGAAATGAATTACGTACTTACACATCATATATTTATACACAAAAGAAAAAATCGGCTTATAGGATTATAAAATGCCAAAAATATGACCTTTTAACGCTTTTTTTAAATATGTTTTGATCTCTTAATCCTTGATTAAAATGTGGCAATTTGTTTTATAGTTTTGTACTTAATTTATATTTCCAACTCATTGTAATATTTTTTTCGCCTAGGGTGCCAAGTCAAGGTATCAATTTAGCGATGGAAAAGAAAACCAAAGACAATTAATTTTAGGCCTTCGTGGTAAAGTTAGTTAGGTATCTGACTGCTGATCCAAGGGATTTCCGGTGGAGACAAAGTATTAATTGTATTTTCAGTCTGGATCTCTGAGACAGACTCCATAATGTGGCAACTTGTTATTGGGTGCGAGTTGAATTCGTATTTGAAATCGTACCTGTTAGTTGCCCGAGAAGAAATATTAAATATAATAAAATAATTTAAATTATGGATGTGACAGTTGTCACGTGACAGGCACAACTGTCACTTCCGTACATTGAATTATATTTTCTTTTCTTTTCCATCGCTAAATTGCCACATTGACTAGGCACACAGGAAATAATAATGGATCTTTGCTATTTCTTCTGCCTCATAAGATGAATGTTGGTTATTTGATTCTAGTTTAACTGGGAGGTCGATGTTATTGTAAATTGGCTGCATACCATTGTATGGAAAACATCAACATGGAAGTTGTAAAATATACCAGAGAAGTTTATATACAAATACCTACATACATATACACACCTATTTGTAACACATTCATGCATGTTGGATCTATTCTAAAATTATCCGCTGTATATTATGCTACTCAGACATTCGTTTATCAATGAAATACTTCACGGTTCAAATAATATGAGCAAAAGCTTACAGTATCAATTGTTTATATAAATAATATTAAAACGAGAAGCGAAAACTTGGAACTCCTTTGTAAGCAGATTGCGCGCACGGAGGAGTTTGAGATTTGGTATAGTTAAAATCAATATGGACAAGTAGTGCAGAAATAGAAAATTTATACATAATAATATGTGTTACAAATGCATTAAATAAAATAAATAAATATTTCTCGTCAAATCAAAGATTGTTTAATTTATACTGTCATTACCCCCTATTCAGTAACTATTGTAACAAAGGAACGTTCTAAAATTGTAGATTTTAGATTTACGGTCTTATTTTAGCGTTATTAAATATCAAATTGGACTAAATAGAATAGAAACGTACCTATTTTGGCCGGAATGTACTTAAAAAGTTCCTGAATCAGACGTATTATGAATAATTATGAAAATTATGAAATTTTCATCATTTTCACAATTATTCAAAATACGTCTAATTCAGAAACTTTTTAAGAACGTTCCGGTCAGTATAGGTACGTTCCTATTCCATTTATTCCAAGTTTATATTGACTAAAATAAGACCGTAAATCTAAAATCTACAATTTTAGTATGTTCCTATTTTAGTTACAATAGTTACTGAATAGGGGGTATTGTTAAACGCGCAATGTCAAACGCAGTTGTTTTCAATTCAAATAAATAACATGATAAAGAAATAAAAACACAATCTAGTTACTGTGAAACATTATAAACAATACTTAAAAATTTATTTTTTATTTTTTTTATTTATTCATACAATTACATGATTGACAAATAATCTTCTTAACTGCAATGCCCCACTAGGTAAAAAAAAACCTGTGCCTGGGCTAAAGCATTTTGAAATAATGAAAATTTTGAACAAAATTTTTTCAGTTTCAGTGCCGGCAACCCGACGTTTATCAATTAAGAATACATGAATTACAATATATTTTTCGTTCCCCATCTCACTAGGAAAACCTGTTCTGTGACGGGTCACTTACAAAATTGCTGTTACAATAAATTATATATTTTCAAGTTCTAGCCTAGATAATTCTGGCATTGAAATTTATTTAATAGATAATACAAAAAAAATAAGAAAATAATATATAGGTAAACCAAAGTTAGTGTAAAAAAAACAAATATAACAAAAATAACAAAAAATAACAAATTTCGTACATCAATTTCTTAACAAAACAATATATGAATTTTCTTTCTAACATAGCATAAGTATTTGATATTTCCTTTATAACAACATTTTGTGTCATCATAGTATACATAGAACACCTTAGATATAATATTTAATTACATTTACACTAAAAGAGCCGAAATTTGATTTCGGTCTTTATTAAGGACCCAATTGTGTATCGATCTATTATATATTTACTCCGACATAGTAACATCCACCTTTGTCTCTTTTTGAAAAATATTGTATATTCTCGGAGCAGAAAAAACAAAAAAACCGTTTTGCAAACGTCGTTTTAATTTTTGGTACATATAGAAATTTGCTGACGTTGACGTTAGAAATTAGAAATAACATTTAAAATAAATACATAAAAAAGTGCATTACAAATTAGAAAAAAAACGATGCCTATTCAAAAGTAGAAACAGAACATATTAAACAAAAATCAAACTTAAAGACAGTAAGGGTATTTAAAAAAACACAAAGGAAAACACGTTAGTCCGCCAACGTCAGAGAATCCCTGAGTTGTTTACATCATAATATAATTATGTGGCAAATATTCGTTATAAAAAATGCTCTCCGTCTTTTCCCAACTTATGTCGTAGAGCCAAATTTGCACATGCTTCTTAAAAAGTGTTTTCCTATTGATTGTCTTGACAAAGGGATCCAGGATGTTGAAGACTTTAGGTGCTATATAGGTAAAGCTTCTTTACGCAAATTTTGTTTTATAATTGGGAATATTGTAATTGCACGAAAGTGCTGCCGGTGTTTGTATATTATTTTGAGTTTTTGTTTTCGATGAATCATCCCAAAAATGACTCAAAGCGTCCCTGATCAAAAGCTGTCGGATGGTCAAGATTTTCATAGACTGGAAAAGCGTTTCTACCCATTATTCGTAGCACTAATTTTTGAACCTTATTTAATTGTTCAAAATAAATAAATGCAGCACCTCCCAATCCTATTATGCCGTATGATGCAATCGATTGGAATAATGAGTACCTAGTATGTTTCTAAGAATTTAGAATGTTTCTAAGAGCAACAAATGAGTAACATAACAATAAATAACACATAGCTATATGTGAAAATAAAACTTTGTACAGCCTCATTGAATACGTTTATTTATTCATATTTTTATTTGAATGTGTACAATTTCGGGTTTAATGACATAGGGCAATTTCTTCAAACCGACCAAAGCAACGCGCGTCCATAAATAGTGTAGTGGTTGGTACGTAAAATAAATAACAAAAAAACAAACAGAAAGATAAGCACGTAACATTATTAAATGTAAAATCACAGTAGCAACAAAGAAAGGAGGGAGATAGAGGATGGGAAAGGAGTGTTAAATACCTAAGAGTATTAGAGAGGTATAACAGTTTTAGCCTTTTTTTTAAGTTGAATCGATTGGGACGTCATAATACCATCACTTAAGGTGTTTCATAGTCTCGCTTATTGTACCTACTTCAAAAGAGGAACTGAGAAATTCAGTAGAGTGAATGGGAATAGCTAGTGTGGTACGATCAGCAGATCGAAGAGGCAGATCGTGATTTGACAAGAAAATAACTTATTTCTCAAGATATTGTGGTGAATAAGTGATATTAATTATATTATACAGTAGTCAAAGTAAAAGAATGTTAGGTCGGTGAAAAAGATTTCGGTAAGTGGAAAAATTAATAAATAAATAAATTAGTATTTTTCAATAATATTTTTTTTTTATAATAACGACAGAACGTTTATCGCCAAGGTCTAAAAGAATCTGTAAACTCTAGTCAAAGTTTCTTTTAGACCTTAAAATGCCAAGTCACCTTGGCGAAAACGTTCGGTTGTTATTATAAAAAATATTGTGGAAAAATACTTATTTATTTACTCATTAATTTTAAAATGGATTTCCACTCTGTTAATACAACCCTAGAATCATTGATTTTTTTTAGTCTAAAGCAGCCCATTCACGATCGTGCCATTCGGCGTCGTTCCATATGGACCGGCTTCATTTGGAGCATTGTAAAATTTTAATCACACTCACGGGCGCGCCATCGCGCCATCGAGCCATCGAGCCATCAAAATTAGTATACGCAAGCGGTCGACGCTTTCGCATTAATAAGTTCTATTTTTTTTAATTTTCAAGTAAAAGAGCTCGGCGCAATGAGATGGCGCAATGTACCGCTGGTTTTCACACTCACGAGCATGCCGTGCCGACTGGATGCGCCGCGCCGTTTTCGCAGTACTACAGAGTTTCGATCGTTTGGAATTCCATTTTGGTGTGTCAGGCCAATTGGGCTGCGCGGGATTTGACATTCACGAGCGCATTTTGGAGTGATGGCAAGCCGTTTGGCAGGATAGCACGATCGTGAATGGGGGCCTTAAGAATATGATGTTTTTTTAATAAGAGGAAGCTTTGGAGTAGCCCCCATACAAGAAAAACTTACAGAAAGCCGACTCAGATGGTATGGACATATAATGAGGAGGCAAAAGGATCATGTGGTGCAAACTGCTCTAGCACTCACAGAAAACAGAAAAGGAGAAGGACGTCCAATATCCACGTGGTGGGGCAATATGAGGAAGCTCATGGATAAAGCCCACATCCCAACCCCGACAATACAGGACAGATCATCGTGAGCGCCAAAGAATTAGGAGAGCCGACCCTACCTAAAGTGGGATAAGGCAAAGAAAAAGAAAAAGAAGATATGATGTTTTTTCATCATAGATCACGTTCATTGACGTTTCAAACTAAAAACTCAATAAATTTTTAATTCTTTGAATTTTGTCTTCTGAACTATCACTAGTATGATGTATTAAAGATCGAGTGAGTTGTGACCAACAGTAAACTCTCTATTACATAAGTAAGGTTACAATTACTGTTTAGATTGTGTGTATGATTTGTTTTTTATTATAATGTTTTAATTTTAATAACTTCACAAATATACAGGTAGCTGATTCAGAACAGATTTATTCTCGTGACGCAGCTATAGGTACTCGTATATTATGTATTTTTAAGATTCAATATAAATAAATAAAATAAAAGGATTTCAATCCTTGATGGCATATAATACCCATTTATATTATAAGCAAAATAAAATGCATATGTTTTAACAGGATCCTCTGCATGTCCTCAAGAACTTCACAAGAATAATAAAATACGTGTTATTATTTACTAACAAGTATACAAAATTTTAATTCCATTATTAACAAACTCTTTTAATTCCATTATTATCCATTTTTTTTAAATGGATAATAATGGTATCAGATTTTTATGTCATTATTTTCTTAGTTAAAATATGAAAAAATAAAGCTCCATATTTTACAATGATATCAACAAGTATGTAAATTACTGCTTACAACAGTTTACAATTTACAGTGATAATATGCATACTTATGAACTGGGTGATGATAGTTTCCGCTCTACATACATTAGGTAGGCACACAATCAAGATACTTTGTACAAATAACTAATTAACCACTACTTCAATAAACATCAGACAAAACAGACACATAGCTCACATTAAACAGTGACAATATACTTATGAACTGGGTGATGATAGTTTCCTCTCTACATACATTAGGTAGGCACACAATCAAGATACTTTGTACTAATAACTATGTAATTAACCACTACTTCAATAAACATCAGACAAAACAGACACATAGCTCACATTAAACAGTGACAATATACTTATGAACTGGGTGATGATAGTTTCCGCTCTACATACATTAGGTAGGCACACAATCAAGATACTTTGTACTAATAACTAATTAACCACTACTTCAATAAACATCAGACAAAACAGACACATAGCTCACATTAAACAGTGACAATATACTTATGAACTGGGTGATGATAGTTTCCTCTCTACATACATTAGGTAGGCACACAATCAAGATAATTTGTACTAATAACTAATTAACCACTTCTTCAATAAACATCAGACAAAACAGACACATAGCTCACATTAAACAGTGACAATATACTTATGAACTGGGTGATGATAGTTTCCTCTCTACATACATTAGGTAGGCACACAATCAAGATACTTTGTACTAATAACTAATTAACCACTACTTCAATAAACATCAGACAAAACAGACACATAGCTCACATTAAACAGTGACAATATACTTATGAACTGGGTGATGATAGTTTCCTCTCTACATACATTAGGTAGGCACACAATCAAGATACTTTGTACTAATAACTAATTAACCACTACTTCAATAAACATCAGACAAAACAGACACATAGCTCACATTAAACAGTGACAATATACTTATGAACTGGGTGATGATAGTTTCCGCTCTACATACATTAGGTAGGCACACAATCAAGATACTTTGTACTAATAACTAATTAACCACTACTTCAATAAACATCAGACAAAACAGACACATAGCTCACATTAAACAGTGACAATATACTTATGAACTGGGTGATGATAGTTTCCTCTCTACATACATTAGGTAGGCACACAATCAAGATAATTTGTACTAATAACTAATTAACCACTACTTCAATAAACATCAGACAAAACAGACACATAGCTCACATTAAACAGTGACAATATATTTATGAACTGGGTGATGATAGTTTCCTCTCTACATACATTAGGTAGGCACACAATCAAGATACTTTGTACTAATAACTAATTAACCACTACTTCAATAAACATCAGACAAAACAGACACATAGCTCACATTAAACAGTGACAATATACTTATGAACTGGGTGATGATAGTTTCCTCTCTACATAAATTAGGTAGGCACACAATCAAGATACTTTGTACTAATAACTAATTAACCACTACTTCAATAAACATCAGACAAAACAGACACATAGCTCACATTAAACAGTGACAATATACTTATGAACTGGGTGATGATAGTTTCCTCTCTACATACATTAGGTAGGCACACAATCAAGATACTTTGTACTAATAACTAATTAACCACTACTTCAATAAACATCAGACAAAACAGACACATAGCTCACATTAAACAGTGACAATATACTTATGAACTGGGTGATGATAGTTTCCGCTCTACATACATTAGGTAGGCACACAATCAAGATACTTTGTACTAATAACTAATTAACCACTACTTCAATAAACATCAGACAAAACAGACACATAGCTCACATTAAACAGTGACAATATACTTATGAACTGGGTGATGATAGTTTCCGCTCTACATACATTAGGTAGGCACACAATCAAGATACTTTGTACTAATAACTAATTAACCACTACTTCAATAAACATCAGACAAAACAGACACATAGCTCACATTAAACAGTGACAATATACTTATGAACTGGGTGATGATAGTTTCCGCTCTACATACATTAGGTAGGCACACAATCAAGATACTTTGTACTAATAACTAATTAACCACTACTTCAATAAACATCAGACAAAACAGACACATAGCTCACATTAAACAGTGACAATATACTTATGAACTGGGTGATGATAGTTTCCGCTCTACATACATTAGGTAGGCACACAATCAAGATACTTTGTACTAATAACTAATTAACCACTACTTCAATAAACATCAGACAAAACAGACACATAGCTCACATTAAACTGTGACAATATACTTATGAACTGGGTGATGATAGTTTCCGCTCTACATACATTAGGTAGGCACACAATCAAGATACTTTGTACTAATAACTAATTAACCACTACTTCAATAAACATCAGACAAAACAGACACATAGCTCACATTAAACAGTGACAATATACTTATGAACTGGGTGATGATAGTTTCCTCTCTACATACATTAGGTAGGCACACAATCAAGATACTTTGTACTAATAACTAATTAACCACTACTTCAATAAACATCAGACAAAACAGACACATAGCTCACATTAAACAGTGACAATATACTTATGAACTGGGTGATGATAGTTTCCGCTCTACATACATTAGGTAGGCACACAATCAAGATACTTTGTACTAATAACTAATTAACCACTACTTCAATAAACATCAGACAAAACAGACACATAGCTCACATTAAACAGTGACAATATACTTATGAACTGGGTGATGATAGTTTCCGCTCTACATACATTAGGTAGGCACACAATCAAGATACTTTGTACTAATAACTAATTAACCACTACTTCAATAAACATCAGACAAAACAGACACATAGCTCACATTAAACAGTGACAATATACTTATGAACTGGGTGATGATAGTTTCCGCTCTACATACATTAGGTAGGCACACAATCAAGATACTTTGTACTAATAACTAATTAACCACTACTTCAATAAACATCAGACAAAACAGACACATAACTCACATTAAACAGTGACAATATACTTATGAACTGGGTGATGATAGTTTCCGCTCTACATACATTAGGTAGGCACACAATCAAGATACTTTGTACTAATAACTAATTAACCACTACTTCAATAAACATCAGACAAAACAGACACATAGCTCACATTAAACAGTGACAATATACTTATGAACTGGGTGATGATAGTTTCCTCTCTACATACATTAGGTAGGCACACAATCAAGATACTTTGTACTAATAACTAATTAACCACTTCTTCAATAAACATCAGACAAAACAGACACATAGCTCACATTAAACAGTGACAATATACTTATGAACTGGGTGATGATAGTTTCCTCTCTACATACATTAGGTAGGCACACAATCAAGATACTTTGTACTAATAACTAATTAACCACTACTTCAATAAACATCAGACAAAACAGACACATAGCTCACATTAAACAGTGACAATATACTTATGAACTGGGTGATGATAGTTTCCTCTCTACATACATTAGGTAGGCACACAATCAAGATACTTTGTACTAATAACTAATTAACCACTACTTCAATAAACATCAGACAAAACAGACACATAGCTCACATTAAACAGTGACAATATACTTATGAACTGGGTGATGATAGTTTCCGCTCTACATACATTAGGTAGGCACACAATCAAGATACTTTGTACTAATAACTAATTAACCACTACTTCAATAAACATCAGACAAAACAGACACATAGCTCACATTAAACAGTGACAATATACTTATGAACTGGGTGATGATAGTTTCCTCTCTACATACATTAGGTAGGCACACAATCAAGATAATTTGTACTAATAACTAATTAACCACTACTTCAATAAACATCAGACAAAACAGACACATAGCTCACATTAAACAGTGACAATATATTTATGAACTGGGTGATGATAGTTTCCTCTCTACATACATTAGGTAGGCACACAATCAAGATACTTTGTACTAATAACTAATTAACCACTACTTCAATAAACATCAGACAAAACAGACACATAGCTCACATTAAACAGTGACAATATACTTATGAACTGGGTGATGATAGTTTCCTCTCTACATAAATTAGGTAGGCACACAATCAAGATACTTTGTACTAATAACTAATTAACCACTACTTCAATAAACATCAGACAAAACAGACACATAGCTCACATTAAACAGTGACAATATACTTATGAACTGGGTGATGATAGTTTCCTCTCTACATACATTAGGTAGGCACACAATCAAGATACTTTGTACTAATAACTAATTAACCACTACTTCAATAAACATCAGACAAAACAGACACATAGCTCACATTAAACAGTGACAATATACTTATGAACTGGGTGATGATAGTTTCCGCTCTACATACATTAGGTAGGCACACAATCAAGATACTTTGTACTAATAACTAATTAACCACTACTTCAATAAACATCAGACAAAACAGACACATAGCTCACATTAAACAGTGACAATATACTTATGAACTGGGTGATGATAGTTTCCGCTCTACATACATTAGGTAGGCACACAATCAAGATACTTTGTACTAATAACTAATTAACCACTACTTCAATAAACATCAGACAAAACAGACACATAGCTCACATTAAACAGTGACAATATACTTATGAACTGGGTGATGATAGTTTCCGCTCTACATACATTAGGTAGGCACACAATCAAGATACTTTGTACTAATAACTAATTAACCACTACTTCAATAAACATCAGACAAAACAGACACATAGCTCACATTAAACTGTGACAATATACTTATGAACTGGGTGATGATAGTTTCCGCTCTACATACATTAGGTAGGCACACAATCAAGATACTTTGTACTAATAACTAATTAACCACTACTTCAATAAACATCAGACAAAACAGACACATAGCTCACATTAAACAGTGACAATATACTTATGAACTGGGTGATGATAGTTTCCTCTCTACATACATTAGGTAGGCACACAATCAAGATACTTTGTACTAATAACTAATTAACCACTACTTCAATAAACATCAGACAAAACAGACACATAGCTCACATTAAACAGTGACAATATACTTATGAACTGGGTGATGATAGTTTCCGCTCTACATACATTAGGTAGGCACACAATCAAGATACTTTGTACTAATAACTAATTAACCACTACTTCAATAAACATCAGACAAAACAGACACATAGCTCACATTAAACAGTGACAATATACTTATGAACTGGGTGATGATAGTTTCCGCTCTACATACATTAGGTAGGCACACAATCAAGATACTTTGTACTAATAACTAATTAACCACTACTTCAATAAACATCAGACAAAACAGACACATAGCTCACATTAAACAGTGACAATATACTTATGAACTGGGTGATGATAGTTTCCGCTCTACATACATTAGGTAGGCACACAATCAAGATACTTTGTACTAATAACTAATTAACCACTACTTCAATAAACATCAGACAAAACAGACACATAACTCACATTAAACAGTGACAATATACTTATGAACTGGGTGATGATAGTTTCCGCTCTACATACATTAGGTAGGCACACAATCAAGATACTTTGTACTAATAACTAATTAACCACTACTTCAATAAACATCAGACAAAACAGACACATAGCTCACATTAAACAGTGACAATATACTTATGAACTGGGTGATGATAGTTTCCGCTCTACATACATTAGGTAGGCACACAATCAAGATACTTTGTACTAATAACTAATTAACCACTACTTCAATAAACATCAGACAAAACAGACACATAGCTCACATTAAACAGTGACAATATACTTATGAACTGGGTGATGATAGTTTCCGCTCTACATACATTAGGTAGGCACACAATCAAGATACTTTGTACTAATAACTAATTAACCACTACTTCAATAAACATCAGACAAAACAGACACATAGCTCACATTAAACAGTGACAATATACTTATGAACTGGGTGATGATAGTTTCCGCTCTACATACATTAGGTAGGCACACAATCAAGATACTTTGTACTAATAACTAATTAACCACTACTTCAATAAACATCAGACAAAACAGACACATAGCTCACATTAAACAGTGACAATATACTTATGAACTGGGTGATGATAGTTTCCGCTCTACATACATTAGGTAGGCACACAATCAAGATACTTTGTACTAATAACTAATTAACCACTACTTCAATAAACATCAGACAAAACAGACACATAGCTCACATTAAACAGTGACAATATACTTATGAACTGGGTGATGATAGTTTCCGCTCTACATACATTAGGTAGGCACACAATCAAGATACTTTGTACTAATAACTAATTAACCACTACTTCAATAAACATCAGACAAAACAGACACATAGCTCACATTAAACAGTGACAATATACTTATGAACTGGGTGATGATAGTTTCCGCTCTACATACATTAGGTAGGCACACAATCAAGATACTTTGTACTAATAACTAATTAACCACTACTTCAATAAACATCAGACAAAACAGACACATAGCTCACATTAAACAGTGACAATATACTTATGAACTGGGTGATGATAGTTTCCTCTCTACATACATTAGGTAGGCACACAATCAAGATACTTTGTACTAATAACTAATTAACCACTACTTCAATAAACATCAGACAAAACAGACACATAGCTCACATTAAACAGTGACAATATACTTATGAACTGGGTGATGATAGTTTCCGCTCTACATACATTAGGTAGGCACACAATCAAGATACTTTGTACTAATAACTAATTAACCACTACTTCAATAAACATTAGACAAAACAGACACATAGCTCACATTTAACAGTGACAATATACTTATGAACTGGGTGATGATAGTTTCCTCTCTACATACATTAGGTAGGCACACAATCAAGATACTTTGTACTAATAACTAATTAACCACTACTTCAATAAACATCAGACAAAACAGACACATAGCTCACATTAAACAGTGACAATATACTTATGAACTGGGTGATGATAGTTTCCTCTCTACATACATTAGGTAGGCACACAATCAAGATACTTTGTACTAATAACTAATTAACCACTACTTCAATAAACATCAGACAAAACAGACACATAGCTCACATTAAACAGTGACAATATACTTATGAACTGGGTGATGATAGTTTCCTCTCTACATACATTAGGTAGGCACACAATCAAGATACTTTGTACTAATAACTAATTAACCACTACTACAATAAACATCAGACAATACAGACACATAGCTCACATTAAACAGTGACAATATACTTATGAACTGGGTGATGATAGTTTCCTCTCTACATACATTAGGTAGGCACACAATCAAGATACTTTGTACTAATAACTAATTAACCACTACTTCAATAAACATCAGACAAAACAGACACATAGCTCACATTAAACAGTGACAATATACTTATGAACTGGGTGATGATAGTTTCCTCTCTACATACATTAGGTAGGCACACAATCAAGATACTTTGTACTAATAACTAATTAACCACTACTTCAATAAACATAAGACAAAACAGACACATAGCTCACATTAAACAGTGACAATATACTTATGAACTGGGTGATGATAGTTTCCGCTCTACATACATTAGGTAGGCACACAATCAAGATACTTTGTACTAATAACTAATTAACCACTACTACAATAAACATCAGACAAAACAGACACATAGCTCACATTAAACAGTGACAATATACTTATGAACTGGGTGATGATAGTTTCCTCTCTACATACATTAGGTAGGCACACAATCAAGATACTTTGTACTAATAACTAATTAACCACTACTTCAATAAACATCAGACAAAACAGACACATAGCTCACATTAAACAGTGACAATATACTTATGAACTGGGTGATGATAGTTTCCTCTCTACATACATTAGGTAGGCACACAATCAAGATACTTTGTACTAATAACTAATTAACCACTACTTCAATAAACATCAGACAAAACAGACACATAGCTCACATTAAACAGTGACAATATACTTATGAACTGGGTGATGATAGTTTCCTCTCTACATACATTAGGTAGGCACACAATCAAGATACTTTGTACTAATAACTAATTAACCACTACTTCA
This sequence comes from Molanna angustata, assembly GCA_963576475.1. Taxonomy (NCBI): domain Eukaryota; kingdom Metazoa; phylum Arthropoda; class Insecta; order Trichoptera; family Molannidae; genus Molanna; species Molanna angustata. The sequence continues at coordinate 31,969,936 of OY754978.1, forward strand.
ATAAACATCAGACAAAACAGACACATAGCTCACATTAAACAGTGACAATATACTTATGAACTGGGTGATGATAGTTTCCTCTCTACATACATTAGGTAGGCACACAATCAAGATACTTTGTACTAATAACTAATTAACCACTACTACAATAAACATCAGACAAAACAGACACATAGCTCACATTAAACAGTGACAATATACTTATGAACTGGGTGATGATAGTTTCCGCTCTACATACATTAGGTAGGCACACAATCAAGATACTTTGTACTAATAACTAATTAACCACTACTTCAATAAACAACAGACAAAACAGACACATAGCTCACATTAAACAGTGACAATATACTTATGAACTGGGTGATGATAGTTTCCTCTCTACATACATTAGGTAGGCACACAATCAAGATACTTTGTACTAATAACTAATTAACCACTACTTCAATAAACATCAGACAAAACAGACACATAGCTCACATTAAACAGTGACAATATACTTATGAACTGGGTGATGATAGTTTCCGCTCTACATACATTAGGTAGGCACACAATCAAGATACTTTGTACTAATAACTAATTAACCACTACTTCAATAAACATTAGACAAAACAGACACATAGCTCACATTTAACAGTGACAATATACTTATGAACTGGGTGATGATAGTTTCCTCTCTACATACATTAGGTAGGCACACAATCAAGATACTTTGTACTAATAACTAATTAACCACTACTTCAATAAACATCAGACAAAACAGACACATAGCTCACATTAAACAGTGACAATATACTTATGAACTGGGTGATGATAGTTTCCTCTCTACATACATTAGGTAGGCACACAATCAAGATACTTTGTACTAATAACTAATTAACCACTACTTCAATAAACATCAGACAAAACAGACACATAGCTCACATTAAACAGTGACAATATACTTATGAACTGGGTGATGATAGTTTCCTCTCTACATACATTAGGTAGGCACACAATCAAGATACTTTGTACTAATAACTAATTAACCACTACTACAATAAACATCAGACAAAACAGACACATAGCTCACATTAAACAGTGACAATATACTTATGAACTGGGTGATGATAGTTTCCTCTCTACATACATTAGGTAGGCACACAATCAAGATACTTTGTACTAATAACTAATTAACCACTACTTCAATAAACATCAGACAAAACAGACACATAGCTCACATTAAACAGTGACAATATACTTATGAACTGGGTGATGATAGTTTCCTCTCTACATACATTAGGTAGGCACACAATCAAGATACTTTGTACTAATAACTAATTAACCACTACTTCAATAAACATAAGACAAAACAGACACATAGCTCACATTAAACAGTGACAATATACTTATGAACTGGGTGATGATAGTTTCCGCTCTACATACATTAGGTAGGCACACAATCAAGATACTTTGTACTAATAACTAATTAACCACTACTACAATAAACATCAGACAAAACAGACACATAGCTCACATTAAACAGTGACAATATACTTATGAACTGGGTGATGATAGTTTCCTCTCTACATACATTAGGTAGGCACACAATCAAGATACTTTGTACTAATAACTAATTAACCACTACTTCAATAAACATCAGACAAAACAGACACATAGCTCACATTAAACAGTGACAATATACTTATGAACTGGGTGATGATAGTTTCCTCTCTACATACATTAGGTAGGCACACAATCAAGATACTTTGTACTAATAACTAATTAACCACTACTTCAATAAACATCAGACAAAACAGACACATAGCTCACATTAAACAGTGACAATATACTTATGAACTGGGTGATGATAGTTTCCTCTCTACATACATTAGGTAGGCACACAATCAAGATACTTTGTACTAATAACTAATTAACCACTACTTCAATAAACATCAGACAAAACAGACACATAGCTCACATTAAACAGTGACAATATACTTATGAACTGGGTGATGATAGTTTCCTCTCTACATACATTAGGTAGGCACACAATCAAGATACTTTGTACTAATAACTAATTAACCACTACTACAATAAACATCAGACAAAACAGACACATAGCTCACATTAAACAGTGACAATATACTTATGAACTGGGTGACGATAGTTTCCGCTCTACATACATTAGGTAGGCACACAATCAAGATACTTTGTACTAATAACTAATTAACCACTACTTCAATAAACAACAGACAAAACAGACACATAGCTCACATTAAACATATCAACCAGGTCCAAAATGCTAGTAATTATAGGTACTTGTCATCAAATCATCGATTGTATATTTTATTAATACAAAAACAAAAAATCAATGTTTAAAAAACAAATATAATACATGAGTTTGTTTAAATATGATGCTTTTTTAAAACAATAACATCATAGTTGATAATCTGTTTACCTAAAGACTTTTTCAACTGCACAAAATATTATGTCACTTTTATTATTATTTTAACATTCAGCACATTACTTATACAATTATTTCAACGAACAAACATAAAACCGAAACAACGCGTTGAAAACATAATAATATTGAACAATACTCCGTCGGCCATCATTATACAAGGCGAATTATAATATTAAAGGCGCGATGAATTTTCCCGCCTGTTTAGTTTTGACAGCGGCACCGCGTTCGAAAATGCGTTTGATTTTCGACGACGCATAGACAAAATGCGCGCGCTTTTATTTCACACACGCAACATGCACTCGGCGTAGGTAAGCGGGGGTACGGTCTATCTATTTTTTTATTCAGAAAAATAAGCGATCGCGAACCGAGAGCGATTTGAGACTGTCGAAAAAATTATTATATTGGCGGGGCCGACACTGGCTCGCCGAAAACTGGACTTGCATTGGCCGTTCACGGAACGATTTCACCGAGAAGAATCCTGCCGGTTTATAAAGTCCCGTCGACATTCTTTCAACCATCCAAACAAACAACAGATGAAAAAATCACCCGGAAAAAAAAGCGTCAACAAGACACCCACGTGGCGAGCGCCATCAGTTCAAAACGATCAGATCTTTTTGAGGAGTTGACGTCGACTCGCGTGTCTGTCGTGTCACGCAGACTGGCCCGAAGGTACGAGCTGGAAGTGTACCAAAAAGAGCAGTCGCACGGCGTATTGCAAAAAAATCGCACCTATCGGACGTGTCATAATATGGCGATGCGTTTCCTGGTGACATTTTGATGGACGTCGTCGTTTTTGGGTGTGGGTTTCCGTGCTTTTTCGCTTGGCGCAGATCTGTTTTTAAAATTTTCTGTAACGAATCGAAGGCGGGAGAGAGATTGGTACAGGAGTGCGAGAGAGCAGTTAATGTAGTGTGTAGTTTTGCAACGGAAGTCGGGGAAAAAAATTATTCGAGTAAATTCAACTTCAAAACTGTGATGTTTTCTTATTGCGAGACAGTTCCTCTTTCTTTGGCGGACCTGTCGGGAGGCACGGGGCGAGTCGCCGTGCCATTCGTAAAAAAGGAGGTTTTGGCGGGTCCGGTTGGCGGTTTTTTTCGCGGATCGCGTTTGTACCTTTTGAGATCCATGTTGAGTTTGACGCGTCCAGACGTCGCGTTTGGTTCGCTGTCGTTATAATCTTATTGACAGAATTATATCAAAAAGAAAACAAGAGACTTGCTCCTCTGTCAAATGCCCTTTTGGTCATGTTGAAGCCATTAAAGCGCCAAAGTTGTCGACATCTCCACGTTACGGCTGAGAATGGAAGTTGTTGGTGTTATTCGGTTTCATCGAATTCTCAATAATAATTGTATATTGTCACATTTGCACGACGGACACACACTGAACACTGTTTGGCTATAAATAGATTTAGACAAATGTAAATTTTAAAATACAGTTTTATAGCTGTTGAATTGTATGTAAACACGGGACGGATACGCTGATGTATGTTTTGCATAAAACAAAACAACAACTTTCAACGTTATTTTTAAAATACGTACACGAGCCAATAGCAACACACACTTAAAATTTACACCTATTGTTTTTTTAAGTTCTTATAAATTTCAATATAATTGGTACATATTACCTATTGACAAATTCAAACTACATTAGTAATTTTATAAAAATTTATTTCTTTAAGAGGGTGACTGCTGCCAACGTACCTATTTTTTCAATTTGATATACCATCATTATTACTTATCGAATCATTTTGAAAAAAATAACCTAGTTAGTTTGGATATTATTAAAGAGAAATATACCTTGACTTTTTGATTATGTTCCGTATATATTCTTGTAGGAAAATAATAAGCATACCCCGATTTTAGACATTTATCTTAAATTTCTAAAAAAATATAAGGTATAGAGCAATATTTTTTTTTATAATTTAAAGAAGAACAAAATACTTGGAAAAATATGATATGACGTTGCATTAACGCATCAGGTCAAGTAAATAAACCTAAAAAACTTTTATTACGCAATGGCGCTGAATGGAAAATAAATGTTTTTTAGGTTTATTTATTAAACCTGAAGCATTAATGCAACGCCACATCACATTTTTCTAGATATTTTTGTCTTCTTTAATTTAAAAAAAAAATATTACTCTACGCTTTATAGTTTATTGAAAATATATGATAAACGTTGAAAATCGGGGTATGCCATTATTTTTCTACAAGAATTTATACAGAACATTATCAAAAAGTTAAGGTATATTTTTGTTTATTAATATCCAAACTATATAAATTATTTTTTTCAAAACGATTTGATAATAAATAATGATGGTATATCAAATTGAAAAATAGGTACGTTGGCAGCAGTCCCCCCCTTAAGTACTTTTTTTACAGAACAACCGTTACAACTTGAAGGAACCCCTTCCTAATGTAAATTCGTAGTTTGAATGTGATCTAGTTTGATTTTAGGTACTTGTAACCTAAACGCTGGTAATGAAGTTCAGATAAATTTGTTTTCGGTTAATAAAACTATCCAGTTTTGAGTTTTCTTTATTTATTTTATTTTGTTGGTAAATTCACAAAATGTATACTTAACATAATATTGTGTAATCTTTTATATATGAACACATTCCAATTGGGTACCTACTGCCTCCCTGACCAGCCAACTGGTTAAAAATTATTATAACAATTATTATAACTACAAACAAACCTAACCAACCTATTTTTACCAAACTTTTGTAGGTTAGGTTTAAAAAATCGGTGTACATCCTAGGCTATCCTGGCTGGTCAGGGAGGCACAGTACCTTTAAATTATATAGGTACTTACATGGGAAATATTACAGCGTAATATTAGATCAGCAAAATATTACATATTATTATTATTATTAAATAACAGCGCCCTTGGAATGATCTTGAATCATTAAACGGCACTATACAAATTATTATTATTATTATTATTACCTATGGCTCGAAAATTCTTCTTAATCTATTTCGCCAAACTCGCCTCTCTTGTGCCAGATCAGGATTCAGGTCCCTCTTTCGCAGATGCTTCTTGATGCTCGACAGCCATGTGGCTGGTGGTCTGTCTGGTCATCTCGCTGGAGTCTCGATGTCCAAGGCTTTATTTATCATATTGTCCGTCCGTCGTCTCAAAATGTGGCCATACCATCTAAGCATGTTTTCGACTATTTTTTCGTCTATTGGGGCCACTTTGAAACTACCGCGGACGTGGACATTCCTCACTTTGTCAAACTTTGTCAGACCCCCAGCCCACCTTAGCATCTTCATTTCCGTCGTGTGCATCTCTTTTTGGTGTTTCTGCTTTAGTGCCCAGCATTCCAAGCCATATGTCATTGCGGGTCTAACCACCGTCTTGTATACTTGACCTTTGACTCTCACTGGCATTCTCTTGTCACATAGCACACCCGATAAAGACCTCCACCTCATCCAGCCGCTTTTTATGCGATGTGCGACATCTGTTTCAAGGTCGCTCAATGGTGGTATTTTGTTTCCCAAGTATTTATAGGTACGAAATGTACGTATTTAAAGGTACGAAATGTACGTATTTAAAGGTACGAAATGCACGTATTTAAAGGTATGAAATATACGTAGGTATTAAAATGTACGAAGGTATTAAATGTAAGTATTTAAAGGTACGAAATGTACGTATTAAAAGGTACGAAATGTACGTATTTAAAGGTACGAAATGTACGTATTTAAAGGTACGAAATGTACGTATTTAAAGGTACGAAATATACGTATTTAAAGGTACGAAACGTACGTATTTAAAGGTACGAAATTTACGTATTTGAATGTACGAAAACGTCTATGGTACGAAACAGTATAAATAAATAAAATTAATAAAAAATACAAGTAATAAAATAGATAAATAGTATCGGTATGTATATAGGGATACTTGAAATCATTAATATAAATCTTACAAAACTTATAAATTTATACATAAAAAATGATACTTTTCTACATAATGATTATATTAAATAATTTTATATATGTAATTACATACTATGTTTATTTAAAAGATAGGTACATCTCATCAACGATTAAGTAATAAATGTTAAATGCCTACATAAAAAAATAAACATTCATACATAAAAAAACACATACCTAATTAATACATACAACAATACTTATATTGATTATATAATTATATATGTACATAAATCTTATTATTGTGTTATTATGTGGTGGGCCGTGGACGATATTATATACATAAATCTTATTATTGTGTTATTATGTGGTGGGCCGTGGACGATATTTTTGTAAAAATTTGAGAGTATTATGTGAAACTTAAATGTAAATAGGAACACAATGTAATATGTAGATACAATGTAATATGTATGTAGATACAATGTAATATGTATGTAGATACAATGTAATATGTAGATACAATGTAATATAGTAGGATTTCGTCTACCCAACGGAGGAAACTAAATTTTTAATTGTGTTTTGTGGCTATTATAAATAAATATATAAATACAACAATAAATGAATAAATGCATGGATGAGACCAATATATGTAAGTACTTAAGTGTCGGTAAATTGTAGTTATAGGTAGGTACTAATTACTTCTTCTTCAAGGTCCCATTGGGCATTTAGTGGTCTCAAAGAAGAACTTTACATCCTTCAAATTGTTTTTCCATGGCTATAGTGCCCTTCTATCTGCTGAATAAAAAAAATTGAAATTCCAGAGTGTCCTTGGTCAACTCTCTGATGCCCAGTTTTACAGTCACAAGCTTGAAGTACTCTCGCGACAATCCATGTCTGTGAATATTATGTTCACCAACGTTGATTGTTATTTTTTGCACAATTGTGCCGAGACCACGAGTCTAGAGGAGCTTCTAGAGCTACTCTTCGTGCCATGCATTCTTTGTCATTCTTACTAGCGTTCTGTGAAGGGGCCGTTTCAGTCCCCATATGCGGAGCGGGTGAAGGTGGGTGTAGCTATACTAATTACTGGATTGTTTTATTATAATAACCAAAAAAACATTTATTAATAATTTTTTATTGATTGTTGAGATGTACGCTTGTATCTTGCTTGTATCTTGGGTATTGCACACCCCCAGATCTGTTGCTGGTTACCCCACATGCCATTCATTTATACATTCATTTATACCATAATGGTGGGATATGTCATTATGGTATAAATGAATGTATGATATTGATATTTTTACTGACAAACTTTTCAACATCTCAATAGAGACGAAGTTGAGATATTATAGAAGAACCAGGAACTCAAGGCACCTACAAGGCTTACGACCTGTCATCGACCTGTTCCATGTTTCTGGTTCTTCTATCATATCCCAACTTAGTCTCTATTGAGATGTTAAAAAGTTTGTCAGTAAAAATATCATTTGAGTACCGACAGGGAAAAAAATCCAATGTTTGCGTATATGCAATTAAAAAATATATTCGAATGATATTATGGAGTTAAATTGTGTATTGTGCGTTGAGAAAATTGAATAAAATATTCAAATGAATTATAATATAGTGCCAGCATTTCGCAAGATTGTACCTACATGACAGAAACTGCATGAATGCAGAAAAAATGCTTACGATGATTTATCATTGAGTAAGGTATAAAGACAAACTGCAAGAGAAAGAACGATGTCATCAAAAGGATGACATTGTCAACACATAGAGATGGTTAATGGGGGGACTGCTGCCAACGTAGCTATTTTTCAATTTGATATACCATCATTATTTCTTATGAAATCATTTTGAAAAAAAATAATTTAGATAGTTTGGGTATTCATAAAGAAAAATATATATTTACTTTTTGATAATCTTCTGTATAAATTCGTGTAGAAAAATAATGGCATAGGTACCCCGATTTTCAACGTTTATCTTATATTTTTAATAAAATATAAGGCGTAGTTCAACATATTTTTTTTTAATACAAGAAGATAAAAATATCTAGAAAAATATGATGTGACGTTGCATTAATGCTTCAGGTTTAGTTAATAAACCTAAAAAACATTTATTTACCATTCAGCGCCATTGCGAAATAAAAGTTTTTTTGGTTTATTAACTTAACCTGATGCATTAATGCAACGTTACATCATATTTTTCCAGATATTTTGATCTTCTTTAATTTGTAAAAAAATATAATGCTCTATAAATTATAGTTTTTTAGAAATTTAAGATCAATGTCTAAAATCGGGGTATGCTTATTATTTTCCTACAAGAATATTATACAGAACATAATCAAAAAGTTAAGGTATATTTCTCTTTATTAATATCCAAACTAACTAGGTAATTTTTTTCAAAATGATTCTTTTTGTAGAAATACAGCAGTCACCCTCTTAAGCCACATGCGAAGAACCAACGGAGAACACCCGATGAAGTAAATATAAAAAAGTTGACAGAAATTGAAAAAGATGGCGGGGTTGTCCGACAGTTAACGTTAAAAGCCGACAGCTAAAATAAAGTTAGTCAAAAATCAACGAATAATAATACTAAAAGATTATTTTCTAATTACATCTAAAGAGTACCCGGCAAGCGTTGCCATATCTTTTCAGTCCCTTGAGTACCTCCCGTCATTTTAGTCCCTCCCATCGCTTTAGTAGGTACCTCGTTTCTGGTACCTATAGATTTTCCTATATTTATTATTCGTTAATTGGTTCTATTTTATCAATCAATAAAAAAAACAGTATATGTAATATAAAAAAATAAAAAATTGCTACATAAAAAAATATTTGTAAGATATCAAAAAAAAAAATTGATAACCTGCTTGTTGTTGCCGCTGTAATCGTAAATGAAAAACGTGACGTTGTGATAAAAATTAAAAAAAATAAAATGAAGTAATTTTTTATTTTTTTTTATTTCCAAATAAAAAAGAATTACATACCTAAGCCCTAAATACATAACAATATTAATACAAAATACAATACAAATAAAATATACTTATATATCAATATTAGGTACTTGGATATATTGCCTCACTAGACAAAAGCCTGTTCCAAGGCAATACCTATTCAAAATGAATAGCTGTGCAAGTATTTAGTCAGTCAAAATGATTTAGTCCGTGCGTATATTGTATGTACATGTGTTGGTTAATATTAAGACATGAGTGAGATCCGTCATTTCAAAACATGAGTAAGATCCTTCTCAGGCTCTTCTCTGCCCCTGTCCATTAATTAACCACTTTGTTACTAAATAAATTTACTTTAGTTTGAAATCTGTCTACTTTTTTACTTTATTATTTAATTTTAAAATTTATATTTTTTTTACAGAATAGTTGGGATCTCACTAGCTTAAAAAGGCTATCATTTAATATTTCATAATCAGGTGCGCAGAGCGCATTTTGTTTTACTTGGTAGGTATATGTGTAAACCGCCCCCTGATAATTCTCAAGTATTTGCCGGAAACAACATCTAAAATTTTCTATCTTAATTATTTTATTTGTGAACATGCAAGTGCTTCAACTCTGGTAAAGATGAATACGTTTTTTTTTAAATCATGAGATATCCAAAACGAGTACGTATCTCGACTTACCTTTGAGTATCATATTTGTGAAAATTGTCATATTATTATTGCAACAGTAATAAGGGAAAAAATGGAGTAACGAGGAAATAAGGAGGAGAATAGTGTGTATGTGTATGTGTGGTGTGTGCATGACATAGAGTTTATGTGTAAGAGCATGAAGAGTAGCACAAGTAGAAGAAAAGAACATTAAAAAGGAAACAAAATAAAGTAACAAAAGAGGTTTTTAAAGATAAAGTAAACTACCTCTACCTTATCATAAGGATTTTATTCTAATGTTTACTATGTAATTTTATACATATACTTTAATTTTTTTTTGTGTTATTGTGTAATGTAGGTACTTAAGTAAATTGATTGTATATTATTTTTTCAAGCATTACTTTAAATTACATAATCCCTCATATGAAAACAACCTTCGGACAAAGAAATGCATCATATATCGCTCCACGAATTTATAATACTTTACCTATGTCTCTCAAGGTAATAACTTCACAGACATTATTTAAATCAAGAATAAAAAAATATATAGGGAATTACGGAAGGACAGAAATTGCCCAAATATTAAACATCCAAAAATAATTCTGAGAAATAATATTAAATGATATAACTACACGCTACACAAGCGGGTTCGAGGATTGTCTTTACATTGCATCTTATTTTAAGACAAATAAACTTTAAAACATTTCTCTTTTTTATTAGATTAATTTCAAAGAAGAAAACTTGATCTTGTATTTTGTTTGATTTGTGACTCAAGTCAAACAATATTGTTACTGAGTATATACGTTGGAAAGACCACAGAAAAAATTTTAATGTCAAACTGCTACATAACATAAATGACAACAACGGGTGTGCATATTATGGTAGAAATAATATTAGAACAATGACATATCAAAATTTACTGTATCAGTTTATACTTTGTGTTTAAGATATTGCTAACTATTGTAATTTACTGTGTTGTGATGTCCGCTCTATGTAACTATGTATAACCAAGATGTCAAATATTTGGCTTGGTAAAATTGTAAACTGCTAGCCCTAGAACAGGGTAACCTAGTTGGGCAGCAGTAATCTTCATAATCGTCTTTGTGATAAAGGTGTGAAAAATAAATAAATAAATATACATAATTTAAAAAAATATATATTTTCTCGTACTTGCACGCGGGTGAACTTTGGATTGTTTGTTTCGCGGGCTTTTTAAGTAGGTACCTATCTTATTAATATTCACTATCGGGTTACATAAAAATCGAGCAGGTTAATGAATTCGCACCGCGGGTTATTGACACAAAAACGGTAGCGGAAGAACTAGAATGCATTTTATTCAACAATTATAAACCATACAGTCCGATGTGGTCTCGGCAAAAACACACCATTTTGCACCATATAACAATACTATATAAGGTGGCGCATTGTCTGGCGTTGAGCAGACGATGAGCTTTAGATCGCATGACGGATTCTAATTCAGTGTTTTGACAGACAGTTTGATGTTTGTAATAATAATAATAATAAATACGTCAGCGAACTATCGGTACAACCCGCTCTAGACACGATTGGGGGTAACTGACCTACACCGCCAGTCTGAGGGGCACACCAATAGTAGGTATGCGCAACAACTGTTCAAATATTTGTTATTATTTGTGGGCACGAATGCTATTTATTTATCATATGCATTCGTCACGTTTCCACAGCAATAATTTTAATTTAATTAAATTTGCATACATTGAGGATGAATTTTGATTTTGGAACCATAATAACTTTATAAAAAGAGCGTGTATGAGACGATGTATGGACGTGAATGAAGCGAGGAATGTATGTCAAGAGAGAGGAGTCTGGCGTTCGGTCCAGGCAGGATTCGAACTCGCGACCAATGGATTACTAACCCAGCACGCAAGCCGCACTGCCATGGACCCGTCTATATATTCCAATCATCGGCTCCACATCCCAAATAAATAGTATAATATTATAATATTTATATTAACAGTATTGAACGAATACAACAAATATTTTTGAAACATATGAAGTACAAATTTGGTAATAACTACAAACATGAATTGCAGACTTTACAGACAAGACGAAGGACCTCAGACTTAATGTCCCTTTATGACATAATAAACTTCAATATTGACTGTACAGACCTTATGAAAATGATTCACTTCAACATACCAAATAGACGAACAAGACACACCTCAACGTTCTTTTTAGACAAAAAAAAACACTAATGCCGTTCAGAATTCGCCATTGTACCGATGTCTTACCACGTATAATAATTTGGAAAAGATCAGGTCCGTGGACATATTCTGTATGTCCAGGAGCCACGTTAGACAGGAATAATTAATTGTTTTATTACCAGCAGTGAGTACATGCAACATGAGTACAAAGTTGGGCTGATTAAGTTACAATTACTTATGTTGTTATTCTTATTTATTATATTTGTTTAAAAATAGTAATAGCCCAGCGGTAAGGTCGTCGCCTCACATGTGTGAGGTTGACGGTTCAAATCCGGGCGGGGAACGCACCTCTGGATTAAAAAAAAATCTATGTACGGATTTATATCACTAGCTATGTGTAACCATGATCCAATTTGTCTGGTACCCCTTTCTAAGGGTTACGAAGGTCAGATGGCAGTCGCTTCAATGTAATAACCAGACTCGCCAATTCCAGGATCATGGTCAAAGCGTACCCCGATAGAAACGGGACAAAAGCGCTAAGGTGAAAGAAAGATTGTACGTTGCCAATTTTTACAAATAAATAAAAAAATACATATAATAATATTATTCCAATCCCAAGGTGGAACCTGGAGGGTAAGTCTGGCAAACCGGCGAAATCGAAACCATCCATTTATACCCATATCATGGATATAATTATCACATGGAGCTTTATAACACTTTAAGATATTATAGAACTCCATAAGATAATTATATCCATGATATGGATGGTTTTGATTTCGCCGGATGACCAAACTTACCCCCCTGGCCTCCAAAAGAAGTTTTTCCCATTCCGATCTTTTATTAACCATGTCCAAGAGGTTACCCTGGACGTAGTTTATCCATCTCAGATTGAGTCTCACAGTATGTCTCACACATTCTGGTGTTTGGTGTAGGACTCTTCTGACGGGCAGATGATCTCATTCTTTTCACATGTCGAAGCTATCTGAGTCTCCCGATCATGATCAATCCCCCGACGTCACATCTCCAAACCATCTGAGTCTTCCTATCCTGATCAATCCCCCGACGTCACATCTCCAAACCATCTGAGTCTTCCTATCCTGATCAATCCCCCGACGTCACATCTCCAAACCATCTGAGTCTTCCTATCCTGATCAATCCCCCGACGTCACATCTCCAAACCATCTGAGTCTTCCTATCCTGATCAATCCCCCGACGTCACATCTCCAAACCATCTGAGTCTTCCTATCCTGATCAATCCCCCGACGTCACATCTCCAAACCATCTGAGTCTTCCTATCCTGATCAATCCCCCGACGTCACATCTTCAAGCCATCTGAGTCTTCCTATCCTGATCAATCCCCCGACGTCACATCTTCAAGCCATCTGAGTCTTCCTATCCTGATCAATCCCCCGACGTCACATCTTCAAGCCATCTGAGTCTTCCTATCCTGATCAATCCCCCGACGTCACATCTTCAAGCCATCTGAGTCTTCCTATCCTGATCAATCCCCCGACGTCACATCTTCAAGCCATCTGAGTCTTCCTATCCTGATCAATCCCCCGACGTCACATCTCCAAACCATCTGAGTCTTCCTATCCTGATCAATCCCCCGACGTCACATTTCCAAGCCATCTGAGTCTTCCTATCCTGATCAATCCCCCGACGTCACATCTTCAAGCCATCTGAGTCTTCCTATCCTGATCAATCCCCCGACGTCACATATCCAAACAATCTGAGTCTTCCTATCCTGATCAATCCCCCGACGTCACATCTTCAAGCCATCTGAGTCTTCCTATCCTGATCAATCCCCCGACGTCACATCTTCAAGCCATCTGAGTCTTCCTATCCTGATCAATCCCCCGACGTCACATCTTCAAGCCATCTGAGTCTTCCTATCCTGATCAATCCCCCGACGTCACATCTTCAAGCCATCTGAGTCTTCCTATCCTGATCAATCCCCCGACTTCACATCTCCAAGCCATCTGAGTCTTCCTATCCCGATCAATCCCCCGACGTCACATCTTTAAGCCATCTGAGTCTTCCTATTCTGATCAATCCCCCGACGTCACATATCCTAGCCATCTGAGTCTCCTTATCCTGACCAATCCCCCGACTTCACATCTCCAAGCCATCTGAGTCTTCCTATCCCGATCAATGCCCCGACGTCTCATCTCCAAACCATCTGAGTCTTCCTATCCCGATCAATCCCCCGACGTCACATCTCCAAACCATCTGAGTCTTCCTATCCTGATCAATTCCCCGACGTTACATCATCATAAAGCAGGTACAGCTCGCAATTGTATCAAATAGTAAACACAAAAAATAAAATATTCTTTACCTATAACTCTCTATCTAATACTCTCTAATATGTTTTTACTATTGAAAATAGTTTATTTAAAATTTGCAGTTGACTTATAGTAAAATATTGAATACCAACAACAAATGGACTAAAAACCAATAAGAAGTATAGATAGGTATAATTTGAATATGTAAGAGTGAATTATTATAAGTGCTTTAAAAGCTCTCATGTATAATTCATAAAATGCACGATATTTTGTATGTTGTTGTAAGAAGGTCAGACACTGTATTTTTATTTGATTCTGAGTGGGAAAAATAGTTAGTCTAGACATGAATATGTCAAAATATAATTCTCTGCTCCGCTATATTTCCATACATCATTTATCTTCTTCGATATCAAAACATATATTATCTTCTTTATATTAAACAGATCTCAATTTTCATATTTTTCATTTATTATAATGTATCTTCGATAGTGATGAGCAAATGAGACACCAATCTTGGTCATGCATTTATGGGTGTGGTCTTGGTCTTATGGTCACTTTTACCAAAGTAACCTATACTGACACCCCACTAGGAAAATATGTGTCATATGAATACCGCGGATCACCAAAGTTGCATTCCATCAGCAACACTATCGATAGTCATACTCCTAGCGTCCTCGAGTTTTCTCTTAGATCCCGCGAGCCCAAGGCAATGTGGCGATTCTATCAGCCATAATAAATAGGAGGGGATGAATGGTGAGTCTCCGGCACGGTGCTATGAAACCGGAACCCCCCAGCTAAGGGACGAAAAACCCCTCCAGAACACCCCTACCTTCTGGTAGAAGTTTGTGCAAGAGACAAATTAGCTCTAACTGAAAAAAGACAACATTACGACACCAGAATATGAGACTAGTACAAGGACTGGAAACCAGACCGACCTAGCAATCGGAAACTGGAATTGAGAATTGGAACAAGGAATGTGAGAAAACTGTGCAGAAGTGGAGCTTTCGGGGAATAACGCGCAGAGATAATAAATTACAAGATGCATATAATGGCAGTGCAAGAGACAAGATGGCTGAATAGTGAGATATTTGATATAAAAACTCACACAATACTTCACTGTAGTAACACAAGGCAATTTGTGGTTGTATTTGTGGTGGAAAAAAGAGTCAAGAATAGTATAATTCGCTTTAGGCCTATAAACGAGCGTAAGTGTAATCTTCCCATTAAAAGAACATTCTTTAATGGGTCAATAGTAAATATACCTACATGCAGAAACCGAAGTTACATTTGACTCAATTAAGGACACCTTTTACCCGAAGCTGGAACACGTCTTTGACTCAATCCCTTCCAACGATATAAAGATTGTTATGGGTGATTTTAATGCATAAATTAGGAAAGATATAACTCATCAGTACATTGCTAGAAGACAGACATTGCTAGATTGCATGAGGGTTGTAACAATATCGGGTCTCGAGCAATAACCATGAAAAATAACCATGCGAGCAAGAATAAGTACTATAATAAATTTTATAGGTATTCTTTAACAGATTTTTAATTATCTCAATAGAGACGAAGTTGGAATATTTATTGTAGGAGAACCGGGAAATCAAGACACCTACAGAGCTTACGACCTGTCATCGGCTGGTTTACGTGATCACTTTATGCGCTTGCGCAACGTTCACCAATTATGCCTTTTTAATGAGATCCCTATCAATACAATTTTGAAAGTTCTATTAAAAAGGCATAATTGGTGAACGTTGCGCAAGCGCATAAAGTGATCACGTAAACCAGCCGATGACAGGTCGTAAGCCCTGTAGGTGCCTTGATTTCCCGGTTCTCCTACAATAAATATTCCAACTTCGTCTCTATTGAGATAATTAAAAATCTGTTAAAAAATATCTTTGACTCCCGACAGGGAAAAAAATCCAATGTTTGCGCATATGCAATAATAAAAATATTCGATTATAGGTATCATGGATATCATGGATAAAACAAATGTAAGATACAATTGCCATTCCTGTTTATAAGTTATGTATCTAACTTGCACAAATAATAGAAGTATTGGAAGACCCCCCCCTAAAAATGGTCTGACGACATTGTCCAAGTGGCCATGTGGTAAAACCTGGATGCATAGGGGACAGAACAGAGACGAGTGGAAGTATATGGATGAGGCCTACAGACAGCAGCGGAGAGACGAGATGTCAAAAAATAGATAAATGCATTTAATCTTTGAATAACTTACATCGAAAAATGAAAACAAAAACCGCAATGTGCCGTGTTGAGTCAATTTAAACACGGTTGCGACGAAGAATGACAAGGAAAAACGTTAAAAGTATTAAATTTTTGAAATATGTGTCCGCGAAAGATCCGCCATTTTGAAATATTTGGTATGACGCGTTAGTCAAGCATTAAACAACATCTCGACCTGTCCTAACTTGACGTCTACTAAATAAAGGTGTAATAAAGATAGTCACGGTTTATAAGTAAGCTTTTTCGTTAATCACGCTCTATTACTAGGTACTATAGATAGTTTACGTTTATATGTAAGACGGTATCTTTTTAATAGCAAACAAGTATCATGCTCCGTGGGTATATATGCATTTTTCTAAATGCACTGATGAGCGTTGAAACTAAATAAATCGATACATAAACACTCAAATCTGAATTGCTAAAAAAAAACAAGATATGACTCCTGTCTGTAGGCTGTAAACTGTCAGAAAGAGTGGTCACTCACATCCTGAGTTAAACTTCATACTGTTTGCTTTGTTGATATTAGCTCTGTTCTTGACTGTGTATTTTTATTTTTTCTCCAACTCCTCTCTAAGGAATATGTACTGTTTAATATTATTATTATCTTTTTTTAATTTTTTGAAACTCCTATTATAAGGAATATGCTTGCACTCTAGTAAAGGGAAATATGTTTTGTCTTACTGTGCATGTTTTCTATATAGTTTGTAAAAAAAAAAATGTTTATATTGTAATATTATACCTGCCTATACTTATAAAAATGTTTATATTGTAATATTATACCTGCCTATACTTATAAAAATGTTTATATTGTAATATTATACCTGCCTATACTTATAAAAATGTTTATATTGTAATATTATACCTGCCTATACTTATAAAAATGTTTATATTGTAATATTATACCTGCCTATACTTATAAAAATGTTTATATTGTAATATTATACCTGCCTATACTTATAAAAATGTTTATATTGTATTATTATAAAGTTTTTCTTTCTACTGTTTTCTTTATTTTTATTTTGTATATTGTGAAAAAATACCTTTATTTTATATTTTTTTATACTTTCTTTTCTATTTTTTCTGTTTTCTTTATTCTTTGTTTTTGTGATTGTTGTAAAAATACGGCACTCGTATATATAATTGTATGTACGTAAATATGGCCATCATAAAACAGAAATTTCCTAGTTAGATGGCCATAGCATATATTACGATGTATTGTATATTTATAAGATAAATAAATAAATAAATGAATAAATAAATAAAATAAAATTTTGCGAGAACTGTTGACATTTGTCTTGTCTAATTGATTTAATTTGGTAACTCTTCATATTATCCTCGCAATATCATTATCAGATCGCTTGATTTAATTTGGTAACTCTTCATATTATCCTCGCAATATCATTATCAGATCGCTTGATTTAATTTGGTAACTCTTCATATTATCCTCGCAATATCATTATCAGATCGCTTGATTTAATTTGGTAACTCTTCATATTATCCTCGCAATATCATTATCAGATCGCTTGATTTAATTTGGTAACTCTTCATATTATCCTCGCAATATCATTATCAGATCGCTTGATTTAATTTGGTAACTCTTCATATTATCCTCGCAATATCATTATCAGATCGCTTGATTTAATTTGGTAACTCTTCATATTATCCTCGCAATATCATTATCAGATCGCTTGATTTAATTTGGTAACTCTTCATATTATCCTCGCAATATCATTATCAGATCGCATCTCGATATATGTAAATTACACATAAAACAATATCATATAATAATAATATATAGAAGTGTGTTTGTGTGTGTGTGTGTGTGTGCAGTAGGTACCTATATATGTATGTATGTATGTATGGTCCATCTGTCCTACATGGAACATCCACCAATATTGTTTCCCGCCACAAGAATACACCTGCTGTTCTATCTCGACTATTTTATTTACATAATGCCAACGAACTGGTGCAATCTCATCTTACATATCAGCATACATAATATACATACATACATACATACATACATACACATAACTAGATGCATGTAATACATGAGATCCAACTGTCGATGGCGATAGTATCTATGGTTTAGTTAATTTTTATTTTATTTTATTAAAAAAGGTACATCGACAGACAACCAGCATACAATTTTATTGATTTATTTTTTTTTTATTTATACATCTTTTTGTACATAATATAAACAAATATATATGTATTTAAAAGTTATATAAGTTAGAGAAAAGAAAATAAATAAAAGTAACGGTAAAACCGATTTTCATTGTACCTATTACGATAAATGTCAAAAAATACGAATTGTAATATATATGTGTAGGTACTACTATGAATACTTCACAGATTGTTACTTTTGTAACCTAAACTTTCTACAACTGAACAAACAAAGAGAGCCCCTATAATAAACAAGAACCTAAAATGTACGTGGTATGTATAAGAGAGTCAATAAATCATTTCTCAATATTTTTACTTCTCACTAACCCAAGGGGATATAACGGGGAGTTACGAATTCGCAATTTTAAGGCTATTTTTTACTGCAGATTATCAACTATTATACATTGTGAATACTGCAATGTTGCAGATAAACGATGACTTATAATATGTTACTATTAGTTATACACACATTCGTATTCTGTAACTGCTTGTATTCCTTAATGAATGAATAAATAAATAATATCATGCTGAGATTGTATTCTGAAAGTTACATCACACAACTGCTTGGAGTATCTATAACGAACCAATTACACTACAAGGGCTCCATCGAAGATAAGGTGAAACTCGCCTCCAAAAAATTGAGCGTACTATATAGAGCGCGCAGATATTTTACTAAGACCCAGATCTGTATACTCTACAAAGCGCAAATACGCCCAATTATTGAATATGGCAGTCACCTCTGGAGTGGCGCCCCCCAATACCTACTGAATACCCTCGACGCTGTCCAAAGGCGTGCTATACGTCTGATTGATGATCCATCACTGACCGATGGATTGCAATCACTAGAACACAGACGCAGAGTCGGTATTTTAAGTTTATTCTATAGATACTACCACGGGAATTGCTCAGAAGAACTTGCATCTTTGGTCCCTCCTCCACCCACTCGCAACAGAGTCACTCGCTTCACTCAATCGCAGCATCCATTCACAGTGGACCTTCAACATATACGAACAAGTCGCTTCTCGAACTCCTTTATTAACACAGCAGCCCGACTGTGGAACGATCTTCCGAATTCTGTGTTTCCATCTTCGTACAACCCGGGTCTTTTTAAAATTCGAATTAATAAACTCTTTTCTAGATTGCAAACCCCTCCCAACGCTACGTAGTGCGCTTCTTCGGAAGAGTAAAATGGACCCAAATCCTAATAGCTGGCGTCCCCTACGTAGACATATTAAAAAAAAAAAAAAAAACAATGTATGTATCTATCTGCTACGTACTCATTGGATTCTATTCAATATTTGAAAATTTGTATTTCTAACTTTCGCTTAGACCCCATTCGATTTTGAAGGATATCTGAATAGTGCTTCTCTTTTTTTTTATTTAACTGTCAAATATTTCAACGTGACCCCAGGCTCAGGAAACTCGAATTTTGTTATTTTTATTTTCAAATTGGTAAAAGGGCACATCCATAAAAAGGAATGTACTAATATTCATTTGCAAATAAAGTCACCCCTGGTGGCATGGTTTGGTACCTACTATCGGATCAATCATTACGATATTTTACGTATTTGGTATGGAAAATGTTGTTGATACCATGTAAAATATATTGAAAATAATATTTACAAGCCTTATTTACTTAAAAAAAATATATGTTGATCCTGATTAAAAGGTATGTATCTTCACTGTCCTTAACATTTTAAGCGCCAATACTCAAATGATATTATGTGTATTTTATATTTAATTTATTTTGTCAATACATTATTGCAGATCTACTATCTAATGCTTTGTTTGACCATCATCTTAGTAGACTATGCAATAAAATGTTTTTGTGCCACCCACCACCAGAAAACCCACATTTTAGATGTCCATAATTATAGGTTATGTAGGTAAAGCTTCCTGTATTTGTACAATTGCAATATTTTTTTTCAGAACAAAATGCATTGTGCAAAATGAAGGATGTAATTTTCGAAATATTTATTCCCTCAACACGATGACATCTTTTTTGATACAAAAACAAATTACCCTTAATTTTGGAGGAGTAATATTTGTTTTGTTTAATATGTTTGCATACAATTATTTTTCATGCAATTAAGAATAAATACATGGTGAAGTACACAATAGTTTTTTCTTACGCAATAATAAATCCCTATTTTGATAATAATGTAGAATACAAAAATATACATCCTTCCGGATAACATTTTGTCATGACGGTTTCATATTAATAAACGATTTTTAAAATACATTTTAAGGCAAAGAATTTTTTTTAATTAAAATTATCCAACTGTCGATTTGTTCGGGAGAACTTTGTTCTCTTAACATATCGACAATGTATCAAGCCAGAATACGCGAGAATTGTATGGAGAGGTCTACTTTTTTCACGGCTTTTCCAACTTTGAAGTCAAAAAACACCAACTTAGAGGCTTCGCAGCATATATGTTCCATACACGGATTTACTCAGAATTCGGAGTAGAACATTTCGTGTGTCTGTGTGTGTGTGTGTCTGTGTGTGTGTCTGTGTGTGTGTGTCCGTCCCCCCCTTATAACTTTTGATCCGCTCAATTTACAGAGCCCAAAATTTCAGAATATATAAACAGTTATAGGCCTACAAAACTTTTATGCTCAGAATTTTGAATTTTTGTTTCAGTCAGGGGTTATCAACTTGTGAATTTTTACTTTATTTTTCCATATATCTCAGAAACCATAAAAGCTAAAACGCTGAAAATTGGTACAAATATAGACAAATATAAGATCTCAAATTTATTTTTTCAAAAAAATTCCAGGGTTTCTCAAACATTTTTTATTAAGAAAAATATTTTTTTTATGATAAATTTATGAGTTTAACTGCATATATTTCTAAATTTTTCAAAAATATCGAAAAAAGCCGAAACACCCCAACTAGATAATTCAATTTTCTATAAAAAATATAAACATTGTATTAGCACATCTCAAACTTTTTTTAACAATTTTTATAAAAATTGAATGTAGTGACGACATTGCTTCATACAATTTGTAGGGCAGTCGCCTATACACAATATGTAAGAAGATTTAATAGTTTGATAGGTACTTAATCTCCAAACATACATACAGAACCATCATGCTGTTTTCATATTCCGGGTAGGAAAACAGGACTGACCTCCATACTGTCCTATCTTGACAAACATACCAACATGTGTTAAAATTTTCAATAATTTGGATTTATGGGTTTATAGTTTGATTCTTATTCTTCAACTATACATACTATCGCTATCGACAGTTGGATCTCATGTGTTACATGCAACTAGTAAATAAAAATTTCGTAAAATTGAAGACACTTTTTACTCAAAATAACATTTTACTGTACTTAATTACATAAAGAAAATACTCACGAATGACTTCGCATTTGAAGGTTATGTTCTTCGTTGGATTAGCGAGTTTGACAGAAAGTATAGCCACAAAAAAAATTATAAAAACTTATGTGTCCTCTATTTCTTAGATAGTATATATTCCATATTATAATTGGTGGAAAAGGAACGATCTTTAATTTTGTTTATAAATATTACACCAGGAAGATGAACACTTTCACAGTCACTTTTGTTTTTTTTATATTTCAGACAATACATATGAAAAAAATATATACAATAAGTAGCAAATAAGTTTTCGTAAACGTAACAAGGCGATTATTGATTGAAAACACAACAAATCATTTAGTTTAAACAACAAATTTAGCGCAATACAATCAAATCCCATACAAAATCGTTATTTTTTATCGAAGTTTGAACAGATAGTTATATTTTTGGTCGCATGCGGCGCTTTTTGTTACGTCATTTCAATTATTATCTATAATAATTATCTTGTTTTCATTACAAAATAATTCAATGAAAAATAATTCAACAAACTTATTTCATGATAATGCTGAATATGCTCGCTTTCCATTTTCAAGAAAAGAATAAAGCAGGGGTATCTCTCCGAAAATACCTGATCCCTTCCCTTTTCCTTCCTTCCCTTTGCTACGTAATATTTATCCCTAAACATTTGATCTCGATTTCCTCTTCTTCTTCCTTCCCAATCCCTTTTTTATGCTATGATGTTTTTGTTTTTATTTTTTATTTATCTTGGTGACATGTTTATTTTCTCTGTTCTTTTGTAGCTTTCATTATTTGTTGATGTATGTACATGTATAATTTAATTTCTTTATTGTTTTTGCTTAAATGTTTTTTTTTTCATTTTATATGTTTTATTTTTTTTATAGCTTTTGCTTGTAGTATATAAAAAACTTGGTACATATCATAAATGTAATAGTATTTCACCAAATGAATATGGTTGGTTGGAAGATATTTCCATTTGGCAATAAGCCCGCCATTGTGCACGTGTGCTCAGAAAGTTTAAAATAAAAAATAAATAAATATAATTCTGTCACTCTGTTATCTGGTTGGTCGGAAGAAATTTCCTAATGGCAATAAGCCCGCCAGTGTGCATTTTATTTGTTCATATTATGTACAAAAAGTTAAATAAATAAAATAAAAATAAATATTTTCCATACAATATTTTTGTAATATGTGGAGTGATTTGTTAGCGAGGAGTTAAGCATTGGCCACAACCCACTCGTTTATGTATAAAGTTAATATAACAATTTTCTCAATCTTGCAAAATACATATAAAATATTTTCTCTGCTTCGCGGTAGATATTGGTTTAGTTGTGAGATTGTCTGATTTCCGTTCTGCCGAGGGTCGGCACCAAAGGGTGGGGTCGGAGGGTGCTGAAAGTTTGTCTGTCTGAGGGGGGTGAATCGTCGGAAAGGAGTGGGGAGATCCATATCCGGCAAGGGGCAGGTCCTTCCGACAGGAAGTGGTTCCAAGGTCGAGGCGGGTTCCCGTCTAGTCTAGGGTCGACCAAGGTCGCCCCCGCGCAAAGGTCGAACGTATAAACGTGCGTGTGACGTAACTAACATACATAATACTTACCATTAAGGGCGTATGGACAGTAAGTTAATAATGATATTCGATTAGTCTGAAGGTCGTTCTAGTATAATGTAATATAACCTTAAAATGACTAGCTGTTGGCTATATGTTGTAAACTATATTCGATATATTTTTTAATACCTGTAGAAACGAATATCAAACGGCATTTCTTTATTTTATGGTAAGAAACCATTCATTTAGGTCAACTAAGGCAGCACGGAGGTAGGTCATTTATCTCCATGCCAGCCTCCTGGGTTCGAGTCCCATGAGATGAGTTTTTTCACGCAATTTTTTCTATTAATTGAATTAATTATTTTTTTGTGCATTTAGTTATTTTATTGTTATTTTTTTATTTTATTGGGGATATACACTGATGACCAGGTTACATTTATTATGATATATATACAAAACTAAGAAGTAAAAAGAGACTTTTAAAGGTCAAACAACTTCTGGGTTCTCCTTTTTACTCTCCACACTATGGAATAGGGGAGAGTCATGATTTCGCAAAATTTAAGCGTATTTTTTTACATCAATTTCTCAATGGGTATCATGTAGAGATTGTACATGATACCCATTTTTTCCTGGTAGTAACATTTAGTATAAATAAAAATGTAATAAGATAAATTTCTTATGAATGGAAAAGTTCAGTAATTTGATTTCATGTTATAATGTAAAGAGCTTGAACATAGAACTGATTAGCTTTCCATAAATAACAAAAAATTTCTTCGTATGATATCACGTGTCAAAATGGTTAAAATGCTCTAAAGCTCTTTGAAACAAAATTTATCTGCTTTTATTAAAATATTTCATACAACATAAGCATTCTTCACCATACTGCATTAATAGTTTGTCTATCTTAACATAAAAATAAACTATCGGAAGAAAATTTATATTCCTGTTAGTAACTTTTAGTATGAATAAAAATGTAATAAGATAAATTTCTTATGTATGGAAAAGTTCAGTAATTTAATTTCATGTTATAATGTACAGAGCTTGAACATAGAGCTGATTAGCTTTCCATAAATAACAAAAAAATTCTTCATATGATATCACGTGTCAAAATTTTGAAAATGCTCTCGCGTTCTTTAAAACAAAATTTATCTGCTTTTTTTAAAATATTTCATACAAGCATTCTTCACTATACTGCATTAATAGTTTGTCTATTTTAACATAAAAATATACTATCGGAAGAAAATTTATATTCCTGGTAGTAACATTAAGTATGAATAAAAATGTAATTAGATAAATTTCTAAGTATGGAAAAGTTCAGTAATTTGATTTCATGTTATAATGTAAAGAGCTTGAACAAGGAACTGATTAGCTTTCCATAAATAACAAAAAAAATCTTCATATGATATCACGTGTCAAAATTTTGAAAATGCTCTCGCGTTCTTTATATCAAAATTTATCTGCTTTTTTTAAAATATTTCATACAACATAAGCATTCTTCACTATACTGCATTAATAGTTTGTTTATCTTAACATAAAAATATACCTACTATCGGAAGAAAATTTATATTCCTGGTAGTAACATTTAGTATGAATAAAAATGTTATTAGATAAATTTCTATGTATGGAAAAGTTCAGTAATTTGATTTCATGTTATAATGTAAAGAGCTTGAACATAGAACTGATTAGCTTTCCATAAATAACAAAAAATTTCTTCATATGATATCACGTGTCAACATTTTGAAAATGCTCTCGCGTTCTTTAAAACATAATTTATCTGCTTTTATTAAAATATTTCATACAACATAAGCATTCTTCACTATACTGCATTAATAGTTTGTCTATCTTAACATAAAAATATACTATCGGAAGAAAATTTATATTCCTGATAGTAACATTTAGTATGAATAAAAATGTAATTAGATAAATTTCTATGTATGGAAACGTTCAGTAATTTGATTTCATGTTATAATGTAAAGAGCTTGAACAAAGAACTGATTAGCTTTCCATAAATAACAAAAAAAATCTTCATATGATATCACGTGTCAAAATTTTGAAAATGCTCTCGCGTTCTTTATATCAAAATTTATCTGCTTTTTTTAAAATATTTCATACAACATAAGCATTCTTCACTATACTGCATTAATAGTTTGTTTATCTTAACATAAAAATATACCTACTATCGGAAGAAAATTTATATTCCTGGTAGTAACATTTAGTATGAATAAAAATGTTATTAGATAAATTTCTATGTATGGAAAAGTTCAGTAATTTGATTTCATGTTATAATGTAAAGAGCTTGAACATAGAACTGATTAGCTTTCCATAAATAACAAAAAAATTCTTCATATGATATCACGTGTCAAAATGGTTAAAATGCTTTAACGCTCTTTGAAACAAAATTTTTCTGCTTTTATTAAAATATTTCATACAACATAAGCATTCTTCACCATACTGCATTAATAGTTTGTCTATCTTAACATAAAAATATACTATCGGAAGAAAATTTATATTCCTGGTAGTAACATTTAGTATGAATAAAAATGTAATTAGATAAATTTCTAAGTATGGAAAAGTTCAGTAATTTGATTTCATGTTATAATGTAAAGAGCTTGAACATAGAACTGATTAGCTTTCCATAAATAACAAAAAATTTCTTCATATGATATCACGTGTCAACATTTTGAAAATGCTCTCGCGTCCTTTAAAACAAAATTTATCTGCTTTTTTTATAATATTTCATACAACATAAGCATTCTTCACTATACGGCATTAATAGTTTGTCTATCTTAACATAAAAATATACTATCGGAAGAAAATTTATATTCCTGGTAGTAACATTTAGTATAAATAAAAATGTAATAAGATAAATTTCTTATGAATGGAAAAGTTCAGTAATTTGATTTCATGTTATAATGTAAAGAGCTTGAACATAGAACTGATTAGCTTTCCATAAATAACAAAAAATTTCTTCATATGATATCACGTGTCAAAATGGTTAAAATGCTCTAAAGCTCTTTAAAACAAAATTTATCTGCTTTTTTTATAATATTTCATACAACATAAGCATTCTTCACTATACGGCATTAATAGTTTGTATATCTTAACATAAAAATAAACTATCGGAAGAAAATTTATATTCCCGATAGTAACATTTAGTATGAATAAAAATGTAATTAGATAAATTTCTATGTATGGAAACGTTCAGTAATTTGATTTCATGTTATAATGTAAAGAGCTTGAACATAGAACTGATTAGCTTTCCATAAATAACAAAAAATTTCTTCATATGATATCACGTGTCAAAATTGTCAAAATGCTCTAACGCTCTTTGAAACAAAATTTATCTGCTTTTATTAAAATATTTCATACAACATTAGAATTCTACACCATACTGCATTAATAGTTTGTCTATCTTAACATGAAAATATACTATCGTTAGAAAATTTATATTCCTGGTAGTAAAATTTAGAATGAATAAAATATTTCATTGTCAATATTTGTGGTGTGGAGAGTTTAGTGTTGGCCACAACCCACTCGTTTTTCTTCATATTTTATTGTATAATTTTCGTTTTGATTTTTTTTTGCTTCTTCGTCGTTTTATCTTCTTATTTTTTTATTGTACTTATGTATGTCTTCGTGGTTTACAAATCTAATTTTAATTTTATAATTATGTAAATTCCCACCTAGGGCATTTAAAATAAATAGTAAAATGAATTCAAAATAAAATGAATTAGAATTTAAATCGGGGTGAGTAGTTTGATAGTATGTACATATATAATATAGACCGCTGTAATAGATATACCATACACGGTGACGGTATGTATGTACATAGGTAGACATATATGAATTAATAATTTTTACATAACATGTCTAGACGCGAATTTATTTATCATCATTATTAATTGATGTCAACAAATACATTTTATGTGTGGAGAAAAATATAACCATTTATTAACGAACCTATTATAACACATATATATATATATATATATATATATATATATATATATATATATATATATATATATATATATATATATATATATATATATATATATATATATATATATATATATATATATATATATATATATATATATATATATATATATATATATATATATATATATATACATACATTATATATGGTGTAGCGAAAAATAAATGCTCTTTACCTAAATATACATAAGATCGCCGTTGCATAGTGGTGAGCTGTTTGCCTTTTGACCAGGGGGGCTACTCATGAAACATTCTTAATACATGCTCATCTTACCTTAATCTTAAAAATGTATAAATCAGTACTCGATCATAATTTAATTTAAATCTTTCTCTACATTTAATCATAAAAAAATGTCAGAGGGCGACTGCTGCCTACGTACCTATTTTTTCAATTTGAAATTGCATCATAACTACAAAACGAATTATTTTAAAAAAAATAACCTAGTTAGTTTGGATATTAACGAAGAAAAATATACCTTAACTTTTTAATTATGTTCTGTATAAATTCTTGAAGGAAAATAATAAGCAAATCCCGATTTTTGACATTTATCTTAAATTTCCAAAAGACTATAAGAAAGCAATATATTTTTTTATAAATTAAAGAAAACAAAATATCTGGAAAAAATATGACGTGACGTTGCATTAATGCATCAGGCTAAGTCAATAAACCAAAAAAACATTTATTTCGCTGAATGGAAAATAAATGTTTTTTAGGTTTATTTACTAAACCTGAAGCATTTATGCAACGTCACATCATATTTTTCTAGATATTTTTGTCTTCTTTAATTTACAAAAAAAATATACTGAATTACGCCTTATAGTTTATTAAAAATATAAGATAAACGTTGGAAATCGGAGTATGCCATTATTTTTCTACAAGAATTTATAGAGTATTATCAAAAAGTTAAAGTATATTTTTCTTTATTAATACCCAAACTATCTAATTATTTTTTCTAAATGATTTAATTAGAAATAATGATGGTATATCAAATTGAAAAATAGGTACGTTGGCAGCAGTCCCCCCCCCTTAATATAAACATTTAGTATGAAATTGTCATTAATTTTTGTATAAACAAATACAAATAATTAATTTATTTATTTAGCTCAAAGATTTCTAAAGTCTGAAGCTGATCTTAAACTTATATTGATCAACTTGATGAGTAGCCCTGCAGTGTCTTGGGTTTGATTCCCAGCAGAGGAAAAATTTGTGTAAATCATTTCTCACGCAATCATATTACGCAGAAATTCCCAAAAAAAATATTAAAAATAATCCTTTTACACAGTTTTTTTTTAAATTACTCCATAAATATAAGTCGTAGAGAAATAAATATGTTATGTGCTCAAAGACTGCATTAAATTAATGTGTATGAAGATAAAGTTTTATCATTTCATGTCAGGTTTGTTCTTAAAATATTAAAAATCCACAAATTTTGGGTTTCCGATACTTTGTTTTATTTAAATTAATACAGTACATAAAAAATACAATCATTAGAAATAGAAAAAAATACAAACTAAAAAAATGTTGCTTTTTACCAGAGTACAAGCATTCGTGTCTACAGGAGACATTTAAAAACAAAGATACAAAAAATTATGTAAATCGAATATTTTTTTGATTGCATATATACTCAAACATAGGATTTTTTTCCCTGCCGGGAGTCAAATAATATTTTTGTTGACAAACTTTTTAGCATCTCAATACTTACTACTTATTTTCCGTGTCCGGAGCACCATCATATTCGTAGCCCCCAATATTCGGCCACTCGGATTCCATTAGAGTTTGCTGCCACAGTGTCTTGATGCGTGCATGTCGCTCCTATCATAGGACATGACAGCAGGTGCACGTTGTCCTTTCTGGCGCCACACTCGCAGATTTATTCCTCCCTGTAATCCCATTTCTTGATGTCACTGTAACAGCAGGAGACACCTGTTCTGAGCCTATTGAGCGCTCTCCATGTTGGATAAGGCAGGTTGTGTCCCACTGACACGTCCTCCGCGGGTGGTAGCTGCGTGCGTTCGACACTATCACGCCACAGTGACAGCCTTCGGGCCTCGGGGAGGCCAACTATAGGGGCGGTGATCTCCAGGAAGCTTCTTCTAGACTTGAGTCTGCACTGATGCGAATGTGAGCCATACATTAGGTCTCTAGGATAATTTACATGTTAGTGCTATACAGTGTTATAATTTAGTTCTTTAATAATGTACCCACTGACTTTTTCAATGATTGATCTTTTAATTCCACAAAGATTTATGAACCAAAAATCTAATATAGTTTGTATATTGTAACACGCTGTATATATCATAATATTTTAAAGGTAAGTATGTAAGTATATTTTAATAAATAATTTATTAAACAGGTTGTCATTGGTGTATCAAAATATAATCGCATAGCTAACGTAAAACCAGTAGCGTGTTTCAAATTATTCAAATGGCTAATTATTCAAAAGTATTTTTGCATCATGATGTTATTGTGTTGGTCACATCATCAGTTCTTTAATCGTGGGCTAGATT
Source organism: Molanna angustata (assembly GCA_963576475.1). Taxonomy (NCBI): domain Eukaryota; kingdom Metazoa; phylum Arthropoda; class Insecta; order Trichoptera; family Molannidae; genus Molanna; species Molanna angustata. Next base: position 32,000,126 of record OY754978.1, read on the forward strand.
TTTAATCGTATTTTAGTAAGAAATATATAAAAATTCGGTACAATATCAGTGCTCAGAGCGCTTGTTTAGCAGAACCAACAAATACGCTGAAAACGCTCTTGGAGTGATTGTATATCACTTAACGGCGCTTTATAAATTATCTCTATTAAAAGTATTTAGTGCCTTGCAAAAAAAATGAAGCGAGGAACGGAAGGAGGAGACGGACGAGATGTAGAAGAAATATTCTGGAATTGTTTGACAATTTTTTTTTTTAACAAATCAATATCTCAATACAGACGAAGTTGGAATATTTTAGTAAAACCGGTACCTACAGGGCTTAATTTTTTTGTATCAGGCAATTCACCCTGAAAAGAGTGCTTTGTGCCAATTTAATGTTAACTGTTTATAATGAAAGTTATTTTTGATCATATGTTTAGATTATTTAATAATATAAATTTTAAAATGACAGACAATACATGAGAATTTTGGAGAGACAAAAGATATTGGATATTAAGTGGAGATTGATGAGTAATTTTGATGAGTAATCTGTATATACTTTTGAAATTGGAATTATTTTTACAGTTAAAATATATGTGATTAATTGTTTCATCCTCCTCACTACACTGACAAAGTGGACTACTTAAAACTTAAAACCCTAATTCTATATAGATGGGAGGCAATAGAACAGTGACCAAATCTCATTCTAGAAATAAATTATATAAACCTTTCCTTTTATGAAACCAAGTTCTTGAAGAGATTTTTTGCTGGATACCTGCATAATATGATCCTTTGTATTTTTTTGTTGTGGACCAATTTTCTTCCCACGTGGAAAACATATTTGCTTTAAGACGAGGAAAAAGATCTGAGATTGGGATGGCTTACGAATTGTTATCGGCTGGTTTACGTGATTACTTTAAACGTTTGCGCAACTTTCACAAATTATGCCTTTTTATTGATTTCCCTTATATATCCAAAGTTTAGTGGTTTAGATGTTTTCGATGGATGATGATTTTAGCGACTTAGTCAAATATGTATTTTGTCAAATTTAATACCTAACAGAGAATTCAGCGATGTATACGTGATGTCGATAATTCGCTGGAATTTCTAAAAAATCATGACATCGAGCTGTCAGTGTGAGCTTAGTAAAAAAAATCGTCAGTCTAAACCCATAGAAAACTACCTCTTTTCTCCATATGTAATATTGTAAAACGCTACGCCATCGACCTTAAGTTTGGCGTAGTACCTATTTAGTATTTAGCGTGGCCTACGATATACAGGCCTGAGCGCGCTGGTCAATCTCCGTTGACAAAATACGACCTTAGTGCCGTCCATCCTCACATTACCAAGTTAGTATTGAAGTTATTTCAACCGGGTGACGTTTCTCCGCGAAGATAACTTTATTTTGAACTGTGTTTATAAGTATTATTTGTGTTAAAACTTTAGTATAAAAGATGAAAGTGTAAAATATAAGCAGTGATATACGTTGGTAAGTTATTTATTCAACAATTAACTAGTTAATATACACAAATCGATCAAAGAGCACAAGTTACATTTTAAGCACGTGCTAACATTTCATCAATGGCGGCCGTTATTTTCTTACTATTTGTCTCATTTAAAATATAATTGAAAGTACATATTATTTAACAGATTTTTAATTATCTCAATAGAGACGAAGTTGGAATATTTATTGTAGGAGAACCGGGAAATCAAGGCACCTACAGGGCTTACGACCTGTCATCGGCTGGTTTACGTGATCACTTTATGCGCTTGCGCAACGTTCACCAATTATGCCTTTTAATGAGATCCCTATCAATTCAATTTTGAAAGTTCTATATATTGTAATACTGAAATTCTTTTCGCTTGAAAATAAGGAATTTTTACTACAGCCATCTATGGGTGAAATTATGAACAACAATCTTATTATTTTTATTTATTTTGTTGGAACGCCATCTATTGAGAGAATTGGTTTTTTGTAAATAATGAAAGCTACAATTCTTATATCTGAGGTGACAATGCATTTTTCGCATAGAAGTCACCCCTGAATTGCGCCAGACTTATAAGGTCATTTTTGTCTTATTTACCTACTTGTACCAATGTGTAAGTAACATATTATATTGATGTATAGGAACTGTTTTCGTGAATTTTATTCGAATTTATTTTACATTTTTATTTTTGCCTATAGAAAATATTTGTCAATTTCTAAATGAATTATTTGAATCATAGAAATATCTATTTGACAGCTAGTTTACATTTTAATATATTATATTATACTCTCAGATATTTATAGTTTAATGTAGAATACTATAAATATACGACATGAATGTAATCGAATAATGGAACATGATTTTAATTGATTTTAATATATTCTTACAGAATATTGTTTCAGAACGATGCCTTAGCAAGTAGATTTTGTACACATACCTATCTTTTATTTTTTCATTCAATAATAATTGTCAATATACTTATAGGTATAATATCTATTTTTTGCAATTTGAAAGTTTGGTACATACACTTAAATATTTTTAGTTGTAGTCCTTTGCTGATTTGTTTAATAATCAATTGTTGTATGTATTTATTAATTTCTTAGTATTTTAAATTGCGAATGCAAACATAGGTACATTTTATATTGTTTTCTTTATCTACTACATTTTTAAAAATATTTGTGTATAAACCTAATTAATTTCAATAGCATCAATATACATAATAACAGAAATAAGCATTATGGATATTAATATTTTTAAAGTAGCAGAATGAAATATATTATTAAATTTATCTATGTGCTTCATTTTACCACTTACTAAATACCTACTTAAATGTTTCAAAATATAATAAAAAAATACTTTATACCTATTTAGTAAATTAAACATTTAATCTACCTAGGTGAAACGACAGCACTAAGTTCGATGTCGGTAAAAAGCGCGCGCAGGCCTGTATGTCGTAGGCCACGGTATTTATTTAGTGACGTCACTGCAACGCAATTCACGGATCACTATATACCTTGATATAGTAAGGCCTTGAACGCAATTACTAACTTAAGAATACTAAATACTTCAGTGAGGTTAGGAGTTAGTATTTAGTTACCTAGGACTGTGCATTCGGGTCATAATCTCTATGGAATGTTTGAAAGTAGTTTTCTTATTTTCTTAATTGCTAATTAATGTCGGATGTCTTAATGACCGTTTAACCAATTATATCAAACCAATTACTCAACTTTTCCAGGGAATATTTTCTCCATATATAAAGACGCTGTCGTGTGGAAATCGCTTCTCAGAAAACACACCCGCTGTCCCGGTGGTCGTATACATGGTCACCCCCAGAGATCGCTACTAAACGATCGCAGCAACGGAGTTCAATGAAAAAAGGTGTTGACAATTGTCATTTTCTTCTTAAAGTCATTTTTCCAGTATCATAATTTTACAGAACGATGAACGACTGACCAAAAAAATATACATGGGTGCAAGAGATGGAGTGAATAGCAGAGGTCGCCCCAGAAAGGGATGGCATGACCATGTGAATGATATTTTGAAAGAAGGAAACATAAAAAGCTTGAACAATCGACGAGCATGTATGAGACCATGCATGGATGTAAAAGAAGCCAGAAATGTGTGCAAAAATAGAGAAGTATGGCGCTCGATTCTCTCTGCTTACCCCGTAAGGGACATGGCGTGATGGTATGTATGTATGTATGTATATAATTTTACAGGTAGAACTATTTTATTTTTACTTTATTTTTATTTTACTTCTCGGGCAACTAAAAGGTGCTATGTCAAATATTAATATTTATCACGCACCCTATAACAAAAGTTGCCACATTCTGGAGACTAACGATATTAATCGTCTCACAGATCTGAAAATACAATTAAAAGCTGTGTCTCCACTGGTAATCGAACCGGGACCTTTGGTTTTGGAATCAGATCAGGCCGACATTTTACATTTATGATTAATTTTTATTATTCGCCAACATAAGAAACACAACTGAAAATGAAGAAATAAAGAATTGAATAAAAAATGTTTTCATACTACTCAAAAGAATTTTGATATTATTAATGTACAATATTTTATTTTTTGTTTCGTTTTGTTGCTAGTTTTTATGGCCGACTGCCGTGGCGCAGTTGGTAAGCTGTTTGGTTAAATAAATAAATAACTAATAAATTATTTGTTGCATAATATAAATGAGAAAAGAAAAGCTAACAATTATACATGTTTTGCATTATTTTGCAACAAATAGGCTATTGCTCAGCTGTACACCCGTGGAGACCCACAGTGCAGCTGGTTTTCAGCAATGCCTTGGACGATCACAAAATATATAGGTAATAATACAAAAAGAAAATAAAATATAATTATATACGAAAATATTTAAACAGGAAAAAAAGAAAAGAATTAAATAAAAAAAAACATGAGAAAAAATAGATAAATAAAAATAAAAATAAATAAATTTACAAAGAATGCACTATTACTTGTATTGTAAGTTAATTTTGTGTACTCAATAGTCATTCACTGCAATGCTTTTGAAAGCTCCGCAGTGACGCTGCTGTACGAATGTGCTGCGGCAATTCATTCCAATATTAATTTGGTTGATGTGTATGAATAACTCCCTTCAAAGGCAGTGGTTCGATGTCTGGGGAGAATAAGTAGAAGGTCTCTTTGTCGCGTAGCATACATGTGAATATCATTGTACGGGCGTCCTGGGTTCGATCCCCAGCAGAGGAGAAATTTATTTAAATTAATTTCTCACGCTAATATTGCTTCTATGGGCTGGAAACACTGGTTAGTTGGAAGGAATTGCCATATGGCAATAAACTCGCAACTTGCGCAGGGTGCAAGGAAGTGTTTATTATTATAATTATAAATGTGGTTGAAACTCTTGCTAGTATCTACTTATATTTCTTATAAAACGTTAAGCAATTCTTTAACTTTATTTAGACAAATCTTCTATGCCTTCCCTTTTCATAGTGTTGTATCAGGTTTCATCTATGATTTGTTTAAGCTTCATTATTGTGCATACTAATTGTTATCCTTTTTTATTTTTTAGTATACAAATCGATTAATGTTTAGGTTTAGAGTTTAATGTAGTTGTTTTTTTATGCACATCTACTAAATTACCTTCATCCATATATGTAACAGATGGTTGTCTAGAAGAAATATCCACTAGGCAATAATAAGTCCGCCATTTGTGCTGGCAAAAAATGTTATGCACAATGAAGTGTTAAAATAAATAATTATGTTTCGTGTTTTTAATTATACAATTCAACTCCGTTCAAATCTTTCCGATTTGAACCTAATATGAACCCTTTTCCATTTATGATATTGATCTGGAATTGAATGATGTTAATGATGAACTGTTGGTTTTGATTTTGTATTTAATTATGGTATTTTTAAAATTCACTATCAATTTATTATAAAAAATATTATTTAAAGGCAACTTTGGTAAATTATCGCCTCTGTTTACAGTTGGTATATCTATATCAAATATAGAAAGAAATTTGCGTTTTATATCTTCGGTGAATAAATTCTTATTCAAACTGAGTTTATACATATGTAAGATAGTAATATTTTTTATTTTATCTAAGATATCCAGTATACATACAGCATCCTCTTTGTGTCATTTGTAAACATTATGTTATACTAAATACTGAATTAAATACCTATATCTCCATCTTGCTAATACAGACAAGCATAAAAAACTTTTAATTTTTTATATGGATCGATGAAATATTTCTGTGTATTTGTTGTATTTATAACTTTATTATTTTATTAATTTTGTCGAAGGACAATTATTGGTGAAACTTTCAAGGACGTCTCATTCTGACAATTATTGGTGAAGTTTCTGACGATGTCTCACTCTGATGATTATAGTTGTAACTCGAGACAACGTTTCACACTGATAATTATTGGTGAAACTTCGGACGACGTCTCACTCTGATAATTGTTGGTAAAACTTCAGACGACGTCTCAATCTGATACTTTGGTGAAAGTTCTAACGACGTCTCGATGTGATAATTATTGGTGAAACTTCTGACGATGTTTTACTCTGACAATTATTGGTGAAAATTCTATTATACGTACCTGAAGTGTTTTTATAAAACTCTGTAGTGTATTTTGAACAATTATAAACAAAGTATTCATCGTCAAATAATGATATAACTACGATTTTTTAAAATTGTATTTTCAGTCTGGATCTGTGTGACGACAAATATCTGTGGCAACTTGTTATTGGGTGCGTACCCATATAAATATTTTACATGTTATTTGTAATTATTATCAACAAACGTATTGTATAACATGTATTTCATCGAGTTATGCAGTGTTCGTATCGGGTTCGACACACAATAAGATTGTCTATTTTGCAAAAATATTACTGTCAGGCTGCTATATTAACATTTTATTTTGCTGCGTTAACATAATTTTATCTTTGGTGAACAATTTGATTCGTTCTTGTTTCTGTGTGAAAAAATTGAAGACTATTTTTTGATTTAATACATAATCATTTGATGCTCATTTATGCTACTACATATTATTAATATACTTTGGAAATAACTACATAGAAATATACCTACCAGTGATCATTAAATCTTTGGGGTGACCATCTCTCGTTTTGTTTTGAATATCGAACTTAACTGCTATTAGATACTATGGAGTGTGTCCAGTGCAATAACACGATAACTCTCATTGATGCAATTGTGTGCAGTAAGTGCTCTAGTAAATTTCATTTCGTATGCGCCGGTCTAACTGAAGCAAATTTTAGATCTATGCTGAAAGTGAACAAAAGTAAATGGAAATGTGACACCTGCAAGCATCCAGCACCTAAACCAGAGGCTCAGGATGATACTCTTTTTGAGAAGCTTAAGATCTACTTAGATAATAAATTTGATGAAATTTCTATTGGACTCAGAAAGGAGATGAACCAAATGAGAGAGCAGCTTCTGGGTAAGGTAAAGGATTTAACTGACTCCGTTGAATTTTTAACTTCCGAATATGACAGGATTAATGTATCAAATTGCGAAAGTGTCAAGAAAATAGATAAACTTTCGGAAGAAAATAATCTTCTGAAAGAAAAAATTAAAAATATGAAAACAAAAATGGCGGACTATGATCAACTTAACCGGGCGCGCAATATTGAAATTCAAATGGTTCCTGAATCGAGGAATGAGGACGTCACCGATGTTCTGGCAAAAATATGCTCTGCAGTGTTTTATGACTTAAAAAATGACCAAATAAATGCATGTCATAGAGTACAGAGTCGTAATAAATCAGATGAGCGCCCAAGAAACATTGTTGTGCAATTTTCGAGCGACCGCGTCCGCGATGATATGCTGATGGCAGTGAGAACTTTTAACAAAAAGAATCCTTCCAATAAATTGATTTCTGGGCACATCGGTCTGCAAACAAATCGGCCTGTATACGTATGCGAACACCTATCCCCCTCAAATAAGGACTTACAAGCTGCAACCAGAGTTGCTGCCAAAGCAAAGGGGAATAAGTTCATATGGGTTAAACATGGAAGAATATTGGTAAGAAAAAATGAAAGTTCACCAACTATTGTTATATTCAAACATGAAGCCCTTTCTAAACTATGACTTATATCCAACTCCTTGTATCCTAGGCATCTTTATATTTATAGTATCAAAATGTTCGCGGACTCAGGATCAGGACTCAAGCACTTTATGTATGTATGTGGAGCTGCTACTCAACGACTTCGATATTATCTTCCTGACTGTGAAATGGCTGAATAATTTAATCTGCAACGAGGAACTCTTCGACATCACCTTCTTGTCTGAGACATGGCTGAATAGTTTAATCTACAACGAGGAACTCTTAGATGAAAGATGCAATATCATTAGAAGGGACTACTTGTCATCATCCAAAAGTCGTTGGGTGATCGGCGTTGTTGGGACATCACATTTTATTTTTTGGAAACCTAAGTGGCAAATGCAAGCTGAGGAACTATGGGTCAGTTACAAGAATCTTTCGAACTCGTCCGTTGACAATAACTTTGTTCTCAATTGTTCGTCTATTTACTTGAACTATTCTCCTTGTGGTTGCATTCTGTACTGTTTTTTGTCTTCTTTATTTTCAATGTTTGGAACTATTTTCCTTTCTTTGTATCCCAACATTGAATTACTTCCATTGTTGCCCTGCCCCTTTTTGATTTTAGGATTGCTTTTACTTTTCATTCACATTGTTCATTTTTTATCATTATTTACTTACTACAATAGACTTTTAACTGACTTGGACATTTTTAATTTTAAATATGCTAAATTTAAGCAATTGAGTAAAGATATTATAACTAATATATTCGCAGGAGCAATCCTGGAATCAACTGTGGTCCGTGAATTTGTCCCTTTTTCTCCTCCAACCATCATATCATAGGTATTTTTATATAACATGCTGCAGGCACTCGTAATTGGAGAGTTAACCTTACATGTTATTTTGTATTTTTATATTTTGTATTTTTTAATGTCAATTTCTCTGTGAGTGCTTCTTAAATAAAAAAAATAATACAAAAAAAAAAAAAAATGTTACTTAGGTACCTGAAAGTTGATCGTTTTTGTTTTATTTAAAAAGCAAGTGTTTCCTAAGAATATAAACAGGATTCATCTCACCATCTTTAAAGTTTTGTATTCAGAACTCGAATCATAAATGAAAATGCATCGTGCTTAAATCAATTACAAAAAAAACAGGATGCTCTCCTCATAATTCAATAGAAATAGAAATTGATGAAATTATATGGAATAAATCATTGCAATTCACCGAGACTAAGCATATATTGACTTCGCATGCAATTATAATAATTGAACTATTCAATATTTTTTTTATTAAGTAAACAGCATTGGTGATTAAACAGCATTAAACCTATCCTCGCCGAACTCCCACACGACGGCGATGATTTCAATCTCTTAATATATTATTTGCTTCTTCATTACTGTATTCTTTGAGGTCCTTGATTAGCTATCATTGGATGATAATTTATGAAGATAATTCTAAATAACTTATTAAGATATTACTTGATCAGTAACCATTGTGATTTACAGCAAAAGAGTTGATTATAGATAAGAAGGGAATGATTAAACCATATAACTGAACCTTCTGAAACGGATGCACGTTTTAAATATTATTTGTTGGTTAGGTTTGTACTTAATTGAAGTTGTTTTTTTTTTCGTTTTATTTAATTTGAAGCTTTTAAAGGTTTTAAAAGAGCGCTATCGGAAGATCTCTCAACCCGCCATTGTTGGTAATATGTCACCAATTTTATTGGGAGAATTAAGAGGTCAACATTAATGCGAATATCATAGTTGTTAAGTATGGTGAGTAAATTATTTTATTTCTTAATAAGCAGTACTAAATATTTTATTTCTTAATATATCATACAATTAATATTCAAATGAGCACACTTGTGAGTTTTCTTCTCTCCGTGTCATGTCAGGTTCCAACGACGTCGGCTAACTAGACCTCAGAATACACACATTACCAAGGTCGGATATTTATTTACCTTTTATCTCACCATATTTATAATGACAAAAATAAGTAGATTACTGCTGCCCAACTAGGAAATCCTGTTCTAGGGCTAGGAGTTTACAATTTTTATTGACAATTATAATATGCAATTATGAACCAGGTGATTGTTCCCGTTCCACACTATGTAAGTATGTACACAATCTCAACATTCTGCACTCACAATCATTACCTCAACAAACATATGGACTCACACAAAATAGATCAACCAGGTCCCAATGTCCGCCATAATACCAGTCATAAATCCAATCTCTGGCGCGATTTTTATTTCAGAACCATAGAAAGAGACTACTTAACTATGATGGTGTAATTAAAATAAATCATATATTTTTATGTGTTACTGAAAAGAGCTTCGCAAACACATTACGGCATAGTTACAAATGTTTTAATGATTATAATTTCGATTTTTAATTTTGAATGTGCTGTCAAAGTTGACATTAACCGTGAAGTTTATCAATATAAAAAACAATAAATAATGTTTAAATCATACAACTACTTAAATAATATGCGAATACAAAATATACTTATTATTTCCTTGTAACACACAGATATACAACCTAATACATTCCCTAAATTAAGCATAAATTCTTATGCTATAGGTGAATGAAACCGGTCGTTGCATGATTCGATCTTGCGACCACTTAATTACAAACCCAGCGCGCTAACCGCTCTGCCATCACCTTATAATTTTTATGTAGGTACGAATTCGTTGATTTAGTTGGTTGTGATACGATGAGGATAAACATGAACAAATGACAAAAAATGGTGGAACCGATAGAACGAGGAAAGAGATATTTGTGAAGAACAAATGTTAAAAGAGTTTATAAAATAGAAAATCCTATATAAGATGGAATAGAAATGAAGACAAACAAAAAATGAAAGAAAATGAAATAAATGCACACTGAAAAAAATCAGTCATCTAATTAGATCCAATTTTACTGATTTTGAAACCCGCGATGAGAAATAAGTAACATTTGCATCCTCAATTACAAATCAATTTCATTAAATAAAAATATTTTTATTATTTTTGAGTGAAGGTGGTAGGGTCCTTAAATAACATTATAACTCCATGCTGTTTGAATTGGTTGAATGTCGCATTCCTTAAGAAGGCACCAGCCATGACAGGTGAATAAAATATACATTTTATCGATCAACGTCATCATCCACCTCAACCTCCACCGCCATCTTGTCAGATCATTGTCATATATTATTTAGTTATTTATATTAAGGGTGCACCCGTCCTAATCAATTTCATTTTAATCAATTATGAACGACAAACGTTCGGAGGAAAAAAAACACGCTTTTAAATTGCGCGTGTATGGTACTGTGGCGGCTTTGAGTTTTTTTTAATATCCTGTGTAGACCACATTTATTATGAATTATGCTACCAGTTTCGGAGCTGACCGTTCCCTTGTCAACCTGATACATAACCTATAAAGTCAACAATCAATATAATAAATACCAACTTAGTTACAAAAAAATGTTTATTTGTATTGAAACACAAAACTATGTATATATTAGGCACCTAGCTAAATTTTATATTTTTTAAATTTATTTAATTTAGAGTTTTCATCGAAATTAAATAAATTACTAATCAAACTGAGTTTATATGAAAGATATCAATATTTTTTATTTTATCCAAGACATCCAGTATACAACATCCTCTTTGTGTTATTTGTGAACATTATGTTATACTAAATACTGATTTAAATACCCACATAGCCATCTTGCTAATATGGACAAACATAAAAGACTTTTCATTTATATTATTCATCGATGAAATATTGCTGTGTAATTGTTTAAAATAAAAATAATAAATTTGGATTATTTTTATAGCGCCGTTTTTGTGATAACCTCACCTCAAGGGCGCTTTGAATATATTAGGGGTTTTTGTAAGACTCGCGGAAGAAGTGAGTTTTTAGGTGTTTCCTGAATAGTGCTAAGTTGTCGATTTGCCTCAGTTCAGGTGGTAGTTTATTCCACGAGGCTGGTCCGGCCACAGTAAAAGCACGATCACCGAAGGATGAAGTGTTGACTCTATTTATTTCAGTCAACTTGCCAATCACGGATGTGGTGGCTGACCGAAGTGTTTGTTGTCGCTCGTTTACGTTGAGAGGGATGCAGAAGTCTGAAAGATACGTGGGAGCCATGCCATGGATCGCTTTGAAAGTCAACAAACATAATTTGTATTTGATTCTCTCTGGCACTTTTAGCCAGTGAAGATTTCGTAGATGGTGGGATATGTGTGAAAATTTCGCGGCTCCGGTGATTAATTTATTATGAACTTTATTATTTTATTAATTTTGTCGACGGACAATAATTATTGGCGAAATTTCCATGGACGTCTCATTCTGACAATTATTGGTGAAGTTTCTGACAATGTCTCACTCTGATATTGATTGGTGTAACTCGAGACAACGTTTCAGTATGATAATTATTATTGGTGAAACTTCGTGGCCTACGTAGGCCACGGTGAAACTTCTGATGACGTCTCACTCTGATAATGATTGTTGATACTTCGGACGATGTTACTAAAAAAAATATGTCTTTATTGGTTTCGAACCACAAAATTTATTAGGCACCTGTCTAAATTTATATTTCTTAAATTTAGGGTTTTGATCGAAATAAAATACGAGTACCTACTTGATAGAATGCCACTTTAATATAAGGTAAAATACTTTCTTATACCTACAAATTACCGAATTATTTTCTTAAATATTTTATTCCACGTAACGAACATATAGGTACCTAGCAATGGAGTATTTTTTAAAACATGCTGTTGAAAGGGATATCCTTTTTTTATATGGGAATATATGTTAAAGTTTAGATAACGTAACGCTAATTTAGTAAAAAAATGAAATCGCTTATGCTATTTTTTTAGAAACACACAGTTAACATATTTGAGAACTTTGGTTTAAAAGCGACGTTTTGAGATTATATGCCCCTTAAAAAAGTAACGTACAGGTATTCATTATATACATATACATGTTTTTTTGTAATAAAATGAATATGTCCTTGTTAAACAAGTACATATACACCTTCCTAAATTCCCTAAATTCAGCATTAATGCTTGTGCTACAGGTGAACGTAATCGGTCGAGGCAGGAATCGAACTCACAACCACTGGATTACTAGCACAGCGCGCTAACGGCTCTGTTATCGCAACGTCTGGATTAGGGATGTCCGATATATATCGATATATCGTAAATATCGATGTTTTTGATTCGATATATCGAATCGTTCCGATGTTTTGGAATGTCATTCGATATATCGAAACATCGATGTTTTTGATTCGATATATCGAATCCTTCCGGTGTCCTGGAATGTCATTCGATACATCGAAACATCAATGTTTTATTTTGAAATATTGAATCAATTCAATCGATCGGAACCTTTGGCGGCAAATTAAATATTTTTAAAAAAAAGGTCACCAAATAAATTTTGAGAGGAAATTAATTTTATCTTTGGCGGCCGGACATATCGAATTTGATTTGATTCGATACATCGGATGATATCGATATTTTCATTCGATATATCGAAAAACATCGATGTATGTTTTCGATATAAAAATCGATTTAAAATATCGATATATTTTCAAAGTGGACACCCCTAGTCTGGATTACTACTACACTGCTAGCCCTAGATCAGGTATAGGTACCTTTGTGGACAGCAGTTATCTATTTTTAATGAAGCATATTTATATGGTGTGATAAATAAAAATACGTACCAAAAATATACTTTTTTACTAGGTATATGATCAATATTCAACAAAAAACTTGCCAAATTAAAGCTCGTTTAAGTTATCTCCCATATTTATAATATATGTAGTAAAAATAATATTCCCTTATATGACAGTAATTTATTTACTTATATATTTATTTATATTTAGGAAACAAACAGCTTAATACAATATAAGGGAACAACAATGAAATATTATCAACTGTGCCTCAAGGGTCCATTCTATCTCCAACCCTATTCCTCCTACATATTAATGACTTGCTCTTACGCGCCCCCATCTACTGTTACGCTGATGACAGCACAGTCCATGACAATTTCTCTTTTGACAAACCTCCTAAACAGAGTGAAATATCAGAAGCCCGGAAAGACCTTCATCAAAAAATAAATAGCTACCTCCACTCAATCAATACCTGGGGTGAAAGTAATCTTGTTTCATTTAACGTCTCAAAAACCCAAGCCTGTCTAATTTCTGCGAAGAGAAACCCCAATGAATTGCAAGTGTCTTTCAACGGAAGCACCCTACCTAACAGCAGCTCTATCGACCTGCTTGGAGTATCTATAACGAACCAATTACACTACAAGGGCTCCATCGAAGCTAAGGTGAAACTCGCCTTCAAAAAATTGAGCGTACTATATAGAGCGCGTAGATATTTTACTAAGACCCAGATCTGTATACTCTACAAACCGCAAATACGTCCAATTATTGAATATGGCAGTCACCTCTTGAGTGGCGCCCCCCAATACCTACTGAATACCCTCGACGCTGTCCAAAGGCGTGCTATACGTCTGATTGATGATCCATCACTGACTGATGGATTTCAATCACTAGAACACAGACGCAGAGTCGGTATTTTAAGTTTATTCTATAGATACTACCACGCATCTTTGGTCCCTCCTCCACCCACTCGCAACAGAGTCACTCGCTTCACTCAATCGCAGCACCCATTCACAGTGGACCTTCAACATATACGAACAAGTCGCTTCTCGAACTCCTTTATTAATACAGCAGCCCGACTGTGGAACGATCTTCCGAATTCTGTGTTTCCATCTTCGTACAACCCGGGTCTTTTTAGAATCCGAATTAATAAACTCTTTTCTAGATTGCAAACCCCTCCCAACGCTACGTAGTGCGCTTCTTCGGAAGAGTAAAATGGACCCAAATCCTAATAGCTGGCGTCCCCTACGTAGACATGTTAAAAAAAAATGCCAATAATATGTTTCCACAATAGAGTACAAAGGTAACATATATATTATGTAAGAAGTAAGAAGAAAGTATAATTGAGGTAGGACGGAGTTAAGAGGGAATAGGGAGGGAAGAGGAAGTATAGAAGAAGAGGGATAAGTATATGTGAGTAATTATAGTAAGAAATGTTTATTTAATATTAATTATTGAGGAGTTGAATAAATATATATCGTTTAAGTGCTCATTGAAGAAGTGTGATACTCGGTATATGAATGCATGTTGTTTAGCGTTTGTGTTACAGTGAGGCAGGTGTAATGAGTGGTGGGATCGGGTTGCTCGGGTGGGAACCCGATGAGCTAATCGTTCAAGCAGTTCCGGGCAATCCACGATTATGTTAGCGATTTTATGTAAGTAGGCGGCGTCGGAAATATTTCTGCGGACTTCCAATGCGCTAAGTTTAAAGAACTCAGCAGAATCAGAGTAGTTAAGATGAGTTCAGAAGGAACGAAAATCGAGGTACCTACATACTTTAGGAATCTATTTTAAATAATATATGACTGTCCTAGAATACAATACTATAAAAATCCCGTAGACATAGTCCTGGCTGTGTACATTTATATACTTCTATACATATAAAATGGTATATCCGTATGTTATGCCTTATAAAGGTGACGAAAATAGAGATGCTGCGATGGGTAGGACACGTGGAAATAATGGGCGATGAAAGAGTGCCAAATAGGATCATGCACACAAAGCCCCAAGGTAGACGAAACGTTGGTAATCCAAGCTACGATGGCTGGATGGCGTGGAGCGGGATGTGGAGGCTGTTGGTGTGTAAGGGACTGTGGTGGATGCCAGGATAGAGGAAGATGGCGAGGAATGCTGGAGGAGGCCAAGGCCCGCAACGGGCTGTGGAGCCATTGATGATGATGTATGTTTTATTTTTGTAGAAAACATCAGGTGATGGGTATTAAAGATGGTAGGTAGTGGACTGTATTATAAACGATCTCACCGATGCTTCTTTATTCCTGGTTCACGGATTGATTTCTTTCTGTGCACACATCCACACGCAGTTGTCTTCAAACTTGTACTGAACATTTTTAACTTGACACTTATTGTCACCCAAAATTACACAGGCCTGCAAATTGACACTTTTTGATTTTTTTTTCACCGAAATGGGTGAATCGTATGTATTTTGGTGCGCTGAGTCCAAATATGCCCTCAGTTTTTCTCCAGCACGTAGTAATTTTCCGCAAAATGCATTTTTCTGCGGGATTACCTACCTTAAGGCGTATATTTATGAATATGCCGAAAAAAGTTGTTTTTCCTATTCGACTTTTTTCCTATTCGATGGTAAAAAATTGTATATTTAACAGTATTAGTCAGCGTATGAATTAGAAAGGTGTCTTGCTTAGTGACTAAGATGGTAAAACCTGGATTTCCCCATTGTCCTATTGTAACGGTTTGAGAATCCGTCCCGACACTATATACCCCTCTTTGTCCTTCGATTTGTTCATTTCAATTTAAATATTCTTAAAGTGTCTTTCAAAATGTCTTCAAGAGCTTGTGTTAATACTTGCTTACGTGCTGGAAAAAAACTAAGGGCATTTCTGAACTCAGCGCACCAAAATACATAAGAATCACCAATTATTTTAAAGAAAAAAATTTGGTCGCAGACCTGTGTTATTGCAACAAGTGACAATTGTCAAATACATCGGTGAGGGGACAATGGTAAGGAAAGGATTCAAAGGAAATATGCTTCTACAATTTTCTATGTTATTTTTTTATATTTCCCTCTTTTCAGTCCCTTCCGTCCCTTCACTGCCTTTCGTCCCTTCAGTGCCTTCCGTCCCTTCAATTCTCGTGTGAGATATGGAATAAATAGATAAATAAATTATATTGCAAAACCTTCAGTGTACCTTCACAAGTGTGCACTGAACAAATTCCCAATGTATCAAAAAAGATGGTCGATATTGGAGTAGGTACATCCGCCACATACATACATACAAACAAACAAACGAACAAATATACCACATCCATTTATATATAGGTACATATTATGTCTGTGTAGGTATTCTATGTATTGATTCAATAAACAACATTGTATGTTCGTAATATAGAATCGTTTATTGTTTAACATCGATGCTAATATAATAATATGTTAAGAGTATGTACATAGGTAGTTGAAAAGTTAAGAAGATATAATGAAAGGGTCATATACAATTCATTGTTTGTAATTGATCCTTTCGTCAGCAATTTAATTCAACTTAACTTAATGACATGTTCATGTGCAATGTGACAAGACCTTAACACATTTTATTTATTTTGTCATTGATGACTGAATGCAACTTTAAATTATTGTTATAAATGAATTTGTTGCTCTTTGAGTGATTCAAAAATATTATCGATTATAAAATGTAACAAAACAATTTTAATATATTAATGGGTTCAATTCAGAAAACTTTATTCATTTTATTTATTTTTTGTTATTCGGAAGATTGAATATAAAGGAAATTAAATTGACAGAAGTATCAGTGGTTTGTATTGATCCTTGATTGGTACTCCAAATCTCCAATTAATATCCACCACCTATTATATCTTGATAATTCAAAAATTTATGTCTTAGGGTCGTATTATAAGAGTTATTTGAGAAAAGGTCCCGTACTGCGAGAATACTGCTTACGGGACCTCAACTTTTTCTTACATTATTTCTTAAATAACTCCTATAATAAAACCCTTATTGTTAAAATTTATTAAAACACACAATATTGAACTATTACTTAATTTTGAACTTATTAATATTCTCCTAAAACTACTGCCATCTTTTTTTATTTATATTTTAATTCAAGGCATATAGGTTCTCTCTGCGTACTCCATGAGGGACATGGCGTGATGATATGTATATATGTAGTAATATTTCCTTTCATACAATCGCCTAGTACGCAAATTTTTCGCAAATTGATGAGTTTTTATGATTTCTCGTGGTTTCCATCATCAAACCTAATAATTCCTTTCTAATGAAAAACGAATAATCGAAATCGGACGATGGGACGTGGTAAAAAATAATATCTGCTTTTGCAAATTTTAGTTTGTGATTATTTTCTCATGGTTCCCATGATCATATCTTGACCCAATTGAAAGATACCCCATTTCTATTTAACTATCGAAAAATCAAAATCAGACAATCGGACGCGGTAAAAAAATTATCGATGAACATACATAAAACAAAACCAAGTCTGTTTAAAATGAAAAAAGTACAAAAGAAGTATTTGAAACATATCAACTTTCATATCATTTAATGATTCGGCGGATATTTTGTGGTAGTTAATATAAACCATTTTTGAATTATAAATTAGCTATAAACCACTTGTTTTTTGAGTCACTTCGCGACATGTTTCGGAAGCGCTGTCCTTCCATCGACCGGCGTGTCGAGACTAACATGTTGAATTTGTGTGTATCTGTCTGTGAAGCGAGGGGGTTGGCGGTTGAGGGTTGGTTGGGTTAGTGGGGGGAGGGGAGTATTGTGAAGTGTTTTTGTTTTTGATGGGGATTTATTGGAGAAGTGTTATGAAAGGTATGGTTATTTATAAGTTTTATACCGGAATTTATGTGTTTATGTATTTCGAGCGTTTCGTAGTTGTTAAGTCGGTATCCTTTATTCTGTGTTTCATGTAATAGTTTTAGTTTGTGGTTATTGAAAAAGTGATTAGTTTGGATAATGTGGTTAGCAAATTCTGAGAAATTATTGTTGTTTAAGCATCTTCTGTGTTCGTTAATTCTTATATTTAGGTTACGTGATGTCTGTCCTATGTAGTGTTCATTACAGTCACCACATGTTATTCTATAAACTCCACTTTTTTCTTTGTAATTTCTTTTAGTTTTAGAATTTAATAATGATCTACTGATGTTGTTGTTGGTGTAAAATGCACCTTTGATACTAGTTGGCAGTGTATTTTTTATTTTTATAGAAATAGGTCCTGTGTATAGAATTTTTCTCCATTTTTGTTCTGTATTTAGGTTGTTGGTGTTGAATGGATATATGTATTGGTCAGTTGTTTTTTGTTTTTGTTTTTTGTCGAGCATGTTGTCTATTATTTTGTAATTGTAGCCGTTATTCAATGCGATATGTTTGATGATGTGTAGTTCGTGTTGGAAGTTGTTTTGTGTCATAGGTATATTTATGAGTCTGTTTATCATGGAATGGAAGCTAGCAAGTTTGTGGGAGATGGGGTGGGACGAGGAGTTAGGTATGACAGTGTCTGTTGTGGTGGGTTTTCTGTAGATAGCAAGATCTAGTTTATTGTTTATAATTTGGATTGTGAGATCTAAGAAATTTATTGTGTTATCTTCGTGTTTTTCGATCGTGAATTTGATTTTATCGTGTAAGCTGTTGATATGTGTAAGAAAAGCATTTAGTTGTCTATCGGTTCCGGTGAAGATACAAAATATGTCATCCACGTATCTGTACCATGTCTTTACGTATTTATTCATCCGGTCGATGGAAGGACAGCGCTTCCGAAACATGTCGCGAAGTGACTCAAAAAACAAGTGGTTTATAGCTAATCTATAATTCAAAAATGGTTTATATCAACTGTCGTTTACGCATATAGGTATTTTCCTTTACATTCCGAATCAATTCAATTTCATAGATTTGACACACTAGTTAATCGGCGAATTATGGCCGATTAATCTCTCTTATAAACCAAACAATTAATAAACAATTTTTTTGACTCTTCTGAACTAATAAGATTTATACCACTCAGAGTTTCTGGAAGAACTACCAGACGGCCCGAAGTGCTTCACGATCCACTTTGTAGAACGAACTATCGGTTTAAGTTTTCAACTATCCCTCGAATTTGTCGACAATATAATGAAAGTTTTAATGATATAGACATATTTTTCCTTTCTTATAATCAATTCCGGGAGAGGGTTAGGTGCGAGTGCGGACGGATATCCTAATGACGAAAGGTGTTGTGACATACAATCAGTTGCTCTACCTCTCACATTCCTCCCCTTTTCTATTTCTATTCCTACAGTTCCTCCCCCATCTCCGTCATTATCCTTGTTACTGTCGTCATATTATTTTTACTCATATATTTTTTCTAGTTGTTAATTTGTAATATTTTTTTATCAGAATCAACTGTAAAGGCGTACTTTTTTTGGCCTTAATTAATATTTTTTTTATAAATTAAATTAAATTATCATAAATTATTTTATTTTATGTTCATATTAGTTTATAATGCTGTTATTGCCCCAAAGAAACCAAATAATTATAATAATAATATGTAATTTATTTTTTTATTAAAAATCCTTTTTTTAAAATATAATTATATCAAAAGTAGGTAAAATATAACTTTATACAGAAGAAAAAAAAAATGTACCTAATAATACTATAATTAAGTCAAATGTTAAAGTTTAAGTCATAAGTGTACCTATACATACATATATTTATTTTAATTTGTGTATTAGGCTACTCTACTAGGCTATGCCTGTCCCAGAGTAGCGTTATATAAATCAGTTCTATTATTTTTATTCGTCATAGTGTTAGTTAATTTTTATCTGGTTTTGTGGTAGGTTGAAGTGATACAGAGGTGCAAGTATACGTTTTAGTGTAGTATGAAAAATATTGCTTGATGCAATATAAGTTGTAGGTACCTACCGACATTCTTGATAATGTCTCGCAGGACCAAATAATTATCGACACTCAAACTTATTTATTTATTTATTTATTTATTTATTTGTCACACCATTTAAATAATCTTTATTAAAATAGATAACTGCTGCCCAACTAGGTATACCTGTTCTAGGGCTAGCAGTGTACATATTATTACATTTCACAGGAGTAACTATTTGCTTTTTTTTTAAATGAATCTAAACAATATAAACTTAACTATTTAAAAAGAATCAAAACAATATAAACTTAACTATAACACATATAGAAAAAATGGAATTTGAGTCATCATGATATGCATATTATACATAGTATTGTAAAAGTAGGTATCTTGTAATTTTATTTGTTAATTGCACAAAATAAACTGAAATAGTATTTCTTGGGAATACTGAACTGACAGAGCATATATATGATCCGTCAGTCATATCTTTATTCAGTCGCGCCTCTTATTGTTCATTTATTTATTTATTTATTTATTTAAAGGACAACATACAGCATATAATAAATTATAAAACATAAAGATAATTTGATTAAGAATAAAGCCAATTACAGGTTTTCGCTGAAGTTATTGTAGTATATTAAGATATATTAGGAATGGTTACATATTATGGTGAGATATTGTGTGAATGATGTGTGAAATTTCACATATAAATGTGTCAGTATAATTAAGTGTTAAATTTGATTATGAGGATGAAATTTTAAGTTTGATATATTTTTTAAATGTGGGGGCGCTAAGTAAGAATATGTCAATCTCTTGGAAATGCCTATTATATGTATTACAGATTCTGTACATTGTTGCATGTTGAGCATAGTTGGTGTGTTGAGTGGTAAGACGGAAAAGAGGAGTGTGTCTAGTGTCTACAGGTGTAGGTAGGGATGTTGAAAGATATGTATATAGTTTAAGAGAGCAGGAGAATCAATTTTTATTTTTATTTATTTATTTATTTAAATCCACAATAACCATACATAAAAAATTACAACAATACGACAGTGAAACATAGAACAAAAAAAAAAAAAAATTTTTAAAAATTGACAATTTAGTATAACATGTTGGCACTGACAAAATGAATACAATCTATCAGTACCAACATCCAGTGGATAAGAACTATTCCACTAAGCAGTGCTTGTGTCGGAATAGCTTTACAATTCATTTTAACTGACACAGTCTTTACTTATGTAACCCATTTATGTCTAATATATAATTATAACATATAAAAAAAATCAAAAATACAAATTATAATATAAGCTATAACATCACGGTTTTATAATCATTTCATAATTTTAAAAAATATATCTTCAATGTTCATTCTACCTTTGTTGAGAATCCAAGAAGATAGTTTATTTTTCATAGCACTTAGTGATTTTATATTATATATCTCAGAACCAATCAATTCTTTTGTAAATATGTTTAAAATACGAGGCAAAATAAAATCAAAATGTTTTTGAGCAAACGTGGTATGAGCTCTGGGGATGGGTAAAAGTCTGTGTCTAATATTGTAGGAATTTTCAACTCGAGTATATTGTGTTATATTGAGCTTATGTGAGTAAATGATTAATTTCTTGAGGTATAGCTGACGAATATCTAAAACTTCAAATTCAAAAAATAATGAATTAGACGGATATCTAAAAGGTTTTTTATTAATAACTCGAATGATACTCTTCTGGGCTATTTCAATGGGACTTAGTGCGGTTTTATACGTTCCTCCCCAAACTATGATGCCATATTGTTCATTAATGCTTGTTATCAATTTGACAATCTTCGTTACATTAATAATTCCAAAGTTGTACTTTGTTTTAATACCCAAGGGGTTATTTAAGAAAAATATAAAACATAATTAAGGCCCCGTATTGCTGCTTTTGGGATCTCAGTCTTTTCTTATATTTTCCTTACATAACTCCCGAAATACGACCCTTAATATTTTTTTTGTAAAAATATCAAGACCAATTGATGACCAATAGTTACAATATGTTTCGTTATTTTTTTTTTATAATGCGTCATCAGCGTAGAGAAAATAATAAAAAACATGCAGCTATACCTTGCAGTATTTTCTCATATTATAAAAATGAATAAAAAAATGCGTCATTCTCAAGTCAGTTAATATATATTATCTATAAATGAATTCTTATTGACTTATGCGCCCTTGAAAACTTGTATCTACATAATTGCATATTATTATGCAACATTGCATAAGTGGGACATATTATTATGTTAGATACATACAAACATACATGTCTATAATAAAATTTCTGTAAAAACAAGTGAGACGTACGTGGCCAACGCTACACTCCTTAGTACATTTATTAGTACTACTTAGTACATTTATTAGTAGGTACTACTTAGTACATTATTAGCACTACTTAGTACATTATTAGTACAACTTAGTACATTCATTAGCACTACTTAGTACATTGATGAGTATTACTTAGTACATTTAAATAAATCACCCGTCGGAGAGTTTGAAAAAAAAAATTTTAACAATAATAATTGTGAATTCACAATTCTCCAAAATCATGTAAAAAATCAAGTGTATACATAATTATTAAATGGATAAAAATTTATGTGAAATTTCTGGTGAACAAATTTCGGTTTTTAACGACTAAACGTTCATTCATATTTTAAATTGTCTTCAGAATTGTACCCAATATTTAGAATAAAAGTTCGGTATAGTAGGTACCTATATTATCTATTTAAAAAATAAGTACATAATAAGTTCAAAGAACAACATGTTGTTCACAATACTATATCGTGTGCACCTACCGGTTGGAGTATGAATGTAAAAATAATAATATGGAATATAAAAAACCGAGTCAAGATCTCATCATAGAAATGTCTAGACTCAATAAAAATAAAACGATGGTTTCAATTAATAACATCACATTGACTATATCAAGACAGATACACATAAACATACACACACACACACACACACACACACACACACACACATACATATATGTGGCAACCAACATCATTCATTAGTCATATTTATAATGTTATGTTTTGTTTGCAATACACATACACACACAAATTCTTTTGCTACATAACTTAACATGTTTGACTAGACAAGGGATATGCCAAATATACTTTTGTTATATTAACAGTCGCGATACGTCAACTATTTCAGCATTAACTATGCATCTCTATCTCTCTGATTGGTTGGAAGAAACTGCATAATTGCAATAAGCCCGCCAGTGTGCAATATATTTGTTTACAACGGGTTTCGATAAATTCCGACATTTAAAATAAATATCAATATACCTAACCGTTATGTCATAAAATATATCCGATATATTATATTATATCGGATATACTATATCAATAAAAAAGAGTGTGTTGTGGCCAACGCTAAACTCCTCACAAACAAGTAATTCTATAAAGTATTCAAATTTTGTATAGAAAATTTTCAGCATTTTCATGAAATGAGTTTGTTAAATTATTTTTTATTCAAATATTTTATTATGAAAACTTCATAACTCTTCAATGCCATTTTATGAAAGTAGTGTGTCTTTTTACCAATTAGATTTAAAAATTTCAAATTTTAATTATCGTGAGCTTAGGGTCAATTTGAAATATTTGACATTTAAAAAAATGAGAAGCACTATTCAAAAAACATTCCGGCTAAAGAAGGTAAGTTCCTTTTCCATTTAGTCCAAATTTATATTTTATAATGCTGAAATGAGACCGTAAATCTAAAATCTAAAATTTTAGAACGTACCTATTTTAGTTACAATAGTTACTGAATAGGGGGTATTATCTAAGAAGACTCAATAATGTGATACTTAATCTGCAAACATACATAATATATGTACATACCATCATGCTGTTTTCATATTCTGGGTTGGAAAATCAGACTGACCCCCATACTATCCTGACATATATGTTATATATAGAAAACATGATTTACATAGAAAACAAAATATCTTAAAATATTTATTAATTTGTGTTTATGTGTTAATAGTTTGGTACGTATTTTTTAATTATATGTACATACTAACGACATCGACAGTTGGATCTCATGTGTTACATGAAACTAGTATAAATAATTGTTAGTACTATATATCAATAAAATTAATAATAAAATCAATATTATATGTAGGTATACATGCATACCATCATACCATGTCCTTCGCGGGGTAGGCAAGAAAACTGAACGCCACATTTTACTTTCTTGACACACATTCATCGCCTCATCAACTTTCATGAATTGTCTTATGCATGATCGTCTGTTGTTCACGCTTCTTATACTTCCGTTTTCAGAATGTCATTACATGATCCTGCCATGCTTTTCTTCGGTGTCTCCGACCTCTTATTTCGTTCCTGTCAGTTTTGTATATTATATTCTTCAGACGTTCTTCATTTATTCTTCCTAAGTGCCAAAACCATCTCAATGTGTTAAATTTCATTATATTATTTACATAATTTTTCGTTTTACATTCTTGTCTTGTGTCCTCATTTGTTACTCTGTGATACATCGTCCTATTACAAATACTTCTTAGCGATCTAATTTCATCTGCATTTATTCTGCTTTCGTGAGACATTTGCCATGTCCAGGTTTCACTTGCATACGTCAAGGCTGGCACTACGATTGCGTTATGAATGGCAACTTTGACTTCCTTTAATATGTTCTGCTCCGTTCACTCTGTTTCCTGCCATTTTTCTCCTTTCGATATTCTTATTAGGTCGTCTATTCCATTGAAACATACTTTCCAGATAGATATGTACACTCGTCAGCTTGCTCGAGCCATTCATTCTCTACTTTTATTTATTTATTTTTTTTTATTTATTTATTAAAATCCTTTTTACAAGTATAATAATAACAATAAGTACAATATAACTTTATACAGTAGTTAATAAAAATTATAATTTATACTTTAAGTAAGAAAAAGTTAAGTTTGTCATTAGTGTATACGTTTATATATTTTAATTTGTGGATTAGGCTACTCTACTAGGCTATGCCTGTACCAGAGTAGCGTTATATAAATCAGTTCTATTATTTTAATTCGTCATAGTGTTAGTTATTTTTGTAAGGTTTTGTGGTAGGTTGAAGTAATGATGTGCAAGTATGTATGTATATATTTTAGTGTTGTATGAGAAAAAAAAAATGCTTGATGTAGAAAGGGCTAATGATAATATAATTTTGATTTTTTTTATAAGTCATCTAAGCAGTAATATTAAATAATTCTTCTGTTTCTTTTCGTCCTTTGGTAATTAACCAGTTGTTTGCTATGGCTTTCAATTTGATTTATTTGACATAGTGTATTAAATATTATATGATATTATAAGATAAATAAATATATAAGCTTTTTATCATAATCTTAAATAAGTTCTCCGTTTAGATACATAATAGATTTGGCTTAAAAAAATTAACGGAGAAATATATTTGTATTAACTAGTTGCATGTAACACATGAGATCCAACTGTCGATAGCGATAGTATGTATAGTTGAAGAATAATTACCAAACTATAAACCCATAAATACAAATTATTTATTATTTTATGATATTTGGTTTTCTATACAACATATGTACCTAGGTAGTCACGATAGGATAGTATGGATGTAAGTCTTTTTTTCCTACCCGGAATATGAAAACAGCATGATGGTATATATTGTATGTTTGGAGATGAAGTATCAAACTATTAAGTCTTCTTTGATATTGTGTATAGGTGACTACCATACAAATTGTATGAAACGATGTCGTCACTAAATTCAATTTTTATAAAAATTGTTAAAAAAAATTGAGATTTACTACTACAATGTTAATATTTTTATAGAAAATTAAATTATCTAGTTGGGGTGTTTCGGCTTTTTTCGATATTTTAAAAAAAATTGAAATATAGGCTGTTAGACTCACAAATTTATCATAAAAAAAATATTTTTCTCAATAAAAAATGTTTGAGAAATCCTGGAATTTAAAAAAAAAAATTTAAGATTTTATGTTTTTCTATTTTCATACCAATTTTCAGCGTTCTAGCTTTTATGGTTTCTGAGATATATGGAAAAATAAAGTAAAAATTCTAAAGTTGATAACCCCTGACGGAAACAAAAATTCACAATTCTGAGTAAAAAAATGTTGTATGCCTATAACTGTCTATATATTCTGAAAATTCGGGCTCTGTAAATTGAGCGGATCAAAAGTTATGAGGGGGGGGGACACACAGACACACACACACAAAACTCACAAATGTTCTACTCCGAATTCTGAGTAAATCCATGTATGGGAACATATATGCTGCGAGGCCTCTAGTTGGTGTTATTAGCTTGCAAAAAGTCCACTACACCATACAAAATGTTCCTTCGTACACGCATCTTGGCTTAATAATGTCGATTCATTCAGAGAATTGAATTCTCATGAACGAATCGACAGTTGGATTATTTTTCCTCTCCACACTATGGAATAGTGGAGATTCATGGTTTCACAATTTTTAGCGTGTTATTTTTACATCAATTTCTCAACGGGAATCATGTAGAGAGTGCACACTGTGAGTTTCGTCGTGATGTCTGCGTACGGATTATCCTTTAATTTCTTCTCTATGATTTTATCTGTCCAAATTATCAAAATGCTCTCACGGCCTGGAAAATCGAGGTATTTTTATACTGTTTGAAATTTTGATACGACAAAAATATACTCATCAAAAATGCATTCAAATGTTGTCAAAATTTAAAGAAAAAAAATCTGTGATTTGCCATATTAATGTGAAATAAATTTCATATTTGTATGAAAAATGTATATATTATAACAGAAGTAAAATAGTTTCTGTAAGGGAATGTTGGATCAAATTCATATTGATATTGTATATGTCTCTATAGACAAGTGTACTTTTTACTATCCACTTCTATCTTCCTCAAGGGGTAGGCAGTGAGAACCGAACACCGCATTCTTCAATCTTGACACATACATTATAAAAAAAATCTAAATATATTTATTTATTGGTTGGTGTTCCGGTGTTGGAAGGATTGGCCGACATTCTGCCATTTCTAGGGACGCCCGATTGCTTTTTCGAATTAGCCGAAACTCAATCTACGTGGAGGCTCCTTCCGTGTCCCCAAAAAAAAGGCCTTATTGGGGGCTACGAATATGATGGTGTTCCGGACATGGAAAGTAAGTAAAATATATTTATGAACAAATTATGTAAAAAAAAATTATGTTGAATTTAACAAAATGAAATTATGTTGGATTTAACAAAATGAAATTATGTTGGATTTAACAAAATGAAATTATGTTGGATTTAACAAAATGAAATTATGTTGGATTATATCATATCTAATTTGTATTTTGATCAGTGACCAAACGATCAGTGACTATTGGGATCAATGATCAGTTATTATACAACGATCAGTGCTAATACAACGCTCTTACAATACGGAGATTGTGTCTATATTATTTCGGAGACAATAGCACAATAGCGCAGTTGGTAAGCCGTTCGGTTTCTGTGTGAGCGTCCTGAGTTCGATTCCCAACAGAGGAGAAATTTATTTAAATTCATTTCTCACGCAAATATTGCTTCTCTGGGCTGGAAACACTGATTAGTTGGAAGAAATTGCCATATGGCAATAAACTCGCCACTTGCGCAGGGTGCAAGGAAGTGTTCATAATTATTATTAAATACGACGTCGATTAAATTAATAATCATTGTTTGTTATTGTGCATATTCTTTGCAACGAGAATGTATAAGAGGAAACTGAGAACAATATTGATGAGTTTTAGATCCTTTCATTTATATTTTGGTATTTATTTATATATTTAAGGGACAAATAGTCTTTTAAAATAAACAGAGAAAATACATAGTTTTGCCCACAATTGATGTACTAACATTAAATTATCATAGAAGTATGTACCTACAATACAACAAAAAATTAATTTAAATATACTTAAAATTATTTCATATTTCACACATTTGCCCGTGACAAGAAAGGAAGGAAAGGAAAAAGGAAGGGAGAAGGACCTAATTTGTTACTGTTGTGAAAAATAACAGAATGTGCTAGACAATAACCAAAATCAAAATAATTTACACAATTTTTTTTAACAATACACAGGTTTACGCCGCTATGCATCTATATAAAGCATTGTTTTAACAATCATGACTAGCAGTGAATACATCAGAATGTGGGATACTGCCCGAGAAATAGACATTATAAAAAAGACATGCCCTTATGTTAAATTCGTTTTGATTTGGATCGGTGTTGCTTCGAGGAACGTAGAACGAGTTGGTCGATCTGCCATTTCGCAACGTCGGTCGCATGGAAATTATTTTTTTTTCTTTACATATACCAAAAATTACATAATTTTATATTAGCAAAATAACAAATAAATTAGGTTGGTTTGGACCAGCTGACTAGGCCAGGCCTGTTCCGAGGTGGTAAACTAGTAACATAATATTAATTACTAAGTCATTGTAAGCTGTTATATAGAATGATTGTGTAGCCCATGGTCCACTTATTGAGTCCTATGTTAGTAGTTTTGTCGTGTATGTTGTTATGAATTGAGAATTTGCTGACAATAGTTGATCCCTTTGTTATATAACCATGTTTGTATTGTATGTATGTTGTTATGAATTGAGAATTTGCTGACAATAGTTGATCCCTTTGTTATATAACCATGTTTGTATTGTATGTATGTTGTTATGAATTGAGAATTTGCTGACAATAGTTGATCCCTTTGTTATATAACCATGTTTGTATTGTATGTATGTTGTTATGAATTGAGAATTTGCTGACAATAGTTGATCCCTTTGTTATATAACCATGTTTGTATTGTATGTATGTTGTTATGAATTGAGAATTTGCTGACAATAGTTGATCCCTTTGTTATATAACCATGTTTGTATTGTATGTATGTTGTTATGAATTGAGAATTTGCTGACAATAGTTGATCCCTTTGTTATATAACCATGTTTGTATTGTATGTATGTTGTTATGAATTGAGAATTTGCTGACAATAGTTGATCCCTTTGTTATATAACCATGTTTGTATTGTATGTTTAAGTCTTGTATTTTCTATTAAATGTATGTTCTTTATGTCTTTTGCAACTAAAATTAGGATCTTTGGAGCCAAGCAGCCAAGTATTGATAATGTCTTTGTCCGTATGTAGTGTTTATCTTCGGAGAGATTAGTTGATGTCTGTGTCTTGAAACGTGAGAATGTTGAGCAGTGATATGGTTTTCCTTATCGTTTTTAAAGTGAATTAGAATTTGTTTAATATAGAGTTGTGCTGTAGTTAGTACGTTAAAGTCTTTAAATAGTTGAATGGTCGGGAAATAGAAAGGTTTTTTAATAATCACTTTAATGAGAGCTTTCTGAGCCTCAAATAGAGAATCCATATTTGTTTTAGATGCACCTCCCCACCCGATCATTCCATGAGAGACAATGGATTGTACTATTGCAAAATATATTATATAGTTTTTAAAGTTTATTGCGTAATATATATCTGTATAATAAACCTTTTGTAAGACACAAGGAAATATATCACACAGTGTGTATTATACACAAAATTAAAACAAACGTAATCCGGTTGGCATAAAAATAAAATATAATATATACTATGATGCAAATAACACATCATGGTGATGCAGTAGGTACATTATTTATATACTGGGTATAATATATACCTATCAGTACCACAACCAGCTACCGGTTTTACTCTGGAGATTTTTTTTCTTCTTCATATTGGTCAAAAAATACCGGTAGCAATAAGTATAAACAGACCTTTATGAGCATACATCATACACTTTATGATTATGTTATTTTCTTGACCTGTGATTTTGGAATAAAGGCAAATAATAGTGACTGTAGTTCTCAAAGTGATTTTAATAATAATACATGATCAAATATAAAAAAATAACATACATTTGGGACGTGGCTATTCCAAATTCTAATAATATGTATTATAAAATCATTTGATGAAAACATCAGAAAATACACCGCTTTAGGTAACGAGATTAAAAGTCTTTGTTATTATCGTGAAATAATAATTTACAATAACATTATGTCGGCCACTGGCATTATTCCAAAATCATTTTGCCGTAATTTAGAAATTTTTGATTTATCGTAAAAAATTATAATAAAAATGCAAAAATCGGTAATAATGAATACATGCAGAATCGTAAAAGATTTTAAAACGTTAATATTCAGAAATAATTACGGTTGATAGGTAGTATAGAGCCTAATCCTTTAATATGATAATTATATGGTTGGGAGAATTATTCCCAATTGAAAGCTTGATCGGTGCGTTTGTTGCATTTTATTTTGATCTATTAAATAATTTACAATTTACGCATTGATCTGCTAATTCTTTTGAGAAAGTGTGTAATGGTAATAATAATAATAATTCAATGTTTTTATTTGTAGTACTTAATTGTTATTAATATCATATGTAAATCGGCCATCGCCGTATTTAATTTTTTTTTAAGTTGATTGTAAAAATTGGATTTTTTTATACATTATATTTATACAGTTGAGTTTAGAGAACACAAAGCAAAACACCCGCTTCTTCGTCAGGACGGATGATAACTGACGGATGACAAAATGACCCTTAAAAATTTGCAACTCCCATCTCTGTATATCAATAATCAATGTATTCCTTATACCAAGGTCGTGAAAGACCTTGGGGTCTACGTTGATAATAACTTATCCTGGCATGAACAGATCTCACATGTCAGCAAATCCACTTACTTTGCCATACGTTCACTTAATAAACTCAAGAATTTCCATCCACTTCACTGTAAAATAACCTTAGCTCAATCACTTCTACCATTGCTTGACTATGCTGATGTAAGCTACTTGGATGCAAACGAGGAACATCTTAACAAACTTGAACGCTTTCAAAATGTTTGCATCCGTTTTATCTTTGGACTAAAAAAAATCGATTATATTTCTCATTACCGTAATCTTCTTCATTGGCTCAAGATACGACAACGACGTAATATACATATCTTGTCATTACTATACAATGTCCTTTTTAATCCAAATTTACCTCAGTATCTCAAATATAAATTCACTTATCTTTCAAGCCACGGGCGTCCACTTCGATCTGCTGAACGTGCTTTACTATCTATCCCTATTCATAGTTCTGAATTTTTTAGTTCTTCATTAGAAGTACATTCAGCTAGACTATGGAATAGCCTAAGTCCTGATATTACGTCGTCTATCTCACTTGACATCTTCAAGAAAAGGCGAAAGCAAAAATATTTATCTGACAACACCTGATTACATCTTCCTCTCCTCTTCCTTTCCTTTTCCTTTAGTTTTCCTATCATTGCTATGAATTGTTCTTATATGCTATCTTCTTTGTGTTTTTTAGATTTCTTCTGTTATCTTTATTTATTTTGTAATGTGATTAACTTATTACCATAGTGCACATTGTTTTGTATATTTAACATTTACTCTGGTACTAATTAAAGGTACAAGAAGATTCAAATAAATAAACAATTGACTCTGTATATTCTAGTAGGGTGCTGCGGATCGGTGTTGCAAGCCGAAGAAAAATCATAGGTTGTGAAAAGGACAGTTACAATTTAGCTAATGGGAACATATTTATAAGTAGACTAGGTAGTAAAATTCATTAAAAAGGGGAAGAATATAATAAATATTGATATACTTATTCTTGTGATAAAAAAAAATAAAGTAAATCGAATGGTTAGAAAATATACCACAAGGTTCCCTATAAAAATAATGTAAAAAATATTTTTATTTTTTAAATCTATATTTTATTACGATGTTTTTTTTTTGTAGATAATATGTTTGTATATTTTTTGTGTAAATGTTTTTTAATCGTTAATGAATAAATAGATAATGAGAGAAATGGTTCTTCATAACAGGTGAAACTAGATATCAAACCTTGAAATAACTACATAATATTATGTAGCCTTATTGCACTTCGGCGCCAAATAATCATAAATGTAAAAAAAATAAAAATAATACGGTATTTTTTTTAATACGGTACAGTTTTATTTTTTTACGACCAAACTTTTTCGAGCCGAGGTGTCTTGGCATTATCAAGGTCTAAATGAAGCTCAAATAGACCTTGATAATGTCGAGGCACATCGTAAAAATCGAATCAATGAAAAATACAGTTTTATTTTAATTTTAATATGAATTTAAATTTTCTTAACACAAAAATTTGCCGAGGGTTTCAAAAACGAGGACACTGACAATGATAGCAGGCAAAACCTTGAGAGACCGAGTGAGGAACACCAGAATAAGGGAAATATGTGAGGTCTATGATATCAGATGGAGTAGGCAGCGGAGGAGGGACTTGACAAGTCTGGTCATGTCCAAAGGCTCGCCATCAGCCTCACCGAACCCGCCTTCGCGGTAGACCGCTTTAAAGATGGAGGAGCTTCGCAAAGAGGAGCAGACCTCTTAAAACAGACCCAAACATCTACATAAAAGAAGAAGAAAAAACAAAATAATTAAATGAAATAAGAGGGAGATGCACGGAATCCTTTTTAATAAACATGTACATAACTTTTTTAAATTGCTGTCTTATTCTTTGCTTTCATTATATTATTATATATATTATTATTTTTCTATTTTTTGTCAGTATATTTTCATTTGTGTATTTATTTTACTAGGTACTGTATTTTTAAGTTGTTTTGTTTTGCTGTTTGATCTTGAAACTATTACGCATTATTTTTTAAATTTTATTCTCAAAATTTTATTTATTATTAAAAAAAAAGATTTTTGCCATTTATTTTTTTTTTGAAAATTTTGTTTTTTGAGTATTTTTAGTATTCTATTTCATTATTTTTAATTTAACTTTGCTTATGTTTTTTATTTTGATTTATTATTTTATTTTGTTGTTTTGTTTATTTTTTTATATGATTTTAGTTATGCACATGTTTGTTTTTTTTATGTTTAACATTTTTTTTGTAAATGCTCACATGAGCGTAGAACTTAATATTTAAATAAATAAATAAATATGTTTATCTTTACGTCTCCTCGTAAATATAGACTTTAAAAAGATATTTGTAATATGGTTCCCACAATTCAAATAAAAGTTAATTCATAGTTTTCAAATATGGAATTTTTTTTTACTTTTTAAAGTAGATATAACAATTTTTTGTTTACTTTAATTCCCACACAAGCATTTGTTGGAATTTCGGTTTCATATACATACCTACTATCACGGCACATCCCATAAATTGGGGTGACCAGCGACAGGTATGCGGGTGTGCATCACTTCACGTAAAAAAATCAATACATATAGAATGGGTGGTGAGGTTCACATTGCTGAAAAAAGTGGAAACACTATTCCAAGTCGGTGCTCTCCAGCAAATAAATTGTTTGCAAAAAATATAATAATTAAATAACATTGAACCAATATTTTTTTGTAAAAGTTCTTGTATAAGGTTCCTAAATTTGGCTCAGCCTTCATATATCTAACAGAGCCAAGTAAGCCAATAATTTCAAAAAAAGGTAGGTAGTCAATTTATAAAAAAGATTGTTGGTAAAATTATAAAAGATTGTAAAAAATAATAAAAAAAAATTATAAAAGATTGTAAATATTGTTATTAATAAGTAGAATATAAATAATAACATAGTATGATATTAAGAACACTGGAAAAAACAGTGAATGATAGACTACGGTACATAATAACAGGACATCATATCAAGTGATTGTTAAAGTTTTACATACAATTTTTCACAAATGAGAAAAACTAAAATAAAGGATCATACCCAGAACATACAAGGAACAGTACAAAGAAGATTATATTCTAGAATCATAACATGGGATTCTAACGTATTTAAGGATTAACGAAAAAGGTGTTGCAACCATTATAGAAAGATAGTTGAACTTCGTCATCTCAGGAGGCATAGTGTTTTTATTACAGACCAACAGGTATACTAAAAGAAGAAGAAGATAATTATGGAACAGTCGAGTCCATTGATTTATGGTGAAATGATCAAATTGATTATTTTTATTGAAATATTTGAATTTTTGGACATGAATATTTTATATTCAAAAATAAAAATTGTCAAAAAACAAATTATTTTAAAAATAGTTAAATTGATTAAATTTTTGTATAAATTTGCTAAAAAAATATATAATTTAGCAAAGCATTATAATTTCTTTGTTAATTATGTAACTGTATTTTGATGTATTATGTTTGCAAATAAAATAAAATAAATATATTTTACATTCGAATATTCATTGTGTATATTCTTTAATATTTTTTTTACAACGCAATCGAATTTATATATTAACCTCACACAAAAATATTCTTTACAAGCGCCATTCCATACTGAGCCGTTATAATACCGTTCGCCATCTTTCACTTCGGCTCAAAGTAACATCTCGAACGAAACCGGAATATATTGTTTAATTTGAAAAAAATATTGTTATTAATGTTTGTTGGTCTGTTTGTTTGATAACCCTGCCGCAGACGGTCATGGTGCGCGCGCGGGCGGCACTGCTAGGGCGGTGTAGGGGAGGGGGTCAGAGGCCGGTACTGGAATGTATGGAGGGGGAGGTGTGCGTCCAGTCTAGACTACGGCCAGACTACCGCCGGGACAGGGATCACCAACTTGAGTTTCCGCATACATCAATTAAAATCCATTTAAAAAAAAATTTAATATTTTCCTTTTAAAAAAAATATATTTCTTCTTCTGCTTTGTATAGATCTGGAAGATATGTTTGTGCCGCAGTATTTTTTACCTGGGAGGTCAACTGTCACCAGTCTTATCATTTTTTCGTGAGTCTGCCAAAGTCTTCTGCCTTTGACATTCCCATGATACCTGGCAGTCTGATTTTGACAAACTCATTCCATATTTTTTATAGTTTTTTGTTCTGCATATTTTTTATTTTCTTTTAGGTATTTTGTATAACTTTTCGGCTAGCATGCACTATGTCAAACACCGATTCAACACACACCCAATTACAATTGAATTGAAACAACATTGTTTGACATTTCAAATTTAGACACAATCAACAATTTACAGATACAATAGAGAAACTAATGGTTCATAATTCCAAAGACACGAATCATAAATGAATAAAGATGTTTTTTTAATTTTGTCAATGCTGACGGTGTTGAATATGTAGAATTCCATAATAATGGGTATTTTAAATCAAACAAATGATTTGGTCTACATATATATTTTTTCCTGAATCCACTAGTACTGTAGGTTATTTCATTACTTAAACACCTGCATCGACGTAATTCCCAACATAATCTATAATACAACTGTTTTGAACAATTCATAATTGCAAAAATGTACCGAATTTTAGTATATAAGAAAAAGGAGAGTTTCTATGTTTACCAGTTGATAAGGGCCTAATAAGCTGAAACGGTCGTCCTGGATTCAGGAAAAAATATGTATGTAGACCAAATCATTTGTTTGATTTAAAATACCCATTATTATAGAATAAAGATGTCTTTAATATTTTTACATACTCAAATACCAGCATTACTCAAGACATACTTTAAATATGTAATTGTGAACAATTTAGTTTGTAGAATTCCATTTTGCTTGCTAGCTTCCATTCCATGATAAACAGACTCATAAATATACCTATGACACAAAACAACTTCCAACACGAACTACACATCATCAAACAAATCGCATTGAATAACGGCTACAATTACAACATAATAGACAGCATGCTCGACAAAAAACAAAAACAAAAAACAACTGACCAATACATATATCCATTCAACACCAACAACCTAAATACAGAACAAAAATGGAGAAAAATCCTATACACAGGACCTATTTCTATAAAAATAAAAAATACACTGCCAACTAGTATCAAAGCTGCATTTTACACCAACAACAACATCAGTAGATCATTATTAAATTCTAAAACTAAAAGAAATTACAAAGAAAAAAGTGGAGTTTATAGAATAACATGTGGTGACTGTAATGAACACTACATAGGACAAACATCACGTAACCTAAATATAAGAATTAACGAACACAGAAGATGCTTAAACAACAATAATTTCTCAGAATTTGCTAACCACATTATCCAAACTAATCACTCTTTCAATAACCACAAACTAAAACTATTACATGAAACACAGAATAAAGGATACCGACTTAACAACTACGAAACGCTCGAAATACATAAACACATAAATTCCGGTATAAAACTTATAAATAACCATACCTTTCATAACACTTCTCCAATACTTAATATATTTCCCATCAAAAACAAAAACACTTCACAATTCTCCCCTCCCCCCACTAACCCAACCAACCCTCAACCGCCACCCCCCTCGCTTCACAGACAGATTCACACAAATTCAACATGTTAGTCTCGACACGCCGGTCGATGGAAGGACAGCGCTTCCGAAACATGTCGCGAAGTGACTCAAAAAACAAGTGGTTTATAGCTAATTAATAATTCAAAAATGGTTTATATTAACTACCACAAAATATCCGCCGAATCATTAAATGATATTAATTCCATTTTAATTTAAATTAAAAAATAAAACAGTATATTTAAGACTCTACTTATATTTTTTATTGGTCGATAGCTATTTCGCCTTGGCAACTTCAAGACTACTATAAGGACATAGAAAAAAAACTTATTTTTAGTTTCACTATTAATTTATTTAAGGCATTGACCGGTATCGGTTTTGTCGGTAACGAAGATCCTAAAGTATACTATGATGATGGTCCCCAATATACTGAAACCGTTTGTGCCTTGAATAAATTAACAGTGAAACTTAAATTAGTGTCATGGAAATTCACCAATAATTATCAGTTGATAAACTTTATAAAAGATACTTTGATGTTTTAATTAAGAGGGTGACTGCTGCCAACGTACCTATTTTTTCAATTTGATATACCATCATTATTACTAAACGAAACATTTTGAAAAAAATAACCTAGTTAGTTTAGATATTAATAAAGAGAAATATACCTTAACTTCTGTATATATTCTTGTAGGAAAATAATAAGCATACTCTGATTTTAGACATTAATCTTAAATTTATAAAAAAATATAAGTTAAAGAGCAATGTTTTTTTTTATAAATTAATGAAGAACAAAATACCTGGAAAAATATGATATGACGTTGCATTAATGCATCAGGTCAAGTAAATAAACCAAAAAAACTCTTATTACTCAATGGCGCTGAATGAAAAATAAATGTTTTTTATGTTTATTTACTAAACCTGAAGCATTACTGCAACGTCACATCATATTTTTCTAGATATTTTTGTCTTCTTTAATTTAAAAAAAAATATATTAATCTACGAATTATAGTTTATTAAAAATATAAGATAAACGTTGAAAATCGGGGTATGCCATTATTTTTCTACAAGAATTTATACAGAACATTATCAAAAAATTAAGGTATATTTTTGTTTATTAATACCCAAACTATCTAAATTATTTTTTGCTAAACGATTTGATAAGAAATAATGATGGAATATCAAATTGAAAAATAGGTACGTTGGCAGCATTCCCCCCTTAGGGGCTGTTTCACCAGGTCCCGAATATCTCTCGATTATGCCTATTCAGCGGTTATGTCTCAAGTAAAGTAAAAATTGCGTTTCACCACTCCCGAATAGCGCTACTCGTCAGATAAAGTGACAAGTAACTTATAGGGGACTTTACCTACCCAGTAAAGTTATTCGGAACTTTATTTGTCACTTTGACAGTTGCATTTCATTGCCGGTATCACGTGTTTCATTGTTAATTTCTTTTAAATATGATTTTATTCGAGGCATTAGACGATGTTTTTGATGCGGAAATGTTTCCTACTAAATATTAGGCCATGAAAAGATTACTTCGTCAAATTCGATGAAGTTGATTTTAAAAGAAAACTTCGCTTGTCAAAGCTTATACAGTATCAATGATATATGACTTGATAAAATATCGAATTACGACAAATACAATGAAGTAAATACATACTTTGATATATAAAACATTACTTTATTATATTTGTTATTTAAATAATGTCATTCAAATGCAAAATTAAGTATTAGGTAATTTAAATACATAGAATATTGTTTATTGTTATTTAAATTCAAAAGATTCGATCTTAACGTACCTAAAACTTAAACGTCAAAATGAAACGCATTTGGCGGTTGTCCATAGAAGAATTTGAAAACTAGTACATTTCTATGTATTTGTCTATGAAAATGCGACGTTGCCATCGTTATTCGTCAATTTACTATTCGGAACTTATCCAACGATGGTGAAACGCAAATTTTATTCAAAACATTTTAACCGGCGAATAGCACTATTTGCCGAATAGTTATTCGAGACTTATTCGGAGTTTGGTGAAACAGCCCCCTAATGTAATAAATTAACAGTGAAACTGAAGTAAGTGTTTATTTATTGTAAGTCATGGAAATTCACCAATAATTGTCAGTTGCTAAACTTTATAAAAGATACTGTGACATTTTAATGAATGATATTTTTCAACAGTTTTCTGTTGCAACACTCTAGCCTATTTTTTGTCCATAATTTAAAATGTTTCCGTACAAAACTAAATTTTTGTCCAATTCACTACCACACTGTGAGGTTTTAAGTCACTTGATCAAATTTCAGATCTCATCATCATCAATATCAGTGTCGTATTCCTCATTCATTGAGGGTCGTGAACATCCTCTACTCAACAAGAGAACCAACCATATTTCACATCTACTATTGGTCAAATTATACACCTAGGTAATTAGTGTTTTTATTGCGATGGATGGATGGAGTTGAGAGGGACCGGGTGTAATGGAGACGATTTCTTGAGGAGGCCAAGGCCCATCCTGGGTTGTGGAGCCACTGATGATGATGATAATAATTACTGTTTTTGAAAAATTCCAAATATTATTTATCGTATTATGTTTTTTTTGTCAAACCATGAAAAAGCAAAGGAAAGAAACTATTAAACACTCAATTGGTTACTTATTATTCATATATATATATATATATATATATATATATATATATATATATATATATATATATATATATATATATATATATATATATATATATATATATATATATATATATATATATATATATATATATATATATATATATATATATATATATATATATATATATATATATATATATATATATATATATATATATATATATATATATATATATATATATATATATATATATATATATATATATATATATATATATATATATATATATATATATATATATATATATATATATATATATATATATATATATATATATATATATATATATATATATATATATATGTTATAATATTTTTATCTCGGTTTTTTTTCGGTTTTTTGTTATAATATTTTTTTTCGGTTTTAAAATAATGATAAAATATTATTACCACCGAACACGACAGCAGGTGGGCGTGTCACAAGGAGCCAATCACGTCGCGCTAACAATATTTGACATAAGCGGCCATCTTGTACGCTACGAGTCACTTGACGGTGAGCTTTCAGTGTGAGTAGACGTGTGTCGCGCGCGTGCTTTTCGTTAAGTCCTTGAAAATGCCTGGTGATATTCAGGCGAAACGTCGGAAGACAAATGGTCTTAGTCAAGACCTACTGACACGGGAAAACCGAGATAAAAATATTATAACATATTTCACCCGTGAAAACATCAAATATAACATATATATATATATATATATATATATATATATATATATATATATATATATATATATATATATATATATATATATATATATATATATATATATATATATATATATATATATATATATATATATATATATATATATATATATATATATATATATATATATATATATATATATATATATATATATATATATATATATATATATATATATATATATATATATATATATATATATATATATATATATATATATATATATATATATATATATATATATATATATATATATATATATATATATATATATATATATATATATATATATATATATATATATATATATATATATATATATATATATATATATATATATATATATATATATATATATATATATATATATATATATATATATATATATATATATATATATATATATATATATATATATATATATATATATATATATATATATATTAATATTATATCAATTGGTTACTTATTATTCATATATATATATTAAAGATTTTCGAATAAAACGACGTTATTTTAAAATCCCTGATTGACAACCGTAAAATGATTAGATAAATATATTCGGGGAAATGCCCACAAAATGAGGAAATTCAAAACCGGTGTAACAATATTTAAAAATATTTTATACAGACCTGTCTAGGTATTTATGGATATATATGTACATAACCTTATATAGTGTTAAATAACATTCCAAAGTCTTTCAAATAAAACGCGTACAAGTACACAAGTTGCATAATGGGTGAATATATGTATAGGTAAGTATGTCATTTGGATTTTAACGGCGCAACAATGAATTATATGTAAAACTTATCATATTATTGTTTCTCCGAGCTCAAATTATAAAGAATATCGTATTTTGTTTAATTTATTTATTTATTTTTAAGCAAACAAATAGTCAAACAATATACATTACAAATTATAAGTTTTACTTAAATATTGTAAACCAAAACAGTTTGCAGTAGTTTTACTCATCTTGAAGAAGTACTCCATGTGACACCATATATAAAAAAATAATGATTTATTTCTATAGGTAACTACAGCAGAATAAAATGAATAATTAGAAAAAAATAACGCAAAAAAATAAATGTGATCATGAGGAAGAAAAGTAATAGAAGGAAGTGGGAAATCAGAATCACTGCAACATTATCAACCCCTCATCAATGCCTCGAAAACTTGCCATTTTCAACCTCTCATCAATGCCTCGAAAACTTGTCAATCAACCTCTCATCAATGCCTCGAAAACTTGTCATTATCAACCTCTCATCAATGCCTCGAAAACTTGTCAATCAACCTCTCATCAATGCCTCGAAAACTTGTCATTATCAACCTCTTATCAATGCCTCGAAAACTTGTCAATTAACCTCTCATCAATGCCTCGAAAACTTGTCATTATCAACCTCTCATCAATGCCTCGAAAACTTGTAATTATCAACCTCTCATCAATACCTCGAAAACTTGACATTATTAATCTCTCATCAATGCCTCGAAAACTTGCCATTTTCAACCTCTCATCAATGCCTCGAAAACTTGTCAATCAACCTCTCATCAATGCCTCGAAAACTTGTCATTATCAACCTCTCATCAATGCCTCGAAAACTTGTCAATCAACCTCTCATCAATGCCTCGAAAACTTGTCATTATCAACCTCTTATCAATGCCTCGAAAACTTGTCAATTAACCTCTCATCAATGCCTCGAAAACTTGTCATTATCAACCTCTCATCAATGCCTCGAAAACTTGTAATTATCAACCTCTCATCAATACCTCGAAAACTTGACATTATTAATCTCTCATCAATGCCTCGAAAACTTGCCATTTTCAACCTCTCATCAATGCCTCGAAAACTTGTCAATCAACCTCTCATCAATGCCTCGAAAACTTGTCATTATCAACCTCTCATCAATGCCTCGAAAACTTGTCAATCAACCTCTCATCAATGCCTCGAAAACTTGTCATTATCAACCTCTTATCAATGCCTCGAAAACTTGTCAATTAACCTCTCATCAATGCCTCGAAAACTTGTCATTATCAACCTCTCATCAATGCCTCGAAAACTTGTAATTATCAACCTCTCATCAATACCTCGAAAACTTGACATTATTAATCTCTCATCAATGCCTCGAAAACTTGCCATTTTCAACCTCTCATCAATGCCTCGAAAACTTGTCAATCAACCTCTCATCAATGCCTCGAAAACTTGTCATTATCAACCTCTCATCAATGCCACGAAAACTTGAGACTTGAATCTGGCTTTTGTGTGTTGATGGATGTCCACCGCACCAAAAAATGAATTATAATTACTGCAAGCTCGTTGTATGTATGATTTTTGGCAGTAGTTTGTTGTACATTGTGGAAGCCTAAATGTGGAAGTAGTTCTTGATCGTCTCAGAGGACAATTAAAGGTAATCATTTGGAGAAAATTATTTGATATACAAAGTCATTTCTCTATGTCTGATTCATTTTATGCACAAAATAAGTTAAAATAGCATAAATAATAAATATATACTACTTCTTTACCGATTTCCATATTTTACTTGGATTTTTTTTTATTCAACTGGTATAGCCGACCGCCGTGGCACAGTTGGAAAACAGTTCGGTTTCTGCGCGGGCGTCCTGGATTCAATTCCCAGCAGAGGAGAAATTTATTTAAATTCATTTCTCACGCAAATATTGCTTCTCTGGGCTGGAAACACTGCTTAGTTGGAAAAAATTGCCATACGGCAATAAACTCACTACTTGCGCAGGGTGCAAGGAAGTGTTTATTATTTTTTTTTATTTATTATAATTTTTTTTTCAAATGTAATCATACAAATTATAATAAATTTTAAAATATTTTTGTAAAATACATTGTAGATAAAACCTCTCAACGAAAGTATCACGCTCACCTGGCGAAATAAAAAAAAGAATAAAAAAAAAAATGTAAAGGTGTGGCTTTGACCTCAAACAATGCATGTTAAACAGAGTGAACATAGCAACAAGATAATAGTTTAGACCACAATTCAAATAATGCCTCATCAATGGTAGGTTCACTGTCTTATAGTGGGTTTTTGCTAGTAATTTACTGTATTTTCCCTGATAAGTATATATTTTTATATTTGATAGTTATAATGCCTCATCAATGGTAGGTTCACTGTCTTATAGTGGGTTTGTGCTAGTAATTTACTGTATTTTCCCTGGTAAGTATATATTTTTATATTTGATAGTTATAATGCCTCATCAATGGTAGGTTCACTGTCTTATAGTGGGTTTTTGCTAGTAATTTACTGTATTTTCCCTGGTAAGTATATATTTTTATATTTGATAGTTATAATGCCTCATCAATGGTAGGTTCACTGTCTTATAGTGG
Organism: Molanna angustata; assembly: GCA_963576475.1. Taxonomy (NCBI): domain Eukaryota; kingdom Metazoa; phylum Arthropoda; class Insecta; order Trichoptera; family Molannidae; genus Molanna; species Molanna angustata. The sequence continues at coordinate 32,043,151 of OY754978.1, forward strand.
GTTTGTGCTAGTAATTTACTGTATTTTCCCTGGTAAGTATATATTTTTATATTTGATAGTTATAATGCCTCATCAATGGTAGGTTCACTGTCTTATAGTGGGTTTTTGCTAGTAATTTACTGTATTTTCCCTGGTAAGTATATATTTTTATATTTGATAGTTATAATGCCTCATCAATGGTAGGTTCACTGTCTTATAGTGGGTTTTTGCTAGTAATTTACTGTATTTTCCCTGATAAGTATATATTTTTATATTTGATAGTTATAATGCCTCATCAATGGTAGGTTCACTGTCTTATAGTGGGTTTTTGCTAGTAATTTACTGTATTTTCCCTGGTAAGTATATATTTTTATATTTGATAGTTATAATGCCTCATCAATGGTAGGTTCACTGTCTTATAGTGGGTTTTTGCTAGTAATTTACTGTATTTTCCCTGGTAAGTATATATTTTTATATTTGATAGTTATAATGCCTCATCAATGGTAGGTTCACTGTCTTATAGTGGGTTTTTGCTAGTAATTTACTGTATTTTCCCTGATAAGTATATATTTTTATATTTGATAGTTATAATGCCTCATCAATGGTAGGTTCACTGTCTTATAGTGGGTTTTTGCTAGTAATTTACTGTATTTTCCCTGGTAAGTATATATTTTTATATTTGATAGTTATAATGCCTCATCAATGGTAGGTTCACTGTCTTATAGTGGGTTTTTGCTAGTAATTTACTGTATTTTCCCTGATAAGTATATATTTTTATATTTGATAGTTATAATGCCTCATCAATGGTAGGTTCACTGTCTTATAGTGGGTTTGTGCTAGTAATTTACTGTATTTTCCCTGGTAAGTATATATTTTTATATTTGATAGTTATACTGTAATACCTACATGTGTACAATACTATGTTTATTGTGTGTATATGTCATATATTTTTTTTATTATATGGGCGCATGATTTTGTTTTTGGAGGTTGGTTGTGATTTTTTCACTTCCCTGGCGTCACTTTCTTGGGATTTTAATGGGGAATATCCCATTATATTTTTTTTGATATTTAGAATTTCATTTATTTATTTATTTAGTACAATAATATAAAGAAAATATACCAAAGACAACTGCTTCACTAGACATAGTCTGTTCCGAAGCAACTATCAATAAAGTTTGTAAAGTACTTACATTTTACATTACAACATAATATTAAACATACATATTATACATAAAAATTAACAATAAAATAAATATATATCAAACTTAACAATAAAAATTTCACAATAAAAATATATAATTATTTATATTATAAAATTACTTAAAAAAATAAGTAAAAACACAATTTTTAAACTTTATTCCACTAATTTAAAGTGTTGACCACTGACGCGTTTCGCTCAAAGAGCATCTACTGAATGATAATGGAATTCCATCACGTATTAGCAGTCGAAAAGTTAGAAATAATATAATTATTTATCAATCAACACAATAAAATTTACTATTATAAATTTACTTTTATAATGCTTCATTTTATTTCTTCTAGTTACATTCACGCTTCTATTTAACATTTTTCGGATTAATTGAAACTGAAAACAACCATTAGGCATAAGTATGAACTTCCATAGAAACATAAATTATTTGGTTAAAAATGAAAAGTTATTATAGAAAGATATTTGTTAGTTTTTTAGTAAATATTTAATTTTTCTAACTAATAATTAATGGCATATCACGTCCCGGTCTTTATTTATCTCTAATTTACCAATTTATCACTTCCCTGGTGCCTATAAAACTTAAAGAAATATTCTGGCCCTTATCACCTTTATCACAATAAATACAAAATAATGTCAACTTTTAAAATTATGAATGCTATATTTAACAGATATTTTTTTCTTTCTGGAAACCATAAACAAATTCCGTTTTTTCACCTGTATAATATATTTAAAAATTATAACGTATCATTAGATACAACTATTTTAATTTAATTTTTCATACATAAATTTGTTATGTATTTTGATAAAAGCTAAAAAAAAATTCTCACGTGTTTTATTCATTTATGCCATGCTGGAAAATATAAATAAATAAAGTCTTTAAAAAGCGTCTTTAAATATAGTCTTTGAATAGCGTTGGGTAGGGTGCAAACCCTATCTATTGCAATTTTAATTAACAATTTTAAGACACAAGATCTTCCATTTGCGTTTACAGATGCGTCGTTCACCTTGCAAATCTCGCAACTTTCAACTTTTGAAATTAGGTTGTCGATGGTGTACCTTTGAAAAAAAATTTTTTTTTTTAAATTTGATAAAATTATTTTTATTTTATGGTTATTGTTTTGATCATGGTCTTACAGTGACACATCAGATTATGAATAAACCAAAAATATAGTGACATTTTTTACGAAGTTCTTTATGAAGGTCATAAGTAATTGATACATAATGAATAGCTAATCACAAATAAATTCCAATTTATTTAGTTATAAACCTGTTTTTTCTTGTATTTTTCGTAACTTCAATCAATCATTTTGATGTTAATGTGTATTTTGAAATACTCAAATGTTTGTATTATAAAATACACATTTATGTTTATTTAGGACGTGATATTCAATTATTAAGAAGTAATACTTATTTGTTACCAATGTACACCGTATGCCATAATATATCAAGTTGATGAGTATGATGTATTAGTATCAAAATATGATGAATATTTTATATGCATCAAATAATAATAAGTGTGATGTACATATATTTGTATGTATCAATTTAAATGAATATTTGTATATTTCAAAGCATGATAAATATTTGTTTGTATCAAGGTATGGTGAATATTTGTATCACGAATATGGTGTATGTATCAAAATATGATGAATATTTGTATGTTTCAAAGTATGATGAATATTTGTTTGTATCAAGGTATGATGAATATTTGTATGACGAATATGGTGTATGTATCAAAATATGATGAATATTTGTATGTATCAAGGTATGATAAATTAATATTTTCATGTATCAAAATATGATGAAAATTTGTATGTATCAAAGTATGACGAATATTTGTATGAATCAAAGTATGTTTCAAAAGGACGAATGGCCAGATAAATATAAACTAATATCAAAATTAGGAAATTTGAAATGTTTTTATTGAGAATGAATTCTAAATCAACTGCCGTGGCATACATAAGTTGCTCGCCGTTGGGCTTCCATGCATCCTTCTGGGTTCGAACTCCAGCAGAGGAAAAATTAATTTTAAACCATTTCTCATGCAATTCTTGCATCTCTGGACCAGGAACATTGGCTGGTTTAAAAATTACCAATTCGACAATAAACTTGCAACCTGCGCTGGGTGCAAGAAAGTGTTTTTTTATTATTATTAATAGTTACTATTGTTATTAAAAAATAAACCGTTTGCATACTGTTATTTTTTTATTAATTTAATTGAATACAAAATGTTTTATACAAAAATATATTGGTAATGTTTATAGTACCAATGATAATATTTAACAAGATATTACGAAACTAGGTAAATTTGAAAAATAAATGGGAAAGGAGAAAGATAGGAGGGGGACAGGGGGGGAAGCATCGACCACTTGTAACTCATATTTTAATTTTATACCCCACGTGTCTCAATGTATGAATATTTAATTAAATTAAAGGGGCACAATCAAAAGGTAAAGATGAACACAACAAAACAGAGAACGAATCAAACATCCGAAAAATTCACAAGTCATAAAAACCCGAAGCAAACATATCCTACTCCGGATCACTCAGACAATTTCTTTTATACCCAGTACAAGCTGGATTGACATATTATTATGAATTTTACATGTAATTTGTTCTTGAAGGTTCAATGTAAAAGAGAGACTGGATTCTAACTCTTACTATTAATAATTTTGTATAGAAACAAATATGTATCTTGGATTGATCTGCTTGTCTTCAGTAATTTTGTGTAGTGGTGTTTTAGAGCTTGAAGATAATTTGAGAAATGTAATCTATTAGAAAATTTAATTTATTTTGTCGTACGATTCTTGATAGAACTCCATTGTTTGTAGATATATTACAAATATAATTAAAAAAACATGTATATTTTACTGCTGTCGTTTTCTTTTGTTACAGACCTAATAGACACAGGGGACTCGAGGGAGATCGCGATCCACTTCCACGCTGGCGACGCTATAGAGCCCATTGGCCCTGTTCGCCACCGCACGCAGCCGCAACATCGGACAAACACAAAAAAACCACCATCCATCGGGTTCAACCACTGCCCCCGAGAATCCAACCTCAAACGGCGGGGCAACCGCTCAAGATCGGCAGCAGGGGCAAGCCCCTAGGCACACCGATCGAACGGAAGGGCTTGTCCCCGCACCCCTCGGTCCTGTGTTGGCGTCCGAAGGTTCCGCGGGCTAACACCGGGGGCATCCGACGCAATCATCACCTGTCAAATTTGACGTCACATTGTCAACACAGGATGTCTGACCCGACGTCTGCGCCGGCGGTGTGCCCGAACCACACAACAACATTCGCCACAGTTTGACGAGTCACTGCCGAGCGAGACTGAAGGCGTTCGTCCTGCTCTTCTCTAAGTACAGAATTGACGAGGGCACAACAGCGTCGTTTTTCCATAAAATTCGATAACAATGACCGAACGTTTTCGCCGAGGTAACTAACTCGGCATTATCACGGTCTAAAATGAAACTATCCAATTTAAACAAAAATCATCCTATACTATAACATTCACATCGTTGATTTATGTTTAAATTGGTTACATTTGAGACCTTGATAATGCCGAGTTACTTTGGTGAAAACGTTATTATAATCGAATTTTGTGAATAATTCTTTTGTGTATTTGTTCATTAGTTTTAAAATTATTTTCATTTCATTAATTTGATTATTTATTTAGAGGAAAAAAAAATAAAATATAAAAAACCCGATGAAATAAACAGAAAATGGAGCAATTACGTTTTTCTACAAATGATAATCGTTAAAAAAATCATAATACAATAAAAAATAAATAATAATATATTTAACGGTTATTGTGTGTTTGCACTGAAAAAAATGATAACTGTTAGGTTTAAATAAAAATAAAATAAATAAATAAATAATTGAACTGGTTACCTGCGTTTTAGCCAAACCTTTGTTATCAGTAATAATATATTTCTTTGTTATCGATTTATGACTTATGATATGGTTTGGCTTCGTGGTCAAAATATTTATTTTAGAATAGCCAAATGTTTTGTAGTGTGTCAATGACAGGAAGGAAAGGGAAGAAAAAAGGATGGGGAAAGGACTAATTTGTTACTACTATGATATATGATATGTGATTTTCTATTGCGTCAATATGTGTTTCATAGAAGTCCATTCAACCGATCCAAACTCTAATAGGCTTCTAATAAATGAATCAAATAATATTATGTAAACGCAGAGTGTCAGTTACGAAAAGGTTTCGTCTTTCGAAATATGAAACCGGGCGTTTTACATAATATGCTTTAGTAGTAACGCATTCATTATGATCCATGAAAAATCGTCCAGCATTGAATATGATCTGTGAAAGATAGTCCAGTATGATACCTAAATCCCTAATTCCAGATTTATAGTTCTAATTTTCACTATTCACACTTAAAGCGCTTGTACACTGTACACCTTCGGCATATGGATGTACACAAAATTACCGTCTATTGAATAAATCACGAAAAATTTAGAGGTTTTTTTAAATACCAAGAATAGTAATTAAAGTTTTTTTTTTAACAGATTTTTTAATTATCTCAATAGAGACGAAGTTGGAATATTTATTGTATGAGAACCGGGAAATCAAGGCACCTACAGGGCTTACGACCTGTCATCGGCTGGCTTACGTGATCACTTTATGCGCTTGCAAAACGTTAAAAAAAATCCTTATTTTCAAGCGAAAAGAATTTCAGTATTACAATATATAAAACTTGCATTGATAGGGATCTCATTAAAAAGGCATAATTGGTGAACGTTGCGCAAGCGCATAAAGTGATCACGTAAACCAGCCGATGACAGGTCGTAAGCCCTGTAGGTGCCTTGATTTCCCGGTTCTCATACAATAAATATTCCAACTTCTTCTCTATTGAGATAATTAAAAAATCTGTTAAAATATATCTTTGACTCCCGACAGGGAAAAAATCCAATGTTTGCGCATATGCAATAATAAAAATATTCGAGTAATTAAAGTATGTATTAGTAAAAAAACTCAGTCTGAAGATTTTCATACTCGCTTTCGATTGAATTAAAAATCCACTTCAGATGTCTTAAAGTTTGCTTTAGTTATTTACAATGACTACAATGTTATTTACTAGTAAAGAATTTTACAGATTCAAATTTCAATAACTCACACAACAGAATAAAAATGTAAAAATAAACCGTTAAACCGGATCTGGGAAAAATATTGTTATAATTTGCTATTTTGACTAGCCTAATAGATTGTTATAGATGTACTAGCGGACCCGACAGACGTTGTCCTGCCCGACCTTGAATCATAAAGATGTTATTATTCGCTGAGTAAACTTACATTATCTTGTTCAAAGAGCTGCTAAACACTTTGAGGTTAGATTGATTGTCATTTCGTATATAATATAGCAGAGATGGTCTGGACATGGAAACGAACGAATTGAAATATGAATAATACCGAAACAGAGCGAAAAGCACTTTAAATGTCAAAAAATCAAAACTACGACGTAAATGACAGATTTTTTAGTGCTGTCAGATGGAAAAAACTAAACAGTGGCAATTTGACATTAGCGTCACCTATTGTAGTTTATAGTAATATTTTTTTTCTATTTATGTTTAAAATTCCATTTTGTGAATCTAAACCATTCAGCGACTCACACAAAAACACACATTTTTTTTTTTTCAAAATCGATTCAGCCGTTTAGGAAGAGTTCAGAGACAAACACACGTACAGAAGAATTATATATAAAGATGAGTAAATAATGATTATTAGAGTGAGTTAACGAATATTTTATGTTTCGAAGAGATGGACGGCCAGATAAAGGATACTTGAAGAACAGTTATGACAGGAAACAGAGAAAATGGGACATTAATGCTAGTAATAAATGTTCGTACCAAAATTAAAAAAGTCAAGTCAAAGACAGGAAATCGTGTTCAGGTGTTTAGGGATAAATATTATCTCTTTAGTTTTTTTCTTCAAAATACAAAGTGAGTTAGTTACATATTATATAGTAGTGGAAATGTAAATGTTTTGGTTAAAGATGGTCAAACAAAAAATACGACGATTTACATGGAGTCCGTTCATAAGAGTAATGTAAGGTAGGTTAGGTAAGGTATATAATGAATTATAAGGTTGTTTAATGTTCCCCTCAGTGAAGTCATGGTTGATGTGAAGACCATGTTAGGAGGTGCATGTGCAACGATAATCTACATAATGCAGACGTTGGATGACAAACAAAAATGAACATACGTCTTGGCAACCAAGACTGACAGCTGGCGAGGGGATTTCTGCAGATAAATCCAACAACCGTCACGGCTAGGGCCAGACGCACACCCTATTAAGATAAGCACAAAAACTTTAAGCACTTACGGAAGCGGAATAGGTACGAATATAAAAAAGTTACCTACTTTAAAAACAGACTCCAATGAAAACATTCTTCTGAGTCACATTCCTCATCACTGAGGGTCGTGATCCTCTCTTCTCTTCGCCATCATCACCTGGTGGACAGCACTCCTCTATCTCTCCCGACACTCCGCAGTTCGCAATGCACCTACTACTGTTAGGCCAGTAACCGCTTTGATCTGGTCAGTCCATCTAGTCGGGGATCTTCCTCTACCTCTACTCCCCTCCACACTTCCGGTCACGACCAGCTTTTGCAAACAGTCCTGACCACGTCTTGCGATGTGTCCAAAGAAACGGAGCATATGGCCAAGACAGACAGCCGACAATAAAACATAAAGACTTTAGATGGGTCGATGGCAGAGCGGTTAGCTGGACTAGTAATCCAGTGGTCGCGAGTTCGAATCCTGCCTCGACCGATTTCGTTCACCTATATAGCACAAGCATTTATTTGCTTATTTTTGGGAACGTAGGAAGATGTATATGTACTTGTTTAACAAGGACATATTCATTTTTATGTAAAAAAAAATAGACTAAATTTGCTATATATTAGAATGTTAAAATTAATTTGTGATAATTTGTAATTTTTCTGGAAAAAAAAAATTGATGGGTATAAATACCTAGATAAAGCGGTTATCGCGCTGGGTTAGTTATCCACTGGTCGCGAATTCGAATCCTGCCACGACCGATTTCGTTCACCAGGTATGAGGTTGTATACGTACTTGTTATAAGGGCATATTTATTCATTTTACAAAAAAAGACAAATTTTGAAGATCTAGATTTTTTTTTAATATTTTATATTGGAACTTAGAATATATTCATAACGAGTAACCAACTCCTTCTACCAACTAACACTTGTAAGTTGGAAGAAATTGTTATATGGCAATAAACTTACAGGTAAATGGAATAAATTTTTATAGAGAATTATGCCGTAATTGGTTAAATACATACTTTTTATGACAAATTTTTAACATTTCAATAGAGACGAAGTTGGGATATTATAAGAGAACCAGGAACTCAAGGCACCTACAGGACTTACGACCTGTAGGGCTGGTTGTATAAGTATGTAAATTGAATATTTTAAAAGTTGCATATTCAAACATTGGATTTTTTCCTTGACTTTCAAAATTGCATTTATAAGGGAATTCAATAAGAAGTCATAATTGATGAACATTGCGCAAGCGCATAATGTAGACTAATCGATGACAGGTCGTAAGCCCTGTAGGTGCTTTGAGTTCCAAGTTCTCCTATGATATTCCAACAACGTATTAAGAACATGTCATGAGTAGCCCCCCTTTGATATATATTTTTTTTTTATATTAAATACTGAACATATTTTTTTTAATTTAAAAAATATTTCACATTTGAACTGGCCCAGTCTAATGAGACGTCTTATACAAAAAAAGGATGTTTCATATTGAATGTGTAAACTTATTATAATTATAAATATTAATATTTTATATTTTTTTAATGAAAAAAAAACTAATCGAATTATTTGCCGGATATCTGAACTATGAACGGTTTAATTCAGGAACAAAAATCGTTGGTGTGTACTGGGCCTCATAACATCAGACAGAATTGCTTTACGTATTCCAAAGGTTGACTCTAAATGCAGATATTATCTTTCTCGACAATAGCACAATCCGGCATTTAATTTCTCTGATAAATAATTCTCATAGAATATCATAATAATTCAATAGAAAACCAACACTGATAGCTGAGGCTCTGCAATTTATTATAAGCTTACTTTGTTGGCTACTATTGGTCGTCATTTATTAATTATACAAAATCAATTTAGTAAAATTTATGATCTAAGGCACCGGAGTAAAATAGTGCTTCCTCTCTTTTTTGTTATCATTGTTTTCGGGTGTTCCATAAGAACCTGTCCGTGTTGATTAAGAGGGAAGTACTGCCTCGAATTAGGCACTAGTTTGTTGCGCTAATGCACTTAAAAAGTCGTGTTAAATTCAAGGTACGTGTCCTCCAAATGCACACGGTTTAACAACGCAAACTATTCCTGTTAATACGGGTTCAATTCAAGGCACGCGTCTTTCAATCGTACACAGTTTTATAAATTTTACCATGTGTATTGATTGAGCGTTAGTTTAAGGCTGTGTTAGAGGAATTTTTTGTGTAGATATGATTGTTTTTATGTAGATATGATTAATATAAACAAATCTACATTATATCATAAAAATTCATTAAGACTTTTTTTTGTATGTGATTGATATTTTCATTGCGGATTCGTATATTTTCGATTGTAAAAGGTATATTTTTTTGTATATATCTTTTTTGTTTATTTATGATTTACATAACACTGCTTCTACTGCTATATTTTTGTATTCATAATATTTTTTTATTCAATGTTTTGGCTAACTTTGAGTCCATATCTATGTCTATTTTTTTTATTCTTCAATTTTATGTCTAGTAACCATTTAAGGATATAAATTTATTTATGCCAAGTGTAGGTATGTATACCTAATTGTTATTTTTAAATTCCATATATTTTTAACATTAATAGTGTTTTTATGTATATATGTAAAAGGAAATTTATGCCGTTTATAAATAAATAAATAAATAAACAAATAAATAAATAAATAAATAAATAAATAAATAAATAAATAAATAAATAAATAAATAAATAAATAAATAAATAAATAAATTAACAAATAAATAAATAAATAAATAAATAAATAAATAAATAAATAAATAAATAAATAAATAAATGAATAAATGAATAAATGAATAAATGAATAAATAAATGAATAAATGAATAAATAAATAAATAAATAAATAAATAAATAAATAAATAAATATATAAATAAATAAAAATATTACAAATAAATAAATTAATAATAATAAATCAATTAAAAAAAATTAAAAAAATTGAATAGAGTCAAATCCACTCGCAATACTGAAAATTATGTAAATAAAAACTTATTACCTATAGTACGATAAGAAATATAAATAATATTGAATTGATTACTCCTCTGATGGGAATCAAATCCTGGATACCGGCGCGGAATTCAAATACATAGCCGCTAAGTCACGGCAATCGTCATATATAAATATGTATTATAAGTATGTGAGTCGACCATTCTGATTCCGATGGAGGCGTGTCTCGAAGGTCATACATGATAATATTCAAATTCAATGTATTCACAGTAGGTAACTAATATTTTCATAGTGAAATTGGCAGAATAATATAACATCACAAAATACAATTTATAATGCATGTGTGTACGTTGTACGTACTCATGTCTGTAGACTTATCCATAGGTACATTATTTTTTTTTTAGTTAAAAAAACTAAAAAAAAACATTATTTCAACTCATTTCGTTTCATTTAATTTCGTCTCGTCTCGTCTCGTCCCTTACCGTCCCGTTCGTAAATTTATACATAGGTACCTACTTACAATAATATTTCAACCTATTTGTTTAATTTCATCCCGTCCCGTCCTAGAAAAGGATGATATTCGGTCTTTTCAAATAGGTAAATGACGTAATTGTATACAATGGTATGCTGTGAACCATTTGTCTATGGAATACTAATCAGCTTTGTCTTTACTCGTATGATAAAAATATTAAGATAGGTACGTACAAATGACAAAGTTATCACTATTTCATGGTAGATTTCAGCATCGGTGACATTGTTAGTAAATTATTTGACTGGTCTCGATTCCCAGAGTAGACACAAGTTATAATTGTTTTCAAACTGGATCTGCAAGGCTATAAACATCACTACATAAAGTCTAAATTTGTTTTTTGGTGTGTATTAAATTAATAATTGACATAGTACCTGTTAGTGGCTGAAAATCTATAAAAATGGTATGGAACATATCATGGAGTTCGATTATTGCTGCCCTTCCCGCTAACAGCGTCATTTTTGTGTCACACAAATTATTTAAAATATTGTTACTTATTTAAATGTAAACAAAATAAAAACATGCTAAAGAATTCCTGTGAAAATTCAAGGTCCGATTATAAAATATGTAGTACCTACTATTATAGAAATAAATACCAATCTAATACATACATATATCATAGATGAATGATTTCCAATTGTGGCGTTATAGTACATACCTACTAGATACTTTGAATGAAAATAATATATATTTAATTACTATTTGTGAAGCATCTTCGCATCGGGGGTGTAACTCAGTGGTAGAGTGTCTGCTTCGCATGCTGAAAGTCCTGGGTTCAAATCCCAGCTCCTCCAAACTTTTTTTGTTTAATAATTTTACTTTTAAATAATCTGTATTAATATTTTTCAATTTAACTAATAATTTGTTTTTTTTTTCTTGATTCATTAATTAATTTGCATGTTCGTTTGAAATATGTATGTATTTTTTTGGAAATGATTTGAGTTTGGATTAAATACGCTGTGATGTGACTCCCGGGGAGGGCAGAGAGAAACGAATACCATATTTTTCTCCCTTGACACGCATTCCATACCTTCTCAACATTCCTGTGTCGTCTTACAAAATATTTCGTCTGATTTAAAGCCTTTAAAACCAATCACTTGATTAATTCAGAAAATTAGTCTATTGACCAATTACAGTTTTTTTTTTTTTTTTAAACTGATTATGCAAGACCAAGATCGAGATGTAAGACCAAGACCAAGACTCGATCATGTATGTAAGATGAAAACCAATACCAAGACCACACCTGTGGACCAAGACCAAGATCGGAGGTGTAAGAAGACCAAGAGCGGGGTTAAGACCAATACCGCACCGGTCTTGACTATCGTCTTGCATTTGTTTTTTTTTTAATGAATATCCATCTTCCTACGTTCCCTAAAATAAGCAAATAAATGTTTGTGTTATAGGTGAACGAAATCGGTCGAGGCAGGATTCGAACTCGCGACTACTGGATTACTAACCCAGCGTGCTAACCGCTCTGCCATCGACCCATTTACTCATCATTTAACACGTCTAATATTTATCATAAATATATCCTGTTTATACTTACATATCACTTTTCATTAACCACGAGTGGGTTATTTTGATACAGTTGGTTTCGTACCGACCGCTTCTTCGTCAGTTGCATTTCGTCTTGATGAAGAAAAGTGATCATATAAAATAACCAAATCATGTATTTATTACTGTACAAGATATTTTTTTATGATTGTAATATTCTAACACGACGTCCCGACTCTAAAGCCGCTTGCAGACCAAAAGCTAAACTAAGTTATTTTAGCTTAGCTCGTATAGCTGAGGTCGTTTTTCATACAAGTGTGCAGACCGCAAACTATGTAGTAGTATCAAAAATGATCTCAGCTATGCGAGCTAAGCTAAACTAACTTAGCTTGGCTTTTGGTCTGCAACCGGCTTAATGTATGATAGTAAGACATGGACATCCCAAAAAACGAATGAAAGTAGGATTAAAGCGGTTGAAATGAGGTCACCAACTTCGTGATAAAACGATGTTGGTGACCTCAAACGATGTTGGTGATAGAATAAGAAATGAGGATATTAGACGAGAATATATGATTGATAGAGATATCGCTATTAAGATAGTTTGGTCACATAGAAAGAATGAATGGTGACCGTCTGATAAAAAAAGTATATAAGGCTGGTAATAGAGAAACAAAAAAAATTGGGTCAGCCAAGGAAAAGGTGGCACGATCACATCAATGGAATTTTGAAAGATGGAGACGGTAGAATTGAGAATTATTGCTGAGGGTGTATGAAGCGATGCATGGACGTGAATGAAGCGAGAAATGTATCTCAAGAGAGAGGAGTCTGGGATTCGGTTCTCTATGCCTACCCCAAATAGGGAAATGGCGTGATGGTATGGTATATTATAACCCTTTTGAATATGGATATGATCGTATTTTTGGTAAAAAAAAATGGTATATAATATGAAAAAAATATATATCTGTGTAATGTCAGACGGGGTCAAGTAATTAGTAGTATGATGTAAGAAGAGTGAGTTAATAGTGTAGTTACGGGTTGATTACCCCTGTCTAGCCGCTCTGTAGCACAATAGCAGGCTGACCGCGTCCGCATTCCAACACCACCCGCACTGCCGGGACAGAGGAGATCAATCTAAGGATCGCAAATTATAATATTACTGTATATATTTCACATAAAATTATGATGAAAATAATCATACATAATTTTACGTTCTATTAAATTTTTGTTCGCAAAAACTATTATTACCTACCTTTAGAATAGTTAATGTCGGGTTTATTCTATTGGCCATTATTCAATATAATTACACGAATAGTTTATTATATTTTTAACTGTTATCCATTCAATACAATCATCCTTTTATTCATCCCTTTACTTCATTTAAATTTTATTGTACCTACATATTTACCTTAATGTCTTTTGGGTATTCTATTTTTCTTAGTATTACCCCTTCCTTCGCTATCATTCGTATCCTCGTTTTGAATCTATATATAGATGAACTTCATCAGTATTGTTCACCATTTGGACGATGCTCGGTATTGAGCGATACCGGTGAATGGAAATTCTCTGAATATCTCCACCCATTTCTAGTATTTTACCCTTTTCAACATGTAACGTTTTACATTTATCTAAACCGAAAGACATTCTAATATCATCTGAAAATGCTTTTATTATCCTAATCATTTTTTCCAATTCTGAATCAGATTTAGCATATACTTTTATATCATCCATATATATTAAGTGCGAAATTTTAATATTAGACCGTGGATGACCGTTAATTTTTATTCCATACTTAGATTCATTTAACATTTTAGAAAGCGGATTAAGAGCTAAACAAAACCAAAGTGGACTCAATGAATCTCCCTGAAAAATTCCGCGTTTAATTTTAATTCCTGGAATAGATATTTTATTAGAATTTAAATTTATTTTTAAATCTGTATTCCAGCATAACAAAATACATTTTAAAAAGTTTATTAAAATTGGGCTAATTTTGTATATTTCTAATATTTTTATGAGCCACGAGTGCGGTACACTATCAAACGCTTTTTTATAATCAATATATCCTACATGTAAATTACGATTTTTAGTTTGTATTTGTTTAATAATTACTAAATCAATTATTAGTTGTTCTTTACATCCTAAATATTTTCTACGACATCCTTTTTGTTCTTCCGATAAAATATTTTTTTCATCTACGTGTTTATAAATTAAATCCGTCATACAGGAAGTAACAATTTTTTAAATCGTAGGTAAACATGTTATCGGTCTAAATTGAGAAGGATTATTTATTTTTTATTATTTTTTTTTGTTGATAATATTGTTATAATTTGTGGAAAGTAGTTTTGGCAAATATTTTTGATTTCTATATATTTATATTTTTTTTTTTGCCTGAGAAATACCATATACAGAAAAAAATACTATGTACATAATATGTATGTTTATGAAGCGTACAACAAAGAAAAGTGAATTTTTTCGTAATTTTTACAGTTATTTTTTTTCTAAATTACGAATGAGTTTCAAATCAATGTATTGCAGATATATGAGGCAGTATAAAGCTCTGAATCAAGTGATAAATAGACTGTGTGGCGCTCAAATTTCTCTTCGTGAATTTGTTTATGTGCGTTTTAAGGTTATATTTTTTTCAACAAATATTTATATTTAATGAAAAAATGTTAAGAGATTATTATAATACGGTTTGTTCAATAGTTTCATTGCCTTAAATAATATTATTAAAATTTATCTAAATACTAAGAAATTAATTTACCGGTCAATTCATCATAACAGACCCGATATAATAATAAATTATAAAAAAAAACATTCATTTGCGACGTGCTTATTGCAAAATCTAGTAATATTATAATATCATTTGATGAAAAATTATAAAATACGCCACTTTAGGTAACGGTATTAAAATACTTTGGTATTCTCGTAAAATAATAGTATCACCGTTCATTATGTCAGTCACTGGCATTATTTCAAAATCGTTTTGCCGTAATTTATAAATTTTCTAAGAGCCTAATCCTTTGATATGTTAAGTATCTGGATGGGTGAACTATTCCCAATTGAATGCTTGATGATGCATTTTATTTTGTTCTATTAAATAATTTACAATTTACGCATTGATCTACTAATTATTTTGTGGAAGTGTATAATGGTAGTAATAATAATTGACTTATTATTTTTAGTGCTTAATTGTTTTTAATATGAATCAATAAAATAACATAAATTAATGTTCTCTCATTAAATATCTTTAATTATGCTCCCACAATTTAAACTATTTTTTCATACCAATTTAAATTATTTTATTATGCATATGTACCTACAAAATATATTAGATTACAAAATTTGTTTAACGATGTTTAATGTTTGTTTGAAAAACTTTGCACCATAATACATTCAAGATCTGTGTCAGTGAAAAGAGCTCTCTGGGAGGCAACTTACATTCTGGATAACGAATCCCTAAAGGAGTTCAACAGAATCAATAAAGCGGCTTCCCACGGCCGATGCTTTAGTGTAAGCAGTCCTATTAAGCGAAATGCACATCCTCCAGATGTCTGAAGTGCTCAAAGCATGAGCACTTCACTAAAGAAATGAAAACAGCTTGTTTTCGTAGAGCAGCACATAACTAAACTCTCAGCGCTCTTAGAATGATCTTGAATCATTAAACGGCGATATAAAAATACATATCTATTATTATTATCAAAATCCTATTCAAAATTATGCGTAAATACCTATTTTTTAATAACTTTCTTTGCTTTTCGAAAAAAAACGTTTAGTGGATTTGTTTTTGGTTGTTTAATAAGTATGATCAAAATTTTATATTAATCTAATAAAATAATATTAAATGTATATTAATTATCTCTGCATATAACTCGAATGATCTGGTTTGATACTTTGTATCATTTTTATAATATCAAATTTCACTTTTAGAGAAATACAACTTTTTTTTCATCAAATTTATATATTCGTTTATATATTGATTACACCTGTGGATTGAAGACTTTGGTTTTGCAAAAAAGTAATCTTCGCAGACTAAACTATACTCTTAAGAAAGTTGTTTAATATATGAACAACAATTTTTGAATCTACATATATTATTTGTGCGTACAATAGATCCTCTGCATTATTCAGACCCAATCTAGAGAGTCGATATTTGTCACATTCGGCATCTAAGAGTATATTTTTGTGTGTACAATAGATCCTCTATATTAGTCAAACCCAATAATTGTCACACTCTATATTTGTTACATATTTGCATCACCATACCTATAATCTGTGTACAATAGGTAGTCAGACCCAATAATCTTCAGAGTCGATATTTGTCACATTTTTTAACTTCAAATTTGTCTGTACAATTGAAGCTCTTCTTGTGTTTGCCAGCAATATTTTAATTTTAACTTTAAATTTTAACATCTTGTGTTTGACAGCAAGAATTTTGCAAGACAACAATACCTACCAATGTTCTTGCATGTTTAGTCTCCACAATATTTGGTGTATTTGTTGCAGTGCGATGACCTCTTCAATAATCAGGAACCAATCTTCGTTTACGGTCTAAAAACAATAAATCAATAAAAGTTTATTAACAAAAGTACTTAAAGTTCTCCGGTTTTCTAACGAGATCTTTCTTTCGTGTCTGGCTAAGCTCTACCACTCCAATAAGCAGCGACTGACATCGCGTTGTCATTTGTCATAATCAGATCCCCAGGATTACAGACCACTCCCATCACTGGACACATCAGCAAGTGGCTGTCATCCTGGGTTGCGCCGCATTCGCATCTGATGCAGACAGGTACCCCAACCTTTGCAGGTTTTTTACGTCTGGTGACGCCAACCCTGAGTCTATTGAGGGTCTTCCATAGAGCGTATGATAAATGCTCTCCAACTCCGATACTCTCAATTGGTTCCATCCATGGTGCAACTCCAGAGTCCAGTCGCCAGAATTCTCCTCTCCGCTGTTGAAAAAAACGAGAACATGGAATTAAAATAATTATATAATGACATTTCTGTTTAATTTAATAATGGACAAAATAATAGAACAAGTTACGTCTCTAGATCTCGGGTATAAAATGGGTGATAAAGTCATCAACGTGATATGCTATGCTGACGATGCGACGATACTAGCATAAAGTGAAAACGATCTACAAAGGATGTTATATAAGTTCCATCTTGCAGCTAAGAGATTGAATATGACAATATCGGTCGATAAAACTAAATGTCTCACAATATCAAGACAGCCTCTGAGATGCAAATTGGTTGTAGACGATAAACCAATAGAACAGGTTACAAATTTTAAATACCTAGGCGTGGAGATATCTAGTTGTAATGATCTCTATAAAGAAGTCAAAGAACAGACCAATAAAGCTGCTGTTATATCCGGATGTTCGAGGGACACTGTTTGGGCCAATAAACATATGCTAGTTGAGAGTAAGGTCCGAATATATAAAACCCGCATCAGACCCATAATGACTTATGGAGTTGAAGCAAGGGCAGACACGGTGAGAACAAAACAGCTACTCAGAACAACAGAGATGAAAACACTAAGACCAATCTTGGACAGAACCCTCAGAGACAGAATACCCACGAGGAGATCCGCAGAACCTGCAATGTGGAGGATATTGTAAGGTGGAGCAGACAAAGAAGACGACATTGGAGAGATCATGTTAGAAGGACAAATCCAGAAAGGCTGCCAAAGATCGTAATGCTCGAAATATCAGAAGGACGCCGACCACCGGGAAGACCATCAAAGAGATGGAGGGAGAGCTGGACGTCCTCGTCCCAGGACCTGTAAAAACAGATCATAGATCTAAAAAAAGAGGAAGAAGAAGATATAATGACAATAATGTCGCAGATTTCAACGATTCGTTCATAATATTGAACGATTATAATTATTTACCAGTTCAATGGTTATTCCCTTTTTTCCAAGCGGTTCTTGCCATGAAAAGTATTTCATTTCAAACACAAATGTTTTGACTATACATTTGTTTTGACTATATATTAATATATTTTCAAATCACTTTGAATACCACATGCATGCAAAAAACACCAACTAAGAGGCTTCGGAGGCAGATATGTTCTAAATACCTATGTATGAATTCAGAATTAAGAGTCGAACATTTTATGTGTTTGTGTGTGTCCTATTTTAACTTTTGATCCGCTTCATGCACAGAGCCCAAATTTTCAAAATATATACGAAATTTTAGGCCTACAATACTTTAATACTTAGAATTGTGAATTTTTTGTCCAATCAGGGGTTATCATTTACATATTTAATTTTTATTATATTTTTCCATACATATATCTCAAAAACCATAAAAGCTTTAACGCTGAAAATGTGTAGGAATATAGACAAACACAAAATCTAATTTTACTTTTTATGGAAGAGTTTCTCAATTTTTGTTTATTTAAGAAAAACATTTGTTTTATGACAAACTTATATGTTTAATAGCCTATATTTTCATACTAGATAATTTAATTTTCTAAAAAATATATATGTCATAGTAGTATATCTTAAATTTTCAAAAATTGAATTACGTGACGACATCGTTTCATACAATTTGTATGGCAGAATTACGTGACGACATCGTTTCATACAATTTGTATGGCAGAATCCATAATTAGGGGATTGAATAATTTGATACTTAATCTCAATACATTCATACCATCAAAATGTTTTCATATTCTGGGTAGGAAAAAAGACTGACCTCCAAATTATCCTATCTTGACATAATGTACACGTTTTGTATAGAAAGAAAAATACTTCAAAACATTTGGATTTAATGGTATGAAGTGTTGTACGTATTCTTCAAATGTACATACTATTGCCATCGACAGTTGAATCTCATGTGTTACATGCAACTAGTTCGATGTTTGAGAATATAAATTATTTGAACTATAGCGAAAGATTTCTAAATATCAACATCTATTACAAAATTGGTATAAGACTTAATGATACAATTTCAATGAGTGTCGTTAGACTTAAAGATTAGTAACTTCGAACACAATACTACTTATTAGAAACATTAGAATGTATTGACAACCCTGCGTAACTTTTCGTAACTTTGAACACAATAGTACTTATTAGAACCATCAGAATGTATTGACAACCCTGCGTAACTTTTCGTAACTTTGAACACAATAGTACTTATTAGAACCATCAGAATGTATTGACAACCCTGCGTAACTTTGAACACAATAGTACTTATTAGAACCATCAGAATGTATTGACAACCCTGCGTAACTTTTCGTAACTTTGAACACAATAGTACTTATTAGAACCATCAGAATGTATTGACAACCCTGCGTAACTTTGCGTACCTTTAAACACAATACTACTTATTAGAACCATCAGAATGTATTGACAACCCTGCGTAACTTTGCGTAACTTCAAACACAATACTACTTATTAGAACCATCATGATGTATTGACAACCCTGCATTCGATGACAGATGAGTGCGGTGCTAACTAAACTGAGCAAGAAATGCAAAAAATTCGAGACAACCTTGAATACTTACATACATATAAGACAAATCATTTCACAAGAATGTTGATACCTCTAATGTGTATACCTAACTTAGTATACGTAATATGTCTGTGTGTTTTCAGTCTCAACATTTCTATTCATACCTTAATATTATTAGCAATATAAATAATTAAAACAAACATTGTTAAAATCTACGAAATGAGTTTAAAAACAAGAACCTTAGTGCTTTCAATGGTTTAACCTTCTGTTGATCTAGCTTCTTTCACGTTCCTCTTTCATGATATCTTTCTTTATCTTACATTCTTTTATTTTGTCATCATTTGTAATCATGTTATACATCGTTTTACTAGCGATCTCAGTTCAGCTGCATTTATTCTGCTTTCATGCGACTTCTAACATGTCCAGATCTCACTTGCAGATTAACATTACGATTACGTCAGGCTTTGATCATTGTTTTGTTCTCAACTGACAAAAGCATATCAATGTGTTCATTTGCATCCCATAAATGGCACGTTTTTCTTTACTGTCTATTTTTTACAGGACTATTATAATTTCTTACTAATTAGCCATGTACGATCCATTGCTGGATAATGCCTCTTTTAAACTTTTCCACTTAATTCTTTCTTGAGCTGTTTGCTGCCATCCACGACCCGCATGCCGGTCATCTGTCCACCTTTTTAGTAGTATTTCTGCTGGTCCAGGTCCTCCACTTCAAGATTCATCTAGGTGACTATCTGATACTGTCTTGCTCTTCCATCGCTATTTCAGCCTTGTTGCTCTCTCTGCAATGTCGGCAAACTTTGTTCGACGTCTAATCTCCTCGTTTTTAATTCGATCTCGGAGGCTAACGCCCACAATGTGCCTTGCCGTTGCTCACTGAACGCATTTAAATTTGTGTACACTTTTCGCAGTGAGGGACATTATTTCTAGACCGTATGATTTTACTGGTATCAAATTTAAAGTCATGAATAATGGAGACGTTTGACTAAATGAAGACGTTTGACAAAGGTCTTCATTTAGTCAAATGATTGGTGTAAGTAGACTCATAGGTTGTTTTATTTTATTTATTTTATTTTGGGAAACAAAACAGCTGTTACATATTTTACATTAATAAAATAAAATAATCAGGAAAGTAAGCCAATTACATTGTTCTACAGATTAATATAATAAAGACAATTCAGCATAAAGTCAAATACAAAAGTGTGGTGTAAGTGTACAATTGTGATGTTTGTGTATGAGGGTGTGTGTGTGTGTGTGTGTGTGTGTGTGTGTGTGTGTGTATTTTATGAAGCGAGGGTGGGACATGGAGAAAGGTAGGAGAGGAGGAAAGGGTGAGTTGTCATATTAATATAGTATTGGACATACCAAAAATTATGCAATTTGGTACATAAAGTATTCATTATAATATTGATGATAGTTGTTTTTTTAATGTATGTAGGCTACTGTTAAAAATATCTGGCTTATGATTAAGGTTATTGTATATATTGCAGCAGCGGTTAATAAAAGTGTTATATGCATAGTTTGTTCTTGAGTATTTAGTGTAAAAAAGGAGGTTCTGGCGGTTTTGTCTGGCGGGGCAGTTGAATGGGATTTGTCCTAAGAGATACGGACTATCTATTTGGTTGTTGAGTAATTTATATAGGAAACATATATCAGTTATACCCCTTCTTAGCCATTAAAGTTGAGGGTGGCTGCAGCCCCACCCTAGGATTCTGGGTAACAGGTCAGTACCCTCTTCAATTCTTACCTATGGAAGAGCAGGGCAGACGCCTTAATGCCTCGCTCGGCGGTGACTCATCAAACGTGGCGATGAGTAAGGATGCATCATCGGGCGATGGAAATCGAAGCACTGAAAGTACTGTCCGGTGGTGTACCTGAAATTCGCCAACATGAGTACTAAGGGGTGGAGGAGCCCCCCGTGATGATTGGTCGGAACGACCCACTCGGCGGTACCCGAGCTGATGACGAGACAGGTGCAGCTAACGCTGCGCCTGGTGTGGAAATCGAAGAACTGAAAGTACTACGGGCGTGGTGGAGGCTCCCTGTGGCAGTCTGTTGTTCGTGGAGCTGCTGGGAGGGTAACCCTTGCTATGATTCACGGGCCTTCACGAGTGTGGTTGGACTCTTAGTGGCAGTGGTATGAAATATGCATGGTGGTCCGACGAGCAGCCGCTCCGGGGATGAACAGAACACTTTAGTTCTATAACGTTCCCTATGGAGTGGGGTAGGTGACTGCGACTTTTCCTTAATATACCCCTTCTTTTGTTAAGTGGTAACATTTGGTGATGTTTTAAAGATTCCTCATAACTGATACCAAATCGTCTAGTTCTCAAATCGAGGTGTTTAATGATTTTTTTGGATTCTTTCTATGTTGTTTGAGTACTTCCAATACCTTAGACAATAGCATTACAATGTATGAAGTAACATTAAGAAAAGGTAATAGGAGATCAGTGTGTTAATCAGACGATACCTGTCCTGGCGACGCCGACGGCCTAATTTATTACAAGAAACACTCAACTGTCAACATAATATACTTTACGAACTTGTACATGTATGTATTTTATAATGATACATTGTTGCAAATTTTGCGACACATGCGTCAATGCTATATATACTAGCATTGTTTTATTTTATTTTATTGGTTGAGTTATACAGTCTACACAATTTATTACAGAGACAATGTGCATCGCTTTGTTAGTGGACCAGTGAATACTCCATGCATTATTCAATAGGATAATTAATACTGATTACAAAAAAATTAAAATAATGTATAATTGGAATTGGCGCTAATATTTGCTTAAATCATCTTTATTTTATATAATTTATTATACGCTGTATGTTGTCCTCTTAAGAAATAAAAAAATAATTAATTATCTATATTAATTTATTATAAATAGTACTTTACATTTTGATAGTAAATTAAAAACCTAAATTAAAAAACCATTTCAACCTAAATGCCTTATGTTTTTTTTTATTCGTTCATTTTATTTCTACCCTAATAGTGGGGAGATCGATATCACAATTTTATGTTTTTTCCCTCAATTTATCAACAGGGAAAAAAACAAACATACAATAGGTATAGTATATGTACTGCCGAAGCAAGTACTCACATACAATAGGTATCTTAGAATATATTTTACAATACGTGTTTACTTTATTTCAATACACTCGTACATATCTTCATCTACTCTAACTTAAGTTATTTTTAACTAGTTGCATGTAACACATGAGATCCAACTGTCGATAGCGATAGTATGTATAGTTGAAGAATAAGTACCAAACTATAAACCCATAAATACAAATTATTTAATATTTTAAGATATTTGGTTTTCTACACAACACATGTACCTAGGTATGTATGTCAATATAGGATAGTATGGAGGTCAGTCCTTTGATCCTACCCAGAATATGAAAACAGCATGATGGTATATGTATATTGTATGTTTAGAGATGAAGTATCAAACTATTAAGTCTTCTTTGATATTGTGTATAGGTGACTACCATACAAATTGTATGAAGCGATGTCGTCACTAAATTCAATTTTTATAAAAATTGTTAAAAAAAATTTGAGATGTACTGCTACAATGTTAATATTTTTTATATAAAATTAAATTATCTAGTTGGGGTGTTTCGGCTTTTTTCGATATTTAAAAAAAAAAAGGAAATATAGGCAGTTAAACTCATAAATTTATCATAAAAAAATACTTTTCTTAATAAAAAATGTTTGAGAAACCCTAGAATTTTTTTGAAAAAACTAATTTGAGATTTTGTATTTGTCTATGTTTATACCAATTTTCAGCGTTCTAGCTTTTATGGTTTCTGAGATATAGGGAAAAATAAAATAAAAATTCAAAAGTTGATAACCCCTGACTGAAACAAAAATTCAAAATTCCGAGTATAAAAGTTTTGTAGGCCTGTAACTGTTTATATATTCTGAAATTTAAGGCTCTGGTAATTGAGCGGATTAAAAGTTATAAGGGGGGGACGGACACACACACACACAGACATACACACACACACACACAGACACACACACACACACACACACACACACACACACAGACACACGAAATGTTCTACTCCGAATTCTAAGTAAAACCGTGTATGGAATATATATGCTGCGAAGCCTCTAAGTTGGTGTTTTTTGACTTCAAAGTTGGAAAAGCCGTGAAAAAAGTAGACCTCTCCATACAATTCTCGCGTATTCTGGCTTGATACATTGTCGATATGTTAAGAGAACAAAGTTCTCCTGAACAAATCGACAGTTGGATAAAACATGTTCAATATCCATGTATTGACGAATGTACATGCGATTTTATTTATTACTAGTTGCATGTAACACATGAGATCCAACTGTCGATAGCGATAGTATGTATAGTTGAAGAATATGTACCAAACTATAAACCCATAGATACAAATTATTGAATATTTTCAGATATTTTGTTTTCTATACAACATATGTAGGTATGTATGTCAAGATAGGATAGTATGGAAGAAGATCCTTTTTCCTACCCAGAATATGCAAATTGCATGATGGTATGTATGTATGTTTGGAGATGAAGTAACAAACTATTAAGTCTTCTTACATATTGTGTATAGGCGACTGCCATACAAAATGTATGAAGCGATGTCGTCACTAAATTCAATTTTTAAAAAAATTGTTAAAAAAAAATTGAGATCTTCTACTACAATGTTAATATTTTTTATAGAAAATTAAATTATCTAGTTGGGGTGTTTCGGCTTTTTTCGATAATTGTAAAAGTTTTGGAAATATAGGCAGTTAAACTCATAAATTTATCATAAAAAAATATTTTTCTTAATAAAAAATGTTTGAGAAACCCTGGAATTTTTTTGAAAAAACTAATTTGAGATTTTGTATTTGTCTATGTTTGTACCAATTTTCAGCGTTCTACCGTTTATGGTTTCTGAGATATATGGAAAAATAAAATAAAAATTCAAAAGTTGATAACCCCTGACTGAAACAAAAATTCAAAATTCCGAGTATAAAAGTTTTGTAGGCCTGTAACTGTTTATATATTCTGAAATTTTAGGCTCTGTAAATTGAGCGGATCAAAAGTTATAAGGGACGGACGGACACACAGACACACACACACACAGACACACACACAGACACACGAAATGTTCTACTCCGAATTCTGAGTAAATCCGTGTATGGAACATATATGCTGCGAAGCCTCTAAGTTGGTGTTTTTTGACTTCAAAGTTGGAAAATCCATGAAAAAAGTAGACCTCTCCATACAATTCTCGCGTATTCTGGCTTGATACATTGTCGATATGTTAAGAGAACAAAGTTCTCCTGAACAAATCGACAGTTGGACAAGATAAGTTTAGTTAGAGAAGATGAAGAAAGTAAGTTATTTCATATTTTATTAAGTTAGATTGTAGTTGTAATTTTGTACCTTTGAAAATTTATTTATTCATGGTTACAAATAGTCATAATTACAAAATACATTAAATAAGACAATTTATCACCCAAATATATACCAGAAAATTTAAATCAAATTCTATGATGGTGAATCTGATTCAAAGGGATTTAGCAGAGGATTAAAGGGGCAGATTATCAATAGTAAATTATTCATTAATCAATTTATTATTTCATTATTCGTTCGTTCATTCATTTTATGGCAGCTCTATATATTTCATATTCTGACTTAAATCAATTTTTTTTTCAAAAAATTACTACACTTTTTACAAATTTATACTCACCGAAGTTCGTAGTACAATTATGAAACTAGTTTTGGAATCGAGCGTTCCCTCGTCAGGCTAATTAACAACTTCAATCTACATTCACATCACTTTTACATTTTTTTAAATAAATAAAATTGTATTTGATCGGCGCATAAGTCTATTCAGACTTTCAGCCATAATATGTATACATTTTTAAGAAGAGTATTTACAAGATATCAATAACATATTCTTCCATAATTATCTTTTGACATGCGAATGAATATATAAGGCGATACTTATTATTATTGGATATAATTATTTATTACAAATATTCACAATATTTTAGTACTAACACACAATTTCAACTCTAGTCTCATAAGGTATATTGAATTAAAAGATAAAAAATAGTCAATTTTAAATGATGAAATAAATAAATAATAATATACAAATTTGTATTTACCGTATTTTTGCTGTATCGCGACCGGTTTCGGTAATGACTGTTCCATCATCAGGCTAATTTACTGAAACATAACAATGATAGTAAGGAGATTTTTTTTTTTTTTTTAAATGAATATGTCCTTGTTAAACAAGTACATATACATCTTCCTACGTTCCCTAAACTAAGCATAAATGCTTGTCCTATAGGTGAACGAGATCGGTCGAGGCAGGATTCGAACTCGCGACAACTTGATTACTTACCCAGCGCGCTGACCGCTCTGCCATCCAAATTTATATTCATTTCTCATACAAAATTCACATCTCTGGCAGGAATCTTGCGCAGGGTGCAAGGAAAGAAAATCAATATTTGTGTGAGAAATAATTTTCTCCCCTGCTGGGAAATGAACTCAAAACGCCGAAACAGAAGTCTAGTGACTTGCCACTATGCCTGGGCGATCGGCTGTTGATATTATTTTTGAAATATCCTCCGTATTATAAAATGAGTTTTAATATATTTTTGCATTGAGGCAGCGGCTTTGAATAGTACTTCCACTTTTTTTTCTATTATTTCGGGTGTCTCGTAAAAGTTGGTAAATCGAAAATACAACAGAGAAAAATGACATCTTACATTTTTCAGCCATGAGGTTCACCACCCATTCTGAATGTAGCGCCTTTTTATGTGAAACGAGACTGGTGTGTGAGGATACGCGTACGTGTCGTACTTTCTTTAATTAGGTCGTGCACGCCCGCACACCTGTCGCTGGTTACCTCACATTTTGGGTTATACCGTGATGGTATGAATAAATGGACTATTATAGTAGATTGAAACAACGGAATATCATGATTTAGACTAGTCCATAAAAATAATTAAAATTTATAAAGCGCCGTTTAGTGATACAAGATCACTCCAAGGGCGCTGTAGCTTATTTGTTGACTCACAGAAACATACCAGTCTTTAGAAGTTTACCGCAGGTGTCAATGCTCTGAGCTCCACGTATGTCAACAGGCAATTTATTCCATTTAAAGGCCCGTTCACACTAAAACCGCGATCATAGTAAACTGACTTATTGACTCTATCCAATTCGTTTAAAGAGTTGGTACTCTAATGTGATCCAGACGATCTCAGCGTAAGCTGTCTCCCTCATGGAACTGTGCTTTGGCACAGTTCCTGAATTTAGTGTGGAGCCAAGTCGTTCAGAGCCTTAAACACCATCAGGCATACCTTATAGTCCACTCGTTCTGGACATCTCAACCAGTGCAGTCTGGACATATCAACCATAGTCTTGTAATCTAGTTGATTGTAACAACTTTTTTTTTACAATCGCTGATAACCTCAAATTATGAGATATGCCGTGATGGTATGAATGTAAGTTTAAATATATATTCGGTTAACATTAATTTAACACGAGGAAGGAACGGTAGGTATATACATACATACATAGTCTGGACAATAAATAATCGTTTTTTGCTGGAACTGTAGTCCCTTGGATAAATCACTCCCAGGTACATGTAGGACCATGTCTGAACATTCCATCTTATCATTTTGCTACAATGTAAGGGAATACAGATTGGTTCTCAAGTCTCACATACTTAAATTAAGCAACTACCTCCTTCAACAAAATAATCAATACTAGTACCTACTTGTTTTTTTTAAATCAAACAACATTAATTTGTTCTATAGGTATATTTTTTATTCCTTGCATCAGGTCGACCGTTTCGGTTGACTAGGCCCTTGTCAAATGGTATACATAGAATATAGTTTTTTTTTTCTTACCGAACTGTCAATTTGTTTAAGAGAATTTATTTCTCTTAAATATATCGACAAAGTATCAGGCCAACATACGCGAGATTTGTTTGGCCAAGTCTATATTTTCCATGTTTTTTTCAACTTTGATGTTAAAAAACGCCACGTCTTCGCAACATGTTCCATACTTGTATTTACTCAGAATTCTGAGTAGAAAATTTAGTGTGTAGGTGTGTTCCCTCAACCATTCCCTCCAAGATGATGTGTAGGAGATCCTCGTGTCGCATACACCTGCTGGAATATGTTGATTATCTTAAGTTGACTGTTGGCGGAGGTAAACAGGTAGACACAATATATACTAATTTCCGTAAGGCATTTGACAAGGTAGATCATAGTATACTCTTTAAAAAACTAGAAGCTGCGGGAATTCACGGCAGTCTTCTGAGATGGCTAAAATCTTACATAAGTGGAAGAATCCAGACTGCATGTGTGAATGGATTTGAGTCTTCGCCTTCTGATTTAACATCGGGTGTTCCCCAGGGTTCCCACTTAGGCCCATTATTGTTTAACATTTTTATAAATGATCTCCCGGCCACCCTCAGTTGTGATTGTTTATTATACGCAGATGACCTAAAGATCTTCAAAGAGATTAATAATTTCAATGACTGTATTCAATTACAATCCAACTTGGATGCTGTCAATACATGGTGTGAATCAAATAGATGGAGTAAAATGTCGGAAAATACTTTGTTATTGGATTTACTAAAAGACGCACAACATTTCAGTTTGACTACAAGCTGGGTAATGTATCACTAAAAAGGGTCGATTCAATAAGGGATCTCGGGGTAACAGTCGACTCCGGTCTAACATTTAAGCCTCATATGGATGACGTTGTGGATCGCGCAAGACGGATAACGGGGTTCATATTAAGAACAACAAAACCTTTTAAGAGAATCGATAGTCTGATCACCCTGTTCCGCTCACTAGCGCAGAGTATACTCGAATACAACTCATGTGTCTCGAGTCCTCATTACGGAATCGACACGGAACTGATAGAATCTGTTCAAAGGTATCTTTTGAGAGACATACAACTGAATATTCCTAGAAGATCGCTGAGATTCGCCAATACCTTTCACATTAATATACTTCGGACCAGCTTCATGTATTACAGTCCCATACCAAGAATTTGTAGACAGTATAACGATATGACAAGGGAGTGTCCTGATCTTGACGTGTTTGCAGATTCGCTCTCTGTTTTTAAAAAAAAAGTTAACTCGCGCGTGTTGTTTTTATGAAGATCTCAGTGCTGTTTATGTACGCTATTTTGTCTTTTCTCTAACTTTTATGACTTTTTTGGCTTCTTATGTGCCTGTATTTTTTGCTTTTACTTATGTAACTTCTATAACATTTTTATTCTTGAATTGTGTAACTTTTTTTTTGAATTGTGTAACTATTTTTTTCTTTTTCTTTTTTACTTGTAGCCGAATTATTTCTAATTTATGTACTTGTGTAACTTGCGTATGTGATTGAGTGAGAGCTCATGTTATTTTGTGTGCATCCATAATTGGACGTCCAGCACTCGTAGTAATAACCAATGTTGTTTTCTTTTCGTAGTAATAACCAATATTGATGTCTGTCGATGTACCCTTTTAATAAAAAAAAATAAAAAAATACATGGCCTACATTTGCACGCCTTTTTGATATGGTCTTTAGTACGTGTCTGGATTCTTCAATTTCGCTGAGAAATGCTTGTGCTATAGGTTAAAGAAATCGTTCGTGGCAGGATTCTAACTCTGGACCACTGGATTACTAACCCAGCGCGCTAACCGCACTGCTACCACTCATCTAAACATAAATGCTGCGAAGCCTCTCAAGTTGGTGATCTCAAGTGATCAAAATTGAAAAATCATAAATATACAAAATCTCGCGGATCTAGAAACTTTGTCGAAGTAAATTTTCTTTAACAAATCGACAGTTAGATTACTGTTGAAATCATAAACGTAGAAAAATAGTAAACATAGTAAAATCTAACTCCCTAAATCGTCTTTCACCAAAGCTACAACTTATATGTACTTCATATCGTTAATTTTGGGAATGAGATCATTCGTCATGACTACTGACGAAGGTAGATAGATAATTTATTATAGGTACCTACATTTTAAAATATACAGAAATATGTTTAGAAAAATTGTTTGAATATATTGATATTTAATATTGTATGAAAATTGATGTCAATATTATACTTAGTATAAAGTAGATTTTATATTGTACAGATGTCGCAATAAAATAATACATTCAACTTTAATAATCATAAAATCTCACTGCATAATGATAACAATAATAAAACCGTTACATCATAAATTGCATATTATACAAACTGCATAATAAAATGTTTAATGACTTTTTAAACTGCCTATTAAAACAGCATCAATTTAATACGAAATATTTATAACCATCACGACATACCCCTCGCGGGGTAATAAGAGAGATTCACTTATATTTTGGTCGATTATTCTGTTTAACATAATATAAATACTGGTAAGGTTATTAAGATAAGTTAATTCTTTCAATCAACCAGATACAAAGTGTGTGTATTACATAATATGTACATAAATGTACATCCCTTACACCCAACAACTGTGAACACTCACATACCTCTATCATACAATTACAAAATGTACATAAAACCTAGACAACTCTTATTTATATATACTAGTGATCGCCCTTGGTCAAAATTCGGCCGTAATTCATTAAAAAGAATATTTGGAATTAATACTATTAAATTTTGAATTTGAATGAGATTTTTTTGTCAAAGCCATTGCGTACATCTATATATATTTTTTTAATTTTGTTCTATTACGGCACCTGCAAGCGTGTGCTTACAAATATTTCATTATTGCGTGCTTAGATTATATGTATATGATAGTTATCTATATATTAATACGTGAAGCGAAAACGTTAAGTACAATTTTCGGCTAACTGGGCGCACGGAGGAGTTAGAGATTTGGCATACTTAAAGTTTACATGGAGGAGGACTGCAAAAAAACAATATTAATACATAATATGCGTTATAAATAAATTAAATCAAATAAAAAATATTTCACATCAAACCATTTATTGTGTTCCATAGATCGGTAAAGATAGGGGAAACGTAACTTTAATATACCCGCGTAGTATGAGAAATGTGTCCAAAATATACAAATAACCAAGGTAGGATACTCTGCAGTATTCATTCTTTTTATATCATGATCTATGTTCCATTTGAAATGTCCTTGTGGTACTTTACGGCGCAGTTGTTTAAATTCAAATTTCAGAACATTTTAAAGGAAAATACATAATATTTGTATACCTACCTACCTACCTACTACTGTAAAACAATAAAAATGGTAGGTACTTTCACAATAATTTCATTTATAAAATTAACTTGCAATACATGAAGAGAAAACTGTGTTCCTTGATGAAAACATGATATCTTCTATATTATAAATTTGAATGTTTGTATGTATATATGTATCTATGTACTCGTATGTGTTGAATGCGCTCCTAAACCGCTCATCCGATTGCGATGAAACTTTGGTGAATTGTCAAAAGTATGCCTGGGATGGTTTCTGGATTAAAATATTTTTCTTCTTCTTCTTCATCGGGTATTGGGTCATTTTACCTATGAAGGTGGACTATCCTGGGAACCGTTCATCTGATTGCAATGAAACTTTGATGAATTGTTGAACGTATGCCCGGGATAGTTTCTAGATTAAAAAAAATTTCTTCTTCTTCATCATCATCGAATATTAAGTCATTTTACCTATGAAGGTGGACTATCCTGGAAACCGTTCGCTGAAACTTTGGTGAATTGTCGAGCGAATGCCCGGGATGGTTTCTGGATTAAAACATTTTTCTTCTTCTTCATCGGGTACTCGGTCTTTTTACTTATGAAGGTGGACTATCCTGAGAGAAGAAGGTTCAATTTTCCTTCCATATCTTCGCAGGTTTCTGGATTTAATCTTTTATCTTCTTCTTCTTCGTTACTTTTTCTTAACCTACTGAAGGAACGGGAGGCACTGAAGGGACGGTAAGCACTGAAGGGATTGATCCAGAAAGTAAGCAATGAAGACTATACTGGAGATATCATGTAGAGAGGATGAATCCAGAAAGGCTGCCAAAGATTGCAATGCACGAGAACCCAGAGGGACGCTGACCACCGGGAAGACCATCAAAGAGATTGAGTGAGAGCTGGACATCCTCCTCCCAGGACCTGTAGAAACAGATCATAAGATCTACGAAAAGAGGAAGAAGAAGCAGAAGTATTGAAATAGGCTAGTTCCCTCTATCCGATGTTTACAGTCGCATTAAGGATAAGCTTAAATGATTTTTGATACTGGTTAATAGATAAGATAAAGTTATTTTGATCACAATGAATTTAATTTATTTATTTGGTAGAATTCCA
This sequence comes from Molanna angustata, assembly GCA_963576475.1. Classification (NCBI taxonomy): domain Eukaryota; kingdom Metazoa; phylum Arthropoda; class Insecta; order Trichoptera; family Molannidae; genus Molanna; species Molanna angustata. The sequence continues at coordinate 32,075,420 of OY754978.1, forward strand.
TTTTAAATAATAATTTAAAAAAATATTATTTTTGATTTTATATTATCATTGCGTGGCACTGCATCTCTACAGAAATGACTTTTCATGCAGCAATTATTTTTTTTATGTTGTGTATTACAGAGAGGCGAGGCAACGTGTCTGTTTCTTGGAATAGAAAATAGGAACTATTGTAGGCAAATTGCATCTTACATATGTCATTATATGTATATTTCCTTACCAACTGTACTCTTAATGCACTTCTTAAAAACATACTTTAACTGCTAATGCACTACAAAACAACATTTCTTATAACAGACCTTTGAGCATATCAACACTTTTCAATTTCAGTCAAAAAATATAGCAGCAAGTATGCAAGCCAAAAATGGACTTATAACTCTGGCGCGGTTCAGGGGTGACATCTGTACGAAAGCACTGTCACCTCATGTGAAATTTAATTATTTATTTTCATTTATTTACATTTTTTATATTACAATAGTGAAAAAGTAACTATATTATAAACATACAATGTACGTACAATTGTTCCTATTTGGAAATTTACTGCATCACTAGACGAGTCGGTTCTGAGGCATTTGCTTTAAGGTTACATGTTATTGAATGCAAAAGAATAAACATATGTAAATAATTAAACATAAGCAGAAAAGAAAAATAAACAGAATCATATACAGTGTTAAAAAGATGGAGGGATAGCTGGGGGTCCACCTCGCAGGAAGAGCAGGCCTCTTAAAAAACACACCTGAAGGTCTATTCAAAACGAGAAGAAGAAGAAGATATACAGTGTTATTTGAACCAGTGGACGCGAGTTCGAATCCTGCCTCGACCGATTTCGTTCACCTATAGCACAAGCATTAATGCTTTATTTACGGAATGAACGAAGATGTATATGTACTTGTTTAACAAGGGGATATTCATTTTTTTTCTATAAAAAAAATAATAATTGGTGAATTTTGCGCAACCCCATAAAGTGATCACGTAAACCAGCTGATGACAGGTCATAAGCTCTGTAGGTGCCTTGAGTTCCTGGTTCTTCTATAATATTCTAACTTCGTCTATATTGAGTTGTTAAAAATTTGTCATAAGAGTATGTATACCATCTCGGCATAATCCAACTGTCGATTTGTTCAAGAAAATTTATTTCTCTTAACATATCGACAAAGTATCAAGCCAAGATACGTGAGATTTGTATGCCAGGTCTATATTTTTCATAGTTTTTCAACTTTGAAGTCAACACCAACTTAGAGGCTTCGCAGCATATACCTACATTCCATATATAGATTATATCAGGATTCGGAGTAAAACATTTAGTGTAGGTGTCTGTGTGTATGTATCCGTCCCCCATTATAACATTTGATCCGCTCAATGCACAGATCCTAAAATGTCAGAATATATAGATAGTTATAGGACCACAAAAGTTTTATACTCAGAATATTGAATTTTTGTTTCATTCAGGGGTTATTAGCTTTTGAATTTTTATTTTTCCATATACCTATCTCGCTTATATTTCCAAAGGTTTTAAAAATAGCGAAAAAAGCCGAAACACCCCAACTAGACAATTTAATTTTCTATAAAAATTATGATTTTTTTTTAACAATTTTTATAAAAATTGAATTTAGTGACGACATCGTTTTATACAATTTGTATGGAAGTGGCCTATATACAATATCTAAGAGGACAATATCTAGTTAATTTCGACCTTCGTACGTTCGCTAGTAGAGATAAATAAGAAACATGATATACATTATTTATTTATTTATTTATAATCGGCATAAAATGCCTTTTACATACATAGATAAAAACACATATTGATAATAATAATAGATAGAATAAAAAAAAAGCAATTAGGTATACACTTGGTAAAAAAAAAAACTTAAACCGAAACAGGAAGACAAAAATAAAAAAATACATGTAAGCAAACATAAAAAAAATATAAGTACATACGGATCCAAAAAAAAAACAAAACAGTAAATTCAAAAATAAAAAACATTAAATTCAAAAATCAAAAAATCAATAGACATATGCAAACATAAAAAACGATGTACATGTGGACTCAAAATCAACCAAAACATTAAATAATAAAGTATTATTAATAGAAAAAAAAATATCAGTGTCATGTAAATTATAAATAAACAAAAGAGACATGCAAAAAAACAAACATTTAACAATCGCAAATATACAAATCCGTACTGAGAATATCACAGGTTGTTTATCTCATAAAAAAATGTGTATATCGTCTGTTTATATTTGTATTTGGACAGCATAAAAATGTCACCCAAATGAGAATATTATATATGTAGGTACTACAAAATACTTGAGTCATCATTCGGGTGTGATGAAAGATATACCCTCCTTAGTGCACATTTTTGTACAAAAACTAAATAAATTAAACATAAATTAATATATATTTAGGTCCATTTTGACTGTAGCTAGGTACATAGATGACATATAAAATAATTTGTATTGAAAATAGTCAATCACTGTTTTCATTATTAAAGGTATTTAACTTCCCGTCAACAAGAAACCTCCCATAACATAGATCCATTAACATACGGTTAAACAGGATGGGGTGGAGTTTAAATAAATACATACATTATAAGAAAAATGACTGAATTTGAAAAGTAACGATTCTCAGAAGATGAGAATTACTGAGGCATTTGAATAAAAAATAAATGATGTATAGGCACAGGTACCTACACGATATTTTTGAACGATTTTGATATAATAGATACCTATTCATAGAAATATTATCTTAAAACATACATTTTTACACGAAATAATATATAAAATAAACATTTATAACAGAAATAATAACGAAACTGAGATTTTATAATAAACTTATAACATCTCAAAAGAGATAAAGTTTAAATCTTGTAGGAGAACCACGAAATCAAGGCACCTACAGGGCTTGCGGCCTGTCATCGGCTGGTTTGATTTGTCATAAAATAGGAAAAAAATAAAATATTTGCGTATATGCAAAAATAAAAATATTCAAACGAAAATGATCTTTTTTATTGAAATGATATCTTAAATGAGCATTTATGATTGAAATAATATCAAAAATGAGCATTTATATTGAAATGATATCTAAAATGAGCATTTATTATTGAAAAAATATGTAAAATAAACATTTATGATTAAAATAATATCTAAAATGAGCATTTATAATTGAGCATTGAGCATTGGGTACTTAATATCAAAATGTGCATATACGGCTTATGACGTACCTATATGAACTATATAACCATGATTTTTTTGTAAAAGGCTTATGTCTTATAGTAAATAAATACTGAAGGGCAAATTCGCCGCCACCAGGACTGGAAGGAGAAAGATGTCCTGGCTGCGTAATATCAGGGAATGGACGGGCTTCAGAACTGTGGAGCAGATATTCCGGCCAGCACAAGACAGAGAGGGATTCGCCAACCTCGGGGGTTCCTGTCAGGGTAGCAGAAGTTTTTTTTATATTTACTAATCACGTCTTCCATTACAGACACTTCCGTTTGGTTGGTGTAAACCCTCCAACAAACAAAGTTGACTGAGTCCGAGTTCACCACGCTACGTGTCCGAGTTCACCACGCAATATGTGTAACGCAACGTGTATCGTACAAACGAAAAGGACAAAACAATTTAACTTTAAGGGTGTCTCTCATCATTAAGGCGAATTCAATAGTCACCTAAAATATATCGGAACAATACCACAAATAAACATTTGAAAAATTGCTAACATTTGAAAAAGGGATATTGCGTAAAATATTAGGCCGAAGACCAGGAATTTGCGGCAAGTACCTAGAGACCACGAAGCAATGAGGAAATTCGTGCATTGACAGGACAACCTTTAATCACCAGCGAAATCAGGTCCAGAAGATTAACCTGGATTGTGGATGTTGTCAGATCAGGGGAAGAAAGAGCCACAAAACGTATCCTGTTAAATAACCCTGTGGGCAAGAGGCCCCTGGGAAGATCAAGGCAGATATTGATGGACAATGTTACCCGAGATCTGAACGTGCTGAATGCTTGTGATGACTGGGAGTCCACTGCAGCTGACAAGAAGGCTTGGAAAGGCTTGATTGTTCAGGAGGCTAAAGCTCTACCGGAGTTGTTTGGCCATCGGAAGTCTAAATTTTTAAGTTGAGTTAAGTTTTAATACAACAAATAATAAAAGTTTTTGGAGCATGATTTTATTTTCTGCTATCACATGACTGAAGGTTAAAAATGATACGATACCTGTACAAATGTTTGAAAGGTGACTTATAATATTAAAACAGTTAGGTGGGGTAGATAAATGTACCTACGATTTCCTTTGGCACAGCTGTGTATGAAATACCAGACTTGAAAATAAAAATTGAATAGTAGAATTGAACGGAACCATTCTAGACAATTAATTAGCAATTCTGTTAAGCTCAATATATTATTTAATACTTCCACCGGTTATTAGTGATGGGATGACAGAAGACCAGTTTGGAGACAGTCTTATTTTTTTTAAATATTATTTTATTTATATAATTTTTGGTACTAATCACTTTTCTATAGTTAGTTTGCCAAGATAAATAAAAAATACTGTCATTTTTTAATACTTACAAACAACAATACACGTGTAAATTGATAATTATATAACACCCATATAATAACAATTATATTCTCGAATGTCGAATAATTAACTCAGTGACATATTATGTCATATTCTGATTCGTTTCAGAGTACGAAAACGTTTGTAACCAACGGGCAACCGTGGATAAAAGGATTTTATCCGCGCGATGTGACGTAATGAGTCCCGTATAAATGCAGCCAACTTTTTTACATTTGTCATACACTAAAATAGGACATATTTTATATTCATATAAACTATATATTTTAAACTATATTTTTTTAACTACATACTGATTTAATTGGTTGAGTTACTCGAAATTAAAAAAATAAATATAATAAATGATGATGAAAATTTAACTAACAGTCCGCTATTAAATATGTTTTCTCTATCTTTTTTAGTACTTTCAATCAAATCCACTTCACACAAGACCCGTCCCAAATGACCTCCCACCAACCTCCAACTCCATAGTCTCTTTTAAGCACATCGTAATTTCAATTTCAATAACGTGGTTTATACAAAGTAATAATATATAATTTAATAAATAATAATATAATTAGATTCAAAAATATAATTATGGGTCAATTATTCCCAATTGAAAACTTGATGATGCGTTTGTTGCATTTTATTTACAATTTACGCATTGATCTGCTAATTCTTTTGAGGAAGTGTATAATGGTAATAATGATAATTGAGTGTTATTATTTGTAGTGCTTAATTGTTATTAATATCATTAGTAAATCGACCAGCGCCGTAAAAAAATAATGTACATGGATTAATTTTCTCCATAGTTTTTCATGATGTTTATATAATTTAATGTGATATTCTTTCATATTTTATCAAATGTTTAATAATTTTTGTTTAAACTAGGTATATTATTTTTTGTAGATGTTTTTATATCTAAATAAATGTTACTACTACGACTATCAGCAATGGCTTTAGCATACAGCTCAGTAAAATACTGTTCCCCGATATGGGGAAGGTGCGTATACACTCACAGCTAAAAGACTAAAAAATCATATAAAAAGCATAAAATCGACTCCATTTCAAAAGTTGTCGGTGCTTTGCAACATAGTGCCCATGTCACAACCAGAGAGTTAAAAATCGTAATTGCTAGTTTTTAATAATATTTTTCAGCCAACTGAAAAAAGACTAAAATTCCGAAAACCCATATGAGCAGTAGTGGCATATGAATTCAATTTGAAAGATATATGGAGAGAAAGATGGGCCTTAGAAACGAATCAAAATAAACACCTAAAAACGAATCATATAACCCGAATACCTGGTTTTGACTGGCCATGGAGGGTTTGGGTACAGCAAAACAGAATGAGAACAGAGCAGTGCTATTCCAATAACGTACTCTGGAGGTGGGAGAAAAGGGAAAATCCTGAAACACGTTAAACACGAGACTACCAGGTAAAGAAATTTAGTGGAAACCTTCAAGATAACCACGAGGCGAAACCAGAGGTGGTGAACTGGATCTCAGCGTTGGAACCGAAACTTAAAATCTGAAATACGAGTAAAACCATACGAGAAGTGAAGTAAAGTAGGTACTTACTTACTTTGACTTACCCAATATTCGACCACTCTTATTCCACTAGTGTTTGTTATCTATGTACTGTGTCTTGGTGCGTGCATGTCGCTCCTATCATACATAGGACATGACATGACAGTAGGTGCACGTTGCCCGGAACACCAACCAGTAAAGTAAGTTAATACTAATTTGTATGAAATCAAGACTTATAAAATCCATCACTAGTGAAACTCCACAGAGACTGGCTAGACAAACATTTTACCGTATAATGTAGGTACCAGAATCTGTATTTTCTACATCCATAATATTCTATCATCGCTGAACAATATTTTTGTAACAACTGCTGGGAGTTTAACATAAAAATATGTTCAAATACTCCAAATTTTATGGTTTTATGGTTTCTGAGATATATGGAAAAATAAAGTAAAAATTCCAAAGTTGACTGAACACCTGACTGAAACAAAAATTCAAAATTCTGAGATAAAAAGTTTTGTAGGCCTACTACTTTTTATATATTATGAAATTTTCGTCTCTTTAAATTGAGTGGATCAAAAGTTAATAGGGACACACACACAGGCAGACACACACACAGACACACTAAATGTTCTACTCCGAATTCTGAGTAAATCCGTATATGGAACATATACGCTGCGAAGCCTCTAAGTTGGTATTTTTTGACTTCAAAGTTGGAAAAGCCGTGAAAAACGTAGACCCTGCATACAATTCTCGCGTATCCTGGCTTGAAACATTGTATATGTATATGTTAAGAGAACAAATTTGTCTTGAACGAATCGATAGTTGGATAATGTGTACAATAAAATTTGCAGAAGAGATTTAAAAGTTGGCCACAATTCACTGCTACATACAATATTTTCATCATATTGTAATCAGTTTACAATGAAAGGCGTGTTAATTCTCAGAAGCTATTCACTATACATCAAGTAACAATATAACCGTAATAATGTTTATAATAAACGATTTATCACGGTTTTGTTGACATGATATTATTTCGTATCAACATGACAACTTCGTCTAAATATTAATAATACTTAATGCGGGGATCAAATCAACAATACATAGACAGCAGACAACTAAGAGACGTGTTGTATTTAAAATATATGTTTATTCAAATAAAGAAATATTAATAAAATACTTTTACTGTCTAAAAAGAGGACTTATCGCCCGTAGACAATTCCTGTCAGTCAAATTCAACAATAAAATTGCAGAATAGAAGCGGCCCGATTGCCAGTTACAAAATGAAATATCTTCTTCTCGAAGACAATATAAACTTAAAGCTGAGACAAAGAATGGTCAAGTGTTATGTGTGGTCAGTGCTGCTTTATGGAGTGTAGGTGTGGACTCTCAAAGTTAATATTATAAACCGCCATGAAGCATTTGAAATGTGGATCCGCCGTAGAATGCTGACAATATCGTGGACTGACATGATCAGTAACACTGAAGTACTACGTAGAGCCAACACCAACAGATAATTATTCACCAATGTTAAGCCCCGTAGGGGAGGTCCGCCTAAGTATACGCAGTCCATAAGAGTACGAATTGACAATATCTCATAATATATTTTATTTCGAGCAACACTTCTAGTCCCATTCCATAGAAAAACATGTATTCTCCATGCACAGATCCTCATACTTTCCGCCAACTGGCTTGACATATCTGGACAAGAGACGAAATAAATTGAAAAGTTGCATTTTCATCTAATATTTTGGACATACGACTAAAGGTACTGTGTCTTTATTATTAAGCTGTTTTAATTTTGTTGTTTTACCGAAGATATATATTATAATTGTTAATTCAGATTGTTCACAAGTTTCTTAACTGTCAACGGCATGTTGAAAAGTTGGTAAAAAATACGTCGAATAGGTTATGTCCACAAGAATACGCATTTATATTTCCTTAAAAGTACGCATGCGTACTCTTGGGGACACATCAAAATATTAGACATAGAACTTGATAAATTTCAATAATAAAATACTAGTTGTTATTACCAGATTGGTTTTTCACTTTTTTATCATATAAAAATATTGTTTTTTTAGATGCAACAAGAGAAACAAAATAAAGTTTTTTTCACTATAGAGATATTCTAGAACGTGTACATTGTAATATTGTGTCAACATAACTATTAACGAAGATGCTTTAGTCACACAGAAGAATGAAGAAACGAAAATAGACAAAGTCGACAGAGATGGAATTGTCTGTTGTATGAATGTAATTTATCATATCATAAATATGGGATTCGGTTCTCTCGGCCTGCCCCTTGAGGGACATGATGGTATGTGTAGCTAGGAAATCCATTGAATGACAAAGACAGTTGAATTTGTTTATTTATATAATTTTAGTTTTTTAATTTATTATATTGGTTTATATAAAATGAACTATATTTAATCCCTATTTTTACTGTAGGCTAAAGATGAAGCAACTATGTATGAAGATTTTTTATTTTTTTTTAACTTGTAATAGAAATACAGTGTATTTCATTTAACTTTTTTGACATGAAAATATATTTTTATAAGGCATTTCCATTTAATTTATTTTTTAAATAAAATTTTTTTTTTTTCGGTGTAAAATGTTTTATTTAAAATTTCCTTTGCAGCTATTTGACCACCTGCGTACTTTTAGGGACTCAACTGCGTACTCGTCGGGTCGTTCAACCTAAGAGTACGCATTTTTCATTTAATTTTCTTTTCGCTATTGCGTAGATGGTATTTTACCGATTGCTGCATATTTCCTGCTAGACTTTATATAATAATGAGGCATTTATTTGACATAAAAATCTTTAACAAAATCCGTATACTAAAATAAATATAGGTTAAAGTCTGTTTAGTGCCCTTGGTATGATCTCGAATCATTAAACGGCGCTATACAATTGACTTATTATTATTATTATTAAGTGCGTACTCTTAGGCGTACCTTCACTAAAGTGTCGTACTTCGGCCATATTCTCAGAGGAGAAAATATGCCATCCTTCAGCTTGTCATGAAGGGGAATATCGAGGGTCGTAGAGTGGTCGGAAGAAGGCAGCTTTCCTGGCTGCGAAACATCCGGGAATTGACCGGCAAGAGAACTGTGGAAGTGCTGTTTCGCACTGCCCAGGGCAGGGAGGTTTTCTCTATGGTGGTCGTCAACGTCGGGGGGACATGAAATGACACAAGAAGAAGAAACACACTAGTAAATACATAATATGTACCGTTCATTATAATAATTCCTTTTGAATCTTTATATTGGCAAGCGTGCATACACACAAATTTAGTGTACCTACTGTTTTCAGAAATTGAGAAAACAGATAGAAATTTATATTTATGCACGCTTGCCAACATAAAGGTCTATTACAGATCTTTATGTTAGATCTTGCTAACATGACGCTTGCCAACATGTTAGATCGGTCTATAACAAGAAATTACAAAAAAGAAAAATAAAGCAACCTAAAAAATCATTACAATTAAAAAGAAAGTACAAAAGGAAGGATAATATAATTAAATATGTGTGTACAGGAAGTTGTGACTTCAGAAATTTCATGAAAAGCGCCAAACTGACTCGTGTTTGAACTCTGCCTCAAGCGAGCTTTGTTTCAGAGATAATATTGATTTTTTTAAGTTACATGTATAAGTTTTTATTTTCAATGCTGGATAGAACGTTAACACGAGCTTATGAAAAACTCTGTTTATGGCTATGTAAAACAACTATTTATGTATATTATTTATACCACCTGTCGAACGTTTATACCACGGGACAGACATTGTACCTAAAAATACAGGAAGTAAATTATTGGGTTACGCTGATGATATTGATACACCTAATCGGTAGACCGCAACAGGCGATGATGGAGACATTTGTTGAAGTAGAAAGAACTGCTAAAGAAATGGGACTTTGCATCAATGCCAGTAAGACCAAATATATGCCAGTCACCAAGTCTGTTAATAGCAACCAAAAACCAACAATAATCAGCGTGGGCGCCCACACAACAGAAACTGTTGAAAGTTTTACTTACTTGGGATCGATTGTGACTAACGTAATGACACATGCACTGAAATTAAGCGAAGGATATATACGGCAAACAGATGCTTCTTTGGTCTGAGAAGACATCTGGCATCTAGAAAAAACCAGTCACAATCTACAAAACGTTGCGACGCCCCGTACTAACTAATGGTTCTTAATGCTGGGTATTGAGTAAAAAAGATGAATTGTCTCTACTAGTGTTCGAGAAAAAATTACTCAGAAGGATATTCGGACCCGTGCAGGTAAATGGAGCTTGGAGAATACGACGCAATGATGAGATCAACAATATTTATAATGAGCCCATCATTATAAAGGTGATAAAAATAGGGAGGCTGCGATGGGCACGACACGTGGAAAAAATGGACGATGAAAGAGTGCCAAAAAGGATCCTGCACACAAAGCCACAAGGCAGACGAAACGTTGGTAGACCCAACCTCCAATGGCTGGATGGCGTGCAGCGGGATGTGGAGGCTGTTGGTGTAAGGGACTGGAGGGGAGCATGTCAGGTTAGACGGAGATGGCGAGGAATGCTGGAGAAGGTCCAAGACCCGCAATGGGCTGTGGAGCCATTGATGATGATGATCATGAAATGATTTTTATTTGCATTTTTTATCATTATTGAAAACCAAAATAAATAATACACTATACAAACAATGAATATAAGAAAAAAATACAATTCATAATTATTAAAAATATTATATAACATTTATTTTTGGTACAAACCACCTCACTAGGTTGAACCTGTGTTCCGAAGAGGCAGAAAACTATTTTCATTATATACCTACCTATCACAGAAAAAACATTTCGAAAATGACTAATTTTTTTTTCTTAAATACTAGTTGCATCTAACACATGAGATCCAACTGTCGATAGCGATAGTACGTATAATTGAAGAATAAGTACCAAACTATAAACCCATAAATACAAATTATTTAATATTTTAAGATATTTGGTTTTCTATACAACACATGTACCTAGGTATGTATGTCAAGATAGGATAGTATGGAGGTCAGTTCTTTGATCCTACCCAGATTATGAAAACAGCATGATGGTATGTATGTACGTTTGGAGATTATAATCAAACAATCAAGTCTTCTTAGATATGTATTGTGTGTAGGCGACTTCCATACAAATTGTATGAAACAATGTCGTCACTAAATTCAATTTTTATAAAAATTGTTAAAAAAAATTGAGATGTGCTGATATAATGTTAATTTTTTTTATAGAAAATTAAATTATCTAGATGGGGTGTTTCGGCTTTTTTAGATATTTAAAAAAAAATGGAAATATAGGCAGTTAAACTCATAAATTTATCATAAAAAAAATATTTTTCTTAATAAAAAATGTTTGAGAAACTCTTGAGACTTTGTATTTGTCTATATTCATACCAATTTTCAGCGTTCTAGCTATATACGAGTATATATTTTGAAATTTTGGGCTCTGTAATTTGAGCGGGTCAAAAGTTATAAGGGGGGGACAGACAGACACACAGACACACACACAGACACACCCTCACACACACACACACACACACACACACACACACACACACACACACACACACACACACACACAGACACACACTCAGACACACACTCAGACACACAAAACTCACATAAAATGTTCTACTCCGAATTCTGAGTAAATCCATGTATGGGAACATATATGCTGCGAGGCCTCTAGTTGGTGTTATTAGCATGCAAAAAGTCCACTACACCATACAAAATTTTCCTTTGTACACGCATCTTGGCTTAATAATGTCGATTCATTCAGAGAATTGAATTTTCATGAACGAATCGACAGTTGGATTATACCTACCTATTATTATGTTTCCTTAGTAGGTATATTATGCCCTTGTTTTTATCCATGTATCTATTGTTTTCTTAAGTTTCTAATGTTTCATACATCAACCATACATACATGTCCTTTATTTATTTTTTTATCGTATTCAAAGTTTTGAAGTAAAATAATGTGTTTTTCCAAATGTCGTGTTTGTCTTTGGAGTCTTGAAAAGATGGCTGTATTTCGTCTCGTAATTATGTTGCGGTAGATTATGATAAAATTTGTAAATTACTGTTGGTTTGATTTGATGTATAGTCGTACTTTGGCGGAAACGTTGAATGATTAAATATGATAGGCTTTGCAGAGTATATAGTATACACAGTATAGGGAACGTACTGACCCTTACGTCTCTCCCGTATGACCTTTTCGGTCAAATAGTCTGACTTTGGCTATTGTCTGACTCACACCACTGACAACTGGTATCAACTATCATACTAGACTTGCTGGATCATATATTTGGTACCTATGTACATTAAACCTAAATTCACTTCAGAAGGTAGGTACCCGACGTTTGACCGCATTTTAAGTTTAAAAATAATATCGGTTTGTAACCGCTTTCACTGTGTTCCATTTTCAGTGCTTATTCAGAAAATCCTTAATTACACAACCGCTGCAATAATTCATTGTATTATCGAATGATTGCAATTTTGTCCAATGACAAAATATTTCTGAGGTCCATTTATATATAATAAAAACATCATAAAATCAATATATTTCGCACTATGCCAATCAATATTGTCTTATGGAATTTGAGTCTGGGGTGGATGTGCTAAAGCTTTTATTGAAAGGGTACAAATTGCCCAAAAGTTTATAATAAAAATAATTAACCATTATCCGATTAGATTCCCATCCGATCGTCTCTTCGAGGAGTATAATGTACTCAAAATCCGTCAACTGTTTGTTAAACATGCAGTTTCATATTGTAAATTCAAATACACAAATGTACTAATATCTCAACAAGTCTACATGTCACGAACCTCAGTTATTCCCAATTTCCAGATACCATTAGTCAATATAACCCTATCACAGCACCAATTTGGTTTTCTTGCACCACTAATGTTTAACAGATTACCTTTAGATATTAAGAACATCAATACATATAAATTATTCAAAAAAAAAAAAATAACAATGTGGATGCTCAGTAACAAAATTGATATCGACAGCTCTCTATCTCACATCATTATATAATGTTTTCATGTAGGTACATACATAACATGTTGTTGTTTGAACTTATCTCTTTTATTGTTGTTATTGCTGTCATTTTTATATCAAGTGTATTGTTGTATTTTTTTTTTTACGGCGCTGGCCGATTTAATAACAATTATTAATGATATTAATAACAATTAAGCACTACAAATAATAACACTCAATTATTATTATTATCATTATACACTTCCTCAAAAGAATTAGCAGATCAATGCGTAAATTGTAAATTATTTAAAAGAGCAAAATAAAATGCAACAAACGCATCATCAAGCTTTCAATTGGGAATAGTTCACCCATCCAGATACTTAACATATCAAAGGATTAGGCTCTGAGGAGGTCTCTATACTACCTAACAACCCTATAACTGATTCCCGAATATTAACGTTTAAAAAATCTTTAACGATTCTACATGTATTCATAATTACCGTTTTTTGCATTTTTATTATAAAATTTTTCGCTAAATCTTAATTTCTAAATTACGGATTAACGATTTTGGAATAATGCCAGTGGCTGAAATAATGAACGGTAATATTATTATTTTACGAGAATGCCAAAGTCTTTTAATCTCATTACCTAAAGCGGTGTATTTTCTAATTTTTTCATCAAAAGTTTTTATAATATTACTAGAATTTGGAATAGCCACGTCGCAAATATATGTTATTTTTTTAATTTTATCATGTATTATTAAATCGGGTCTGTTATGTTGAATTGACCGATCAGTTAATATTGTTTTATCGTAATAAAGCGAAATATTATTATTATCTAAAAATGAAATCGGATCATATTCATAATATGGTTTTATGTTTATCGCGTCAATTAATTTATATTTAATAGCTAAATTTTGATGTATTATTTTTGCTACTTGGTTATGTCTAAATGTATATTCTGATTGCGCGAGTAAAGAACAGCCCGATATTATATGATCGATTGTTATTGTATTATTATATTATTATATTTTTATTGTATTATTATATTTTTTTATTATTATTATTATAGTATTGTTCTTATATTATTGTTGTATAATGCAAAATGTCAGTGATGAATAAGTTATATTGCAGCATTATTATTTTTATATTATCTTTTTATTATTGTTTATTATTAGGTTATTTTTTGTTTATGTATTTTTTTATTATTGTTGTTTTATTTTTGAAGTTTTACTATTATTTTTTTTGTAAAGTGCCCTCTTCATCACGGGATGGAATCCTAGTGAGGCAGGCGCTGGTGAAAAAAATGTACTTTTTTATATGCATTATAGAAGAATAATAGAATAATAATAATATACCTTGGGCATACGGGATGCACATAATTATGCACACTAAATTACATTCTTATTAATAAAGCACGAAAAAATGTATATATTACTAAATCTGTGATATACAATATTTTTTAGCTATAAAAAGTTATTTGTTTCAATAGTAAGAATAGTAATAAAAATAGTAAAAAAGTCAGTCAGTAGATTTTCATATTCTCTTTCACTTGAAGTAAAAATCTACTTCATATTCTACTTCAGGGTTACCTAGTTGGGCAGCAGTAATCTTCATAATAGTCTTTGTGATAAAGGTGTGAAAACTAAATAAATAAATATGCCCTATAACAGGATTTCCTAGTTGGGCAGCAGTAATCTACTTATTGTTGTCATTATAAATATTTATGGTGTGATAAATGGTAAATAAATAAATTAATAATCCTTGTAGTTTTTAGTTGAATTAAAAAAATATAAAAGGGTTTCATGAAAAAATATTTTTCAAGAAAAGTATTAAACAAAATCAAATTTCAAAAACAAGTAAATAAAGCATCTGTCGTATCTGGAAGTTTGAAAAATATGATCTGGAATAATAAACACATGCGTATTGACAGTAAGGTCAGAATATATAAAACATGTGTGCGACCGATCATGACGTATGCTGTGGAAACGCGAGCAGATACCGTACGAACCAAGGGGCTCCTAAGGACAACGGAGATGAAGGTCCTAAGGTCAATCACTGATAAAACTCTTCGAGATCGTGTTCGCAATGTTCAAATAAGGAAAACATGTGGAATACAGGACATTGTTCGATGGAGTAGATCCAGAAGAAGGCATTGGAGGGACCACGTTGCCAGGATGGACACTGATAGGCTCGCAAATATAGCAGCAAATGAAATTCCTTCGGGCCGCCGCTTACCCGGTAGACCATCCAAGAGATGGAAGGATAGCTGGACTTCGTCATCCCAGGAGGCATAGTTTCTGAAGAACAGACCAACTAGGTCTACTAAACGAAGAAGAAGAAGAAATTTCAAAAAAACTTTTGAATTTCCAGTTGAGCGATTTTCTTTACCACATCGTATAATTTCAGTGATTCTTTTTTTTGTTATATCTTATGATGAACATGAAAGTGACTCAATCCAAAACTACTTCAAAAACCATACTTCACCATTTAAAAATTAAAAAAATAGTCCCTTTTCCGTTAAAGAAAGCAGTATTTGACAGAAAAGGGACTAATTTTTTAATCTTTACATGGTAAAATATGTTTTTTAACCGATTTATGTATTAATCTCGATATGTCTTAATTTTGAATTTATTGTGCTACTTTCATTCTCATTGTACGATATATTTTCTTAATGTACTGTTTTTTTATACATATTAAAATATAAAATAAAATGCTTTTAAAAGTATTCAACCATATATTACAAAATATATTTGATTCTAAATAAATAGAGTAGATAGTTAAAGTTAAAGTTAGATAAAGCTGTCACCAACAGACAGACAGAAAAGCATGATGTCGTTTTTTTAATTAGAACATATTTAGGTCGGATTACATTGAATAATAATATTATAATGTAGGATAATAGAACACAATAATAACAGAGAGGGTAACTTTTTTGATATTCATTATTTGAATAAAAAGCATTCATGCGAATCTTTTGCCAAATTCTCTTCCAATAACATCATTTTACCATTATTAATGTAATATATTCCTTTTTTTTTATATCTACGCATAATTATCCCAAGGGCTCATGTTCGAAATCAATGTGATGGGTCGATGGCAGAGCTGTTATCGCATTGGGTTAGTAATATAGTGGTCGCGAGTTCGAATCCTGCCTCAACCGATTTCGTTCACCCATAGCACAAGCATTTATGCTTATTTTAGGGAACGTATTAGGAAGATGTATATGTATTTGTTTAACAATTACAAATTCATTTAAAAAAAATAAATAAAAAACTTGTAGGCAGCCACAAGAATTACGTTTAACATAACTTTTTTACGTTTTAATTTTTTTTTAATATTCTAGAGGAGCGAAAGACAGTGATAACCAGTGAATATTTATTTATTTATTTAATATACAGAGACACCAACAGAACACTGAACAACACAAACAAAAAAAAAACATGAAACAAAAAATAGAATCTCCAGTGCTCCAATAACAGGTGTCTCCCGCATGGCTATTGTGCATAGTTAGGTATGTACAATCAACGTCTCCTGACCATTCATATTATAAAAAAGACATTACTTTGCACAGTTGAAAGAAAAGTTTAAAATACACATATACATATGTATATGTAGGAAAACAGAAAGAAAACAAATGTTGAACTAATAAAATAAAACATAAAAAAAGAAGGAACAATTGAACCGAGACAAAAAAAAACAAATAGATTTTACCCAGCATATTTTAAATTGTCACAACGTCATTACATTAAATTGTCACAACGATTCAGACGCAACGTCTGAATCTACCAATACAATGACACTCCGACACGGCAGAATGTCACTGTATTGGCAGGTACAAACGCGAGTGCAATGCAACGACAGTCAATAAATAACGTCGCGGACAAAATCGCGAACTCGGCAACATACCCGTCTAACTAGAATATTTTTAGTAAGACTTATAAGTTAATATGTTGTCGAATTTGCTGGTTTATATGTCGTACTATACACGTTATTTTATTTTATTTTTTATTTATTTATTTAAATCCACAATAACCATACAAAAAAATAATTACAACAATACGACAGTGAAACATAGAACAAAAAAAAATTTAAAAATTGACAATTTAGTATAACATGTTGGCACTGACAAAATTAATACAATCTATCAGTACCAACATCCAGTGGATAAGAACTATTCCACTAAGCAGTGCTTGTGTCGGAATAGCTTTACAATTCATTTTAACTGACACAGTCTTTACTTATGTAACCCATTTATGTCTAATATATAATTATAACATATCAAAAAAAATCAAAAACACAAATTATAATATAAGCTATAACATCACGGTTTTATAATCATTTCATAATTTTAAAAAATATATCTTCAATGTTCATTCTACCTTTGTTGAGAATCCAAGAAGATAGTTTATTTTTCATAGCACTTAGTGATTTTATATTATATATCTCAGAACCAATCAATTCTTTTGTAAATATGTTTAAAATACGAGGCAAAATAAAATCAAAATGTTTTTGAGCAAACGTGGTATGAGCTCTGGGGATGGGTAAAAGTCTGTGTCTAATATTGTAGGAATTTTCAACTCGAGTATCTTGTGTTATATTGAGCTTATGTGAGTAAATGATTAATTTCTTGAGGTATAGCTGACGAATATCTAAAACTTCAAATTCAGAAAATAATGAATTAGACGGATATCTAAAAGGTTTTTTATTAATAACTCGAATGATACTCTTCTGGGCTATTTCAATGGGACTAAGTGCGGTTTTATACGTTCCTCCCCAAACTATGATGCCATAACATAGTATAGATTGAGCAACTGCATAATAGATGAACTTAAGGTCATCTATTTTAAAAACATTGCGAATACGTAAAAATAGATAGATTAGTTTTCGAATTTTTATGGAACATTCCTCAATATGCTTTTTCCAATTTAAGTTATTGTCAACAACAACTCCTAGATACTTGATCTCGTTACATTTTTCCAGGGGGTTACAGTGACAGAAATTTTTGTAGCAATTGTGAACTGTAATAGAATGTTGATCCAAAGGTTGTCCTCGTGTGTCAATACTGAAGGTCATAAATTTAGTTTTTTTTATATTAAGAGATAAGACACTGTTATCTAGCCATGATTTTACTATATTGACTCCTTTTTCTGCCAATACGTACGCTTTTTCCCATGTGTCACTATTGAAAAGTAGTGCAGTGTCATCTGCAAAAGTAATAATTTTTCCTCCAATTTTAAGAAAACAGAGATCATTTATGTAAATTAAAAATAAAAGTGGTCCAAGGCTACTACCTTGAGGAACGCCATAATTTATTTGCTTTATGTCACTGGTTGTGGTTCCAATTTGTACAAACTGGGATCGTTTTTCAATATATTATTTGAAGAATTTTAATTCTGTTCCATGAATTCCCACGTTTTCTAACTTTTTTAATAAAAGTTTATGAGAAACCGTGTCAAAAGCTTTAGCTAAGTCTAAAAATATTGCTATGGTTTTTCTATTTCTATCAATGTTACTAGCAATATCTTTGATTATTGACAGAAGAGCTTCGTCCGTACCCTTATTTTTTCTAAAACCATATTGATTTTCTGCAAGAATATTGAGCGTTTCTAGATGTTTTGTAAGTTGAAGGCTGACACATTTTTCAAATATTTTTGATAAAACACTCAAAATGGATATTGGCCTATAGTTGTTGGGATTTTTATGATCACCTCCTTTATAAAGTGGGATTACCCTAGCACATTTGAACGCCTCAGGAAACTCACCATGTGATAAGCTACAATTTAGAATATGAGTTAATGGTTCAGCGATTTGATTTTTTACTGATTTTATTATTTTGGCTTGTATTTTATCGTATCCCTTAGAATTATCTGTACGAATATCTTCAATATACTTAATGGTGTCATCTTTGGTTATGTTCATTAATTTAAACTTTGCGTGCGTATATTTTTTCCGTTCATAATTTTTAAGAATCTCTTGTTCAGTTTTCTGTGATTTAGAGAATAATTCAGTAGCTAGTTTATTACCTATACCTGCAAAATGTTCATTCATACAGTCAGCAATTGGTTTATCTCCATGAATCAGAGAATCGCTTATAGCAATTGATTTAATAGTCGTTTTGTTTGAGTCATTTACATTATTTAGTTCTTTCACTATCTTCCAGGCAGTTTTTGAAGAATGATCTTTTTGTAAAATTGATTTGTAATATTTTTCTTTATGGTGTTTTATGATTTTATTACATATATTTCTGTATTTAATATAATATTGATAGAAAGATTTATTATGAGGATATTTTTTAACCTCTAGATGTAATATATCTCTTTTTCTGACACAACTTAGAATACATTCATTCATCCATGGTTTAATAGGTAATAACTTGGGCTTTTTAGCTTTAATTTCTGTACTTTCTAACAAATGTTTTTCTAAGATCAACATAAAAATTTTCAGTGCAGAGTTTGTGCATGTTTCATTTAATACGTCTGACCAATCTGTTTTTGTAAGAGCATCCATTAGTTTATTGACATTTGTAAATTTTATTGATTTACTTGGAGTTTTGTCTTTAGCGTGTGTGTTTTCTTTCTTAACAAGGCCACAGATAGTGCTATAGTGATCTGTTATGGTAGATTTCACCACTGCTGCAACAACTGCTAAGTTGGATTTAACATAAATGTGATCAAGACACGAGTGAGAGATGTTGGTTTCTCTCGTCGGTAGATTTATAGCAGACAATAGTCCTAGTTCAGCCAATGCACATTCGTACTCAAGTGACTGATAGTGTTTCGATCCAATTGTGTTTATATTTATATCACCGGCTAAAACTATATGTTGATACTTAGAATTTTGCTTGATTAAGTCAGAAAGTGATGTTATGAAAGGTTTAGTATTCACAATATGAGGCGACCTATAGACACCAAAGATTGAAAAAGAATTATCGATTATTATTTGCACACAGTTTGCATCAGTCACTTCACATTCAATTAATCTAGGATTTAAGTATTCTTTAATATACACGACCACACCATCTGCCTTATTGAAGGATATATTAGATCTGAACATTTGGAACCCACTGATAGCTCTTGGAATAATATATTGATTTGTCCATGCTTCAGTAGCTATGATAACGTCAAATTTTACATGTGAGTTTTCAAGAAAAAGTAACAGTTCATCATGATTTTTCTCAATACTGCGTATATTGAGATTTAATATTTTTAACGCGTAGTTGCTTGTGAAAAAATCTTTGCAGTCATTAACATGGTTGATGAGTTTAGTATCAATCGATACCAAATCTATATCGATATTTTGAATCATTTTTCTATTATTTATAAATAAATATGTACTTTAATGTAATGAATAGTGATTAGCCCAATATATTCAACAGTTGGTTATGCTCATCCAAAGTATTATAATACAATAGAATATTGATCAGTGATATTTTCGATAATAAATTATATCTAATATATACATGAACTATCTCACGATTTTGTTTTATGGTATAATATATAAGTGCATTACCCAAAAAATATAATACTATACATTTCAAAGATATAAATTTATACATGAACACTAACAATAAATAAGTACATTCTGATATTGAGTACTGAACAGTGATATAATGACGGCGAAAATTTTTCACAGAATATATAACAATGTTCTTTCCCTTAAAATGCTTAGAAATAAAAATCGTGACTAATGCTTTATGTAGTAGGCCAAACTCAACAAAGTATCCACTCAACATGGTGTTTAAGTGTATACAATAATACAATATAATAATAATAAGGTAGTTTGTACAGTAACACAATATACCACAGTACATCATATTATTATGGTAATTTGCACAGTAACATGCATAATTTATTATTGACTCTATACAAACAAATATTGTTATAAAATCAAACCCCACACACATTGATATTAAATCAAATCCCATACATAGTGTATAATATATTTGAACCATTTTAAGAATTCTATTTTTTAAGATAAAAATATATATATGTGTTAATATAGCTTTAGTAAATTTTACCTTAAAATACACTTTTAAACATATTCTTACTGAAATATAATATATCAAAATAGTGACATCTGTGAATAACAATATAAAACCTTTACAAAATACATAATTTGTTTCTTTCCAAGTATATTCAGGCAGTAGTGTAAAAAAACGCCTCCACATTGATGTAGGTAGAGATAACTTTTTCGTTATATAATCAATATTTACTGTATCCATCTCATATAACAATATGTTTTTTGTGGCAGAAATATATGCAGTATTCAGTATAAGTTCATATATAAAGTTACATAGTGATATTTTAAAATGCTCTGTCTCAAAAAATATAATATAAAATAACAGTTTGTGAATTTCTAACGCTAAAAAGTGTGTTCTGTGTTCGAAGTTATTAAAATTTAACCTCCAATAAAATAAACATAAATTCACACACGTATACACCTTAAAGTATAAACAATAATATATAACTAAAACTAACATAAGATCACTTGGTATAAAATTGTAAATGAAGTAGGGTACAGTGCATAAAATATAGTTATTAAAGTTTATATAAATCAGATTCGTTTTTAATTCCATCTTTCATTTAAATAGAGCCATCTTGAATCCAAACATATTTAATATTTTTATCTATAGCAATTTTCCTAGTTTTAGCTAACAAAAAATTAGTTTTAGGGGTAATATGCTCTGACAAAAACAGTGGTGTTGATTTTTCTGTGTTCTTGAAGTGAGATGTATTCAATTTTTGTGTTGGATTACATTTATTAAATATTTTTACCTGTTTTAAAATGGCATCGCGAGATAATTTATTAGCAAATTTAATAATTATTGAACGAGGTGTAGTTTTGGAGTGGTGTTGCTTTGCCCTCATTATAGAAAGAATATCCGTTGACTTGACATCATTGCAGTTGATTGTAGAGATAAGTCTGACGGTACTGTTTATTAAATCCTGGGGAGTTTCATTTAAATCTTCCGGACATCCGCGAATTTCTATTTCATTTGCAATCTTCTGGTATTCCAGGTCCTGAATTTTACTCTCTAGTTTATCCAGTTTGTGTATTATTTCCTCCTTCTCAAGCTTCTCCGATTCAAGTTTTTTACATCTGCCTTCAATGTCATGTACTTTATTTAAAATATCTTCATACTGTGCACTTATAAAGTTGATACTGTTTATAATAGTGGTGTTTTGGTCAGAAATTTCCTGCCATTTTTTGTTTGTTTCCTCCAGTTTAAGATTTATATGGCTTATAAGTGTAGTTTTCAAGTTCTCAAGTTCATTAGAGTATTTTGATGCCGCATTATAATCAATAGTTATCAGTGATTTATCAAGATTTAAATCATCGGATTTGGTGCAGTGCTGTGTTAGCGGGGATTTGCCTTGCGGTTTGTTTGATTTATTTTTTTTTACAATTTATACACTTCCATGATTTAATATAATCTGTAGACATTTTTTTGAAGTTGTCAATTGACATGCCCAAGCAATCAGCGTGAAAGTCATGTTCGCAATTTTTGCAATGTAGAAAGGCTGAATTTTTATAAGATTTGCAAATATTGCAGTTTGCCATCACGAGAAGATAGTTGTTGAGCAAAAAAATTGTAATTTTATAGTGTAATTCACTCTTACCAAAAACTGTCAGATGGAAGTATTGGCGCCTTTTTGACAGATATGAAAAGTCACTGAAAAAAGAGTGTTTTAACTCACGATACACTTGTTTTAATAATTCTGATATGAATTATTTATTTTTAAATAAACTGTCATGAAATTGATACTAGAATATGCCAAGAATATTGTCCTAATTTGAAAATTTTTGAAGTGCTGCAAATTTGCAGTGTAAGTTAAGACCGGACGTGACGTATATGTATTTTTTACTATATTTGTATTATGGACGTGTTAGTATTTTTTTATTTTTAAAACTATAAAAACTAAATAAGAACAAAACATACAATCAAGATACCAAATTATCCTAATACAAAATACAATATACAAAAGTGGGGAGAAATGCGCAATACAAATCAACACCCACAGAGCCACACAACATCAAGGTGTCCCTATCACTAGATTTCCTCGAATCAAACGTTTGAAAGTGGACACCGGATTATGAAACACATCAAGATCCGATACAACCCTTGACAAACTATTATATGAGCTCATCATTCGGCTTATAGGACAAAACTGTCCCACATTGGTTCTATACCTTTTCAGACGAAACACTTCGCTGCATCTTAATCTATTATTTACATGAAAGTTTAACAATTCTATGTCAGATGTGTCCAAGTGACCTCGAATCAGCTTACGAAGATACATTAATTCGGCCACACTCCGCCTAACTGACAAACTAACCATATTAAAAAGCGAAAGGCGCTCCTGGTATTCCAACCGGCCACTATGACCCGCTCTAAAAGAAAGAACCCTAGTAAAATATTTCTGAACACGTTCTATTTTGTCTCTATGAGACACATAGTAGGGGGACCATATGAACGATTGGTATTCGAGTAAACTTCGTACCAGAGAATAATATAACCTTATTAAACTATTCGGATCTTTAAACGGTTTTGTTATCCTAAATAAGAAACCCATAGTTCTGTACGATTTATCCGTAATATGATCGTAATGGTCCCTAAACGAGAGTTCAGAATCAAGTATCACCCCGAGGTCTTTGACAGAGCTTAATTTCCTCAGGTCGACGCTGTCTATATTATATGTGAATTCTATCTTTTTCCTATTTCGGGTGAAGCTTATTGAGTGGCACTTGTCGGTGTTTAGGCGCATATTATTTTTAAAACACCAATCAGACAATTTGTCAAGATCATTTTGAAGTTTCATACAATCGCTGATGCAGCTCACAGGTGTGTATATTTTTAGATCGTCAGCATACATCAGGAATTTGCTACTAAGACACGAGCCAAGGTCATTAATGAAAATCACAAACAACAATGGTCCAAGGTGGGAACCCTGTGGCACACCTGAAGTAGCCATGATGGGTCCCGAGTCAAAACCCCCCACCGATACCATCTGCACTCTGCTATCAAGATAAGAACTAATCCAGTCCCACAATTTGCCGACAATACCTGCACCCCACAACTTCCGCAAAAGTATACCAAAGTCAACTCGATCAAAGGCTTTGCTGAAATCGGTGTATATGGCATCTACCTGCGTTCTGGAATCCAAACATTCACTCACTTGATTAACGAACTCTGACAAATTGGTGCTAGTAGATTTATTCGAGACAAACCCGTGCTGGCCTTTTGTCAGAAGGGGGCTCACGTGATGGTATATATGTGGATACACCATTTTTTCAAACAATCTCCCGAAACACGGCAAAAGACTTATTGGTCGATAATTTTCTACACTAGTTCTATCTCCAGATTTATATATAGGAACAATTCGAGAAATTTTCCAAAGATCAGGAAATTTACCCTCAGAAAGAGATTTCTGAAATATCTCAAAGAGAGGACTCACCAATTCACCGGCACACTCCCTCACGAATAGGTTAGGAATGTCATCACTCCCGGTGCCCTTGTTTATATCCAAGGTGCTCATTATAATCAAAAGCTCAGCTTTGTTTAGATGAATTCGGCTCAAAGAATTACACATGTATGAAGATTCATCAGTTGTCTTGCTCGTGGATTCAACAAAAACAGATGAGAAAAAGTTGGCAAATAATTCGCAGATATTCTCTCCATTGGTGGCAGAGACTCACCGGTAATTGACTTCCCGCGGAATAGAGTTTGTATGCTTTTTGGAGTTTACATAGCTCCAAAATGCTTTAGGAGAGTGCTTTAATGTATTCTCGATTGAAGACATGTATAACCTGTAACAAACTTTGATAGCTTTTTTTATTCTAGTTCTTAATAAAGAGAAACAATTTCTATCATTTAGGTTACCATATTTTTTAAAATTTTTGTGGTGTTTATTCTTTTCTTTTATCATACGGATGAGGGAGGAGCTGTACCAAGTGGGATAATCGCGGGGTTTGGGCCTTAATTTAGGAGTGTGACATTCGATGGCCTGCCAAACGATATTACAATTGAGCTCGTCAAGAACTGACCAGTCAATCTCAGACAACTTAGATTTACATTGAGAATAGTTGGTTTTTCTAAAATTGTACCGAACAATCTCAACATTTGGACGCAGGCACTCCAAGGCATCAGGATTAACAAAATCTATCATCAACGGAGGATGAAAGCCGTCAGGATTGACCAACCCATCCGCCAGAGACACCTGAACTGGAGCACTGGAGAGAACAAGATCCAACATACCAAAATGATTATTACATACACCATTAAATTGCTTTAGGCCTGATAAAGACAACATATCTGCAAAAATCTCGGCCTTAGGTCCATTTTTGCGAATTGGATGCATATGATTTTCCTCTCCGATCCTCCATTCGATAGATGGTAAATTGTAGTCGCACAAGATAATGTTTGATGAGCTCTCAGAGGTGTCAAGACACACTGTCATACATCTATCTAAATGTTTCTGAAACACATCAGTTGCAGTGTCGGGTGGTATATATGCCACGCAAATGTTGATGTCGGGGTGATTTTTATCGTCCGCTACAATCGTTATCCAGATATCCTCAACTTCAGAATTCCACTCTGGTCTTGGAATCACCTTAAAGGTCCTCTTTACCGCTATCAACACTCCCCCGCCCATTGATCTATTAGAAAAAACTGTATCACTACGATCCCGCCTCAGAACCAGATAACGCTCATCAAAAAGTTCCTCGCTTGCTATACTGCCATGTAGCCACGTTTCTGTTAAGCAAATCAAATCATAATTCTCCCTAAGAATTTCAAGGTAAGCATCATTGGTTTTAGTTCGCAATCCTCTAACATTTTGATAAAATATCGACATAATGAAAATAAATCAAACATAGCTCTGCATTTGGGTATATTGAGAAAACGCTCACAGTTTGTGGATGCAATCCAGGTCCCTTATCTCTTTTATTGGTGAATTATCATCTCTTCTGGTTAATATTCGGCCACTCTGTATCCAAACATATTTTATTTTTTTCTCTCTTGCAGCAAATCTTGCCCTTGCATGCAAATCCTTGTAGTATGGCGACAGGTGCTCTATGACAAATACCGGTGCAGGGTCCCTACTCTCTATTCCTAGAAGCGCTGAGTTTAGCTTCTGTTTTACTTCCGTTTTGCCCCTGTTAAAAGTTTTAACAGACTGCAATAGTTGATCACGGATGGAGCCGCTTTGGAGCTCCACCACGATATTACGTGGTCGATTAGAGACATTTGACCCCGACCTGAGACCTTGCACCCTGTGACTAGCCAGTACTTCACCGTCCTTAATGGGGAATATGTTATAGTATATCTTTTTCTTATGTCAGGTCACCCCGAAGTTGACTACCACCACAGAGAAAGCATCCCTATCCTGTGCAGTGCGAAACAGCTCTTCCACAGTTCTCATACCGGTCCGTTCCCGGATGTTTCGCAGCCAGGATAGCTGCCTTCTACCGACCCCTCTACGACCTTCGATCTTCTCTTTCATGACTAGGATGGCATACTTTTCACCTCTCAGAATATGGCCGAAGTACAACACTTTATGGAGCTAAACATTGGTGAATTATTCTCTGTTGGTGTTGGCTCTACGTAGTACTTCAGTGTTACTGACCATGTCAATCCACGATATTCTTAGCATTCTGCGGTGGATCCATATATTATTTCAAATGCTTCAAGGAGGTTTATAATATTAACTTTGAGAGTCCACACTCCACCTCACAAAGCAGCAGATAGCACATAACACCATTCTTTATCTCAGCTTTAAGTTAATATTGTCGTCGAGGAGAAGATTTTGTATTTTGTAAGGTGCCGATCGGGCCGATTCTATTCTGCATTTAACTTCAGTGTCAGGGTCTAGATTCTGAGTAATTATACTACCCAAGTACTTGAACCCTTTCGATGCTAATTGTATTTGGATGATTATCTCGGCTAAAAATCATCATTTTGGTTTCATCAACTTTTTAATAAAATTGTTTGTCTCTGCTCAAATTGTATGTCAAGATATACTTCTGGATAATGACATAAAGCTACCCAAAGTGTCGCACTTCAAATACCTTGGATCCATGCTGACGACAGATGCCCAGGTGGACGAGGATGTCAACCACCGCGTCAATGTGGCGTGGCTAAAGTGGAGATCTCTCTCTGGCGTACTATGCGACAAAAGAATGCCTATCCAAACTAAGGGAAAAATATACAAAACAGTCGTAAGACCTGCAATGTTATATAGATCTGAGTGCTGGACAATATTAAAAAAGCACGCACAACAACTGCACACGACTGAAATGAAGATGTTGCGCTGGGCAGGTGGTATGACACGCCTTGATAGAGTTCGCAACGAGTACGTTAGAGGATCTTTTAAGGTAGCCCCAATAGAGGAGAAACTGAAAGAGGGCAGACAACGATGGTATGGTCATGTCATGCGAAGGGAGGACACCTACTCCGTAAAAAATGTGCTCGGTATCCCCTCAAAACCACGAGGAAGAGGCAGACCGCCGGCGACATGGTGGACGAGTGTCGAGAGGGAGCTGGCGGCACAAGGTGTCCCACAGGAGACGACGCAGAGTCGCAGATCATGGCGACTGATGATTAGGAGGCCCGACCCCGGATGAACTGGGATAGAGGGGCAGGAAATGATGATGATGTATGTCTCTGCTCAATGTGTCAGTCATTTCTAATGTCTAATATGAAATGTTTTGTCGTTGGTATCGTGATTTCTAATAGTCTCGCGTAGTAAATATACAAAATACTTTTAAAAATAAAGAAACTCTTTATACTACAATTGCAGACGTGTTAAAATAGCAATTTTAAAAACTTGGAAGGCTGTTATACTCGAAAGCCACTACTACTTATGGTTTATAATATCCAATCGTACTTACCTGATGTGGGATCCTTTCAAAAATCAGCCTTTGTACTATGACGTAAGTCTGGCCTATATATGTACTATTATGTCGTTAATCTGGCTGTTTGACTATTGTTCTATTGATCTTGTATCACTAAAATACTCTTTATAAATTATTTTCAAAAACTCAAAAGCCCCTGGTCCTGATAATATTATAATAGAGACCATTAAGTATGGAGGAGATGCACTTCAGAAAGTGGTACTGCAACTTCTAAATAGATGTCTGGAAGAATGTAATATACCAGAGGAATGTAATATACCAGAGAACTATAGACCCATCAGCTTATTATCACACCTATATAAACTATTTACAAAAGCCCCTGGTCCTGATAATATTAAAATAGAGACCATTAAGTATGGAGGAGATGCACTTCAGAAAGTGGTACTGCAACTTCTAAATAGATGTCTGGAAGAATGTAATATACCAGAGGAATGGAACAATGCGAATATTACATTATTACATAAAAAAGGAAATCAAAAACGCCTCGAGAACTATAGACCCATCAGCTTATTATCACACCTATATAAACTATTTACAAAAATCCTCACCAGCAGACTTTCAAACAAACTAGATTCATAACAACCAGTAGAACAGACAGGATTCAGAAAAGGCTTCGGAACAAACGACCATCTACATACTCTAAAGAATGTAATCCAGAAATATAATGAGTATAATATCCCCATAGCATTGGCATTTATAGATTTTGAAAAGGCCTTTGACTCAGTCGAGACATGGCATGAAGGGTCTAGATAATTGCAGAATTGACTATAGATATTCCCAAATTTTGAAAAATATTTATGAGAAGGCCACATCCAACATACAACTTCATGAACCATCCAAGAAATTTTACATTAGAAGAGGTGTCCGACAGGGTGATACTATTTCTACCAAACTATTTACATTGGCCCTCGAAGATGTCTTCAAAACTCTGAATTTGTCTAAGAAAGGTATAAATATAAACGGCGAGGATCTTAGCAATCTACGGTTCGCAGATGATATTGTCATATTTGCCAAGGATGAGGAGGAATTGAAAACTATGCTGACAGAAATAAATTCATCCTGTGTGAACATTGGATTGAAGACCAAAATGATGAGTAACGCAGAAGAGTCCTTCACCATCATAATAGATGGAGTGCAAATTGAAAGAGTAGACAGATACATATATCTAGGCCATACCGTGATGCTTGCCAAAGAAATTCAAGAGGCAGAAATAGAGAGAAGACGTGGCCTTGCCTGGGCAGCTTTTGGAAAATTATCATACATTCTGAAATCCCGTAAATACTCCCATTATTTGAAAAAGAAGCTATTTGATGCATGTATTCTCCCAGTGCTTACTTATGGAATGGAAACATCGGTCCTAACAAAAAGAATAATGCACAAGCTGTTAGTGACACAGAGAGCTATGGAGAGAAAGTTGCTGGGTATTTCAATAAGGGACAGAATTCAGAATGTCATGATAAGACAAAGAACCAAAGTAGCCGATGTAGCGGAAAGGGTCGCTGGCCTTAAGTGGAGCTGGGCTGGGCATATTGCCAGATGCCAGGATTCACGATGAACCAAAAAGATCTTAGAATGGCGACCGAGAACAAGCCGAAGAGGTGTCGGCAGACCCCAGGCAAGGTGGTCTGATGACATCAAGAAATGTGCCGGAGGGAGATGGATGCAGTGTGCCCAAGACAGAGAGTTGTGGAGGATCAAGGGGGAGGCCTATGTCCAAGAATGGATGAAAACAAGCTGAAGAAGAAGAAGAAATTATTTTTATTATTATTAATTTACTATAGACCGCTACTAATTATATAATTGATGCACTATCTTATACTATTGTTAGATTCACAGTAGGTTAATATTTTACAGAGATCTTGGTCATACCCCTGATGTTTCTTATTTAAAAAGATCTTAAGTCCACGAGTGTGAATTTTACATTCACATTCATCGATTGTTCTTTTGCACTATGGTACCGAGATTGCTAATCTAGAGGACTCCATGAGCTACTTTTCGTGCTATGCATTTTTTTTCTTGTCGCTCACTTAGCGTTCTGGGAAGGGGTCGTTTATGTACAGTCCCCATATGCAGACCGGGTGGTGGTGGGAGTAGCGAAATTGATGCACTGTCTTTAAGAAATTTGCATTTTTAATCTCCATTTCTATTGAATAGTGGAGTGCCATGATTTCTTAACGGGTATCATGTAGAGATTGCACAGCACACTTTGAGTTTCGTCGTGATGTGTTTGTATATATGGCGTACCACGTATCCTTTTCTTGTCCTCTCTACAGCCCAAACTATAAGTCCGATCGACTTCATATTTACATAATATTATGTGTATAGTGCAAAGACCTAGGGCTGATTAGTTTTCCATAGACAACTTTTAATTTCTTCTCTACGATTTCATCATTTACTTTGTTTTTTTTTGTGTCCGCTTTATAGCCCAAACAAGTCCGATTGACTTCATATTGATATCATATATGTATCGTCCATAGACATAGAGTTGATTAGTTTTCCATAGATATCCGTTAATTTCCTCTCTATGATTTCATCTTTCTTCCTCCACTACCACTCGTACCATTATGGGGACTAATTACGGCCGATGGCAAAACTATGAAAGAACATAATATTATTTCATCTGTCAAAATTTTCAACATGCTCTCACGGTCTGGAAAAATTGAGATTTTATTATATTGTTTGAACTTTTGATACAATAAATACACACTCTTCAAAAATGCATTCAGGGATTGTCAAGATTTAAAGAAAAATAAATCTATGGTCTGTTGTATCAATGTGAAATAAATTGGATATTTGTATGAAAAATGTATATAACAGACCTCGATGATGAAGACTATAATCAACTGTATTCAAAGAAGTGGTAAATGGGATTTTTTAAGTGTGGTAAATAAACATTTTCTAAGTAGGTAATATCGTAAAGTGGAGGTTATTAAAATAATATAAAGAGAACCATTCTCAAAACCTTTGATAATGTTCTCCCGAGGACATGTATAAATTGACATAATACCATTTCAATCACGGAGTCTCTGCAAAGGTGTGTTATTAAATGCAAACAACATATCGAGTTGAAGTTGTTCTTTTGTGCTGTTTTCATAATACATATTAAATTGAGAAACACAACATTTACGTTACAATGTATCAGCATAGTTGACTCGTTCAACAGCTTCCCGGGAATGATGAATGCAATTATGAAATTTCTGGGACATTCTCGGGACTGTGCGCCGCTGGTGATGGTAACTTACTGTCACTCTTCTGGTTCGAGTTGATTGACCTCGATGAGGTCTGTTGATTAGCGTTTTCGTAATATCGATTTTACACCACAAATCACCGGGTCAATCCGTCAAATATACCACGACCATCGACAAGACACAGACAGAATATCACTCGCTTGTCAGTAGTCTACAAAATATTGGGAATGAATACTCTCATTTAGGTGACATTTTTATGATGTCACAAAACATACATATAAACGGACGATATAGCTACACATTTTTTTATGACACAAACAACTGATAATATTTCCAGCGCGGACTTGTATAATGCAATTTTATGAGACAAACAACTGATAATATTTCCAGCGCGGACTTGTATAATGCAATTTTATGAGACAAACAACTGATAATATTTCCAGCGCGGACTTGTATAATGCAATTTTATGAGACAAACAACTGATAATATTTCCAGCGCGGACTTGTATAATGCAATTTTATGAGACAAACAACTGATAATATTTCCAGCGCGGACTTGTATAATGCAATTTTATGAGACAAACAACTGATAATATTTCCAGCGCGGACTTGTATAATGCAATTTTATGAGACAAACAACTGATAATATTTCCAGCGCGGACTTGTATAATGCAATTTTATGAGACAAACAACTGATAATATTTCCAGCGCGGACTTGTATAATGCAATTTTAAAATGTTTATTTTTTGTACCTATATATCTTTTATTGTTTATTTTTAATTTACATTACACTGCTTCTACGGTTATTTTTTGTATTCATTATACTTTTTTTCCAAATATTCTAAGGTAGAGGCGTTTACATTGTGGAAATTCATTTTAATAAGTTATTAAAATAACAATGTAACTTTGTTTATTTCCACTTATTTATATTTATCCACAACTAGTTTCAAGAACTACCGTTCTCTTCTTCAGGTGGGTTTAAACTAAAAACTAATTTGGTGTGGTGTGTGGCAGTGTCATAGGTATAGCGGGAGGTGGTTACATAAACATACATACGGACTGAAACAAAATAATTTAGAGATATTAGAAATCCACAAAGCCATAAACAGTCACAAGAAAATAATTAACAACCAGACACAACCCAACACTTCACCATTATTATCCATGTTCCCGTTAGGGCAACGCCCACTCCCCCTCCCCTTACCACCACCTCCCGCTATACCTATGACACTGCCACACACCACACCAAATTAGTTTTTAGTTTAAACCACGGGTTGTTCACTTTCATACTAAAATTGGTCATGAACTGGACCATATAGAAAAACAGTTTGGTTTTCGCCTGTATTTGACGCAGGGGAGGATTGGCGCCACAGTCGTGAAAATTGCGACGGTTTGCGGCGGCCATGTTTTTTCCATTCTTAAAAGAGGCAAGTGTTTGTTTACATGTGTATCTTATGAGAATTTTGAAAATTAGCTTTTTGTTCTTAATGACTTTTATTTTATTTGTTTTTATTGTTGTTGTTCAATTTACTGTTCTTTGTGATACTGCCCTTCTTTTTATTTTTCAGATTAACAATGGTTCGCGTTAAAAAGTGTAATTTTCCTGGATGTGTATCGACGAATAAAGTCATAAAGTTGTATTCGCTTCGTTAGACAAAATAAAAATATTAATTCATTGAAAAAATACTGCATTTTATTTTCCAGTACCTTATTAAATATTCCACAGAAATGTGTGTAATTTTGATTTTACACACAGTAACTTATCATTATATTGCTTATTTAAAGATAATATCTTATAATATTATATTATAAAAAATCCTGCGAGGGGCGAGGAGATCAAGGGGCGCGGCGTCATATCGTCGCCTTCAGCGGACAATAGAGGTACTTATGTAGGTTGGCGTGACCAGTCGGTAAGTATGAAGTGAGAGATCTGTACTACCATATAATCTGTGGTTTAAACCCACCTGAAGAAGAGAACGGTAGTTCTTGAAACTAGTTGTGGATAAATATAAATAAGTGGAAATAAACAAAGTTACATTGTTATTTTAATAATTATACTTTTTTATTAAAAATTTGTTTTTTTTTAATTCCATATACCTATATATATTTTATTTATTTTTGATTATTGTTTTACTGTTAAGGTTTATATTTTTTGCTAAGTGACATATTTTCAACATCTCAATAGAGACGAAGTTAGGATTATTATAGAAGAACCAGAGACACCTACAGAGCTTACGAACTGTCATCGGCTGGTTTACGTGATCACTTTTTGCGCTTGCGCAACGTTCATTTATTAATGTATTTATTTATTTACTTATTTTTTTATTTATTTATTTACTTACTTGTTTGTTTGTTTGTTTATTTTAATTTAATTTATTTATTTATTTAAGGGACAAAAGATGTAAGATGTTGCATATTACGTTTGTCGATAATATCAAGTTCAAGAGGAGCTGGAACTTCTGTCAATATAGATGGAGCAAAAGCTAAATTGGTTGCTTTAAAGCCACTTGCAATATGACAATTAGTCATGCATTTATACCAGATATTATAAAATACCACTAAGAGATGATTGTTAATTGTTATTACTGGAACTCGGTACTTCTCTAGAGCTATATATGATTTGATCAACGTTACTATTTGCACTGTTCGAACAGCTGATTCCAGGTTGTCTTCTGATCTTAACCCTCGTTTATGAGGCATCATGATCGTAGGAGTATATGATCAAATTTAGTAGGCCTTAATAACCGCCCACCACACATTAAAGATATACAAAATAAAAAATATTTGGTTCGTAACACGCAACGCGCCAATATATTTGGATAGTATGCAATGTTTACCACAATCGTGATTTAATTAATAAAGAAAAATATTTTGCTTTTAATAAATTAAGCATAAAAGTACTGCACTCTTTACAGGGTGAATTGCCTTAAACTAAAAAAAAAATAAGTAGGTACCTACTATAAAAATACAATAATTGATTAGACCATTTTTTTTATTCGTAGTGAGTAACCACATCTCACTATATAATATGATGCAATAATAATAATAATAATAAGTCATTTGTATAGCGCCGTTTAATGATTCGAGATCATACCAAGGGCGCTGATAGTCAAATGTTGTGTTGCTCTCTGAAACAAAGCTGTTTTTAATCCTTTAGTGAAAGTGCTCTTGCTTTGAGCACTGCGGACATCTAGAGGCAGTGAATTCCACTTAATAGGACCACTCACACTAAAGCATCGGTCATAGTAAGCCGCTTTGTTGAATCTGTCCAACTCCTTTAAGGAATTGTTACTCTGTGATCCAGACGACCTGAGTGTGAGATGCCTCCCAGAGAGATCTCTTCTCTGACACAGCTCTTGTATATATTTTGGTGCCAGGTTGTTCAAAGCATTATATACTGTCAAACAAATTTTGTAATCAATTCGCTCTGGACACTTCAACCAGTGTAATTCGTTTAGTAGTGGAGTTATGTGACATCGTTTTTCTGCACCGAAAATAAGTCTTGCCGCTGTGTTAAATACCATATGTAGTCTATCGAGCTGATACTTCGGCAATCCAGCATAAATGCCGTTGCAGTAATCTAGCCGAGACACAAGGAATGAATTTACAAGTGTTTTAGTCTCATTCTTGGGTAAATTTCGACGAATGTTTTTCAGTTGTCTGAGTTGAAAAAAACATGAACTGACCGTTTTTGAGATTTGAAGGTCAAGTGACAACTTATTGTCCAAGTGAATACCCAAGAATTTGACACTTGCAGCTGGCACGAGTGTTTCTCCGTTGATGTTGATAGGAGTACTCTCAATGAGGTGCTGTCGCCGTGGTGAAGCTACCCACATAAACTCTGTTTTAGTTGGGTTCAGTTTAAGCTTGTTGCTAGACATCCACGTGGCGACTTTTTCGATGCACTCAACAGTTTCTACTTCCAGACGATTTTTGTATATGGGATTACAAAATTTGAAGGGCAAGCGGTCATCGGCATAAGCAAATGAATTAAATCCTTCGTTTTGAATCAAGTCTCTTAATGAAACTCCCTTCTTATGGACTACCCCAGTCTCTGTGTACTTGGATTGCGAATTTTTTAAAAGATCGCGAAGTCATAACTGTAGTGGACGGTTGCTCTTCTTCTACCCATTCCATTAATGCGGGAGTCCCTCAAGGGTCCATTCTATCTCCAACCCTATTCCTCCTACATATCAATGACTTGCTCTTACGCGCCCCCATCCACTGTTACGCTGATGACAGCACAGTCCATGACAATTTCTCTTTTGACAAACCTCCTAAACAGAGTGAAATATCAGAAGCCCGGAATGACCTTCATCAAAAAATAAATAGCTACCTCCACTCAATCAATACCTGGGGTGAAAGTAATCTTGTTTCATTTAACGTCTCAAAAACCCAAGCCTGTCTAATTTCTGCGAAGAGAAACCCCAATGAATTGCAAGTGTCTTTCAACGGAAGCACCCTACCTAACAGCAGCTCTATCGACCTGCTTGGAGTATCTATAACGAACCAATTACACTACAAGGGCTCCATCGAAGCTAAGGTGAAACTCGCCTCCAAAAAATTGAGCGTACTATATAGAGCGCGCAGATATTTTACTAAGACCCAGATCTGTATACTCTACAAAGCGCAAATACGCCCAATTATTGAATATGGCAGTCACCTCTGGAGTGGCGCCCCCCAATACCTACTGAATACCCTCGACGCTGTCCAAAGGCGTGCTATACGTCTGATTGATGATCCATCACTGACTGGTGGATTGCAATCACTAGAACACAGACGCAGAGTCGGTATTTTAAGTTTATTCTATAGATACTACCACGGGAATTGCTCAGAAGAACTTGCATCTTTGGTCCCTCCTCCACCCACTCGCAACAGAGTCACTCGCTTCACTCAATCGCAGCATCCATTCACAGTGAACCTTCAACATATACGAACAAGTCGCTTCTCGAACTCCTTTATTAATACAGCAATCCGACTGTGGAACGATCTTCCGAATTCTGTGTTTCCATCTTCGTACAACCCGGGTCTTTTTAAAATCCGAATTAATAAACTCTTTTCTAGATTGCAAACCCCTCCCAACGCTACGTAGTGCGCTTCTTCGGAAGAGTAAAATGGACCCAAATCCTAATAGCTGGCGTCCCCTACGTAGACATGTTAAAAAAAAAAAAAAAAACAATGTATGTATCTATCTGCTACGTACTCATTGGATTCTATTCAATATTTGAAAATTTGTATTTCTAACTTTCGCTTAGACCCCATTCGATTTTGAAGGATATCTGAATAGTGCTTCTCTTTTTTTTTATTTAACTGTCAAATATTTCAACGTGACTTTTTATATACAGAATGAATAAAATAGGTCCGAGAACCGATCCTTGTGGCACTCCAAATTTTACAATTTCCGATAAGGACGTGTTGTTATTAACCCTCACAGACTGGCGTCTTTCTGAAATATATGAGGTCATCCATTTGAGAAAATTTCCACAGATTCCATATTCGTGTTCTAAAAGCTGAATAAGAATTTTGTGGTCTACAGTATCAAAAGCGGCACTCATGTCTAATATTGACACCAAAGCAATGTTCCCTGATTCAATTCCTGTTATAAGATCCGACAGTATTCTCATTAGTACAGTTTCGGTAGAGTGACTTTGCCTGTACGCTGATTGCTTTTTTGGAAACAGATCATGATCTTTTAGATAATGCGTCATTTGGTGTACAACTGCTCTTTCGAGTAACTTAGAAAGCACTGGTAAATTAGAAATTGGCCTGTAGTTTCCAGCATCTTCCGGGTCGAGGTTTGACTTCTTTAAAATTGGTGTAATGATTGAAGTTTTTAGGGTTTCTGGAACGCTCGTTGTCTCGATCATCGAGAGATTTATTACTCTGGTTATCACAGGTGCCAATTCTTTTACACAGGTTTTTAAGAGCCATGTTGGAATCGGATCTAGTAAGCATTGCTTATTTTGGCAGGCCATTATCATTTTTGATACTTGTCCTTCTGTCACGGCTTGAAGTATTTCAATTTTTGCCGTTGTACTTTTTTGTTCACAAATATTAGGTATTTCATTTGAGTTGTTAAGTGAAATGCGGATATTTTCTACTTTTTCGGAAAAAGAATCAGCAAAATATTGTGCCTTTAATAATGTTGTTGTTGCTGAGATATCCTTTTCTCTCACAATATCCAGGCTTTGCCATAGCTTTTTTGGGTCGTCCTTATTGTTCAGTGTTGGAACTGTTGAAACAAATTCTTTCCTCACTTCATTCCTTTCCCCACCCATCCGGGCCTGACCATGTCAAGGTTGTATCGGAATCAGTCTGCGTCCGAATGCGCTCAAGTTGACACGTCGTGCGTGTGACGTAATCTCGTAGATTATCGCAGCGAAGCGTAGTTTTGGAGCATATTGCCGGCCGCGAAGCATCGTGTGTTTTTCCCGACGGCAATTGGAATTGGTACCTTCCGGGCTGTTCCTGGAAGGTCTGAAGACTCGTCGAACCTCAAGACAGCAGAGGAAGAGAGTGTCATCTGGAAACCGGCGACGGAAGACAGGTCAGTCCATATCCTTTCGTCACAATCCCGCGACCCTCTTTTTTTTTTGTAACCCATCTAGAGACCTTCTCACGTCGACTCAATAGTAGTCCATTGTGATACTCATAGGGACCCTCATAGGGACGCGACACTTATCGTTCTCGATTTTTTTCTTCCAATAGGATGCCTTTTTGTATTTTGTTAAGACTCGGTATGTTTTTTGTGAGGTTAGCCATTTTTGTCGGCTTAAGGCAGTTTTTAGGTTTTTAAAGTTCCTTTCAGATTTTCTCATTACCTTTTTACTCTCACGACATTCAGAGTCATACCAGCTATTGTCATTGGATCGTTTTCGGATTATTTTGGTCTTAATGGGAGCAAGCTCGTCAATTAGAGAGAATAATATTTGATTGTATGAGGTTAACATGTCATCAAGAGAGGCATTCAAGATGAAATCATTGTCACATAG
Source organism: Molanna angustata (assembly GCA_963576475.1). Lineage (NCBI taxonomy): Eukaryota > Metazoa > Arthropoda > Insecta > Trichoptera > Molannidae > Molanna > Molanna angustata. Next base: position 32,113,612 of record OY754978.1, read on the forward strand.
AGATGATATTTGTAGTGCAGACGTAAAATTTTCTGCTGTAAACTTTTTCCAGTTTCTACCCGAGATGGTCTCATGTACTGGATGCGGAAGATAAAATTTTACTTTGATGCAATGGTGGCTGAAGGGAATGATGTGTTCTATCACCAAATGTATTTTTGATTTATTTATAATATTAACAACAATTAAGTATTACAAATCATAACACTCATTTGTTATTATTACCATTGTACACTTCGAATAAGCAGATCAATGCGTTAATTGTAAATTATTCAATAGATCAAAATAAAATGCAACAAACGCATCGATCAAGCCCAATTGGGAATAACTCACTCATCCAGATACTTAACAAATCAAAGGATTAGGATCTGAGGAGGTCGCTATACTACATTATTATTGGATAGGAGTGGGACCTTTCGCCCCCGCACTGCGACCATGTTTGATCTAATGTGCACCTCCCTTCAAGGTTGTCATTTCAACAGCAGTTCGGTTTCTTGAATGAAGTCCATATTTTGCAAATTGAGTTGCCTCCCACATCCTTGAGTCTTAGTATAAAAGCTCTCAGGTGTCTGTGTCTGGATTCCATTAGAGCTGGACACTCACAGGTCACAAGTGAGGCTGTTTCTTCCTCTTTTTGACACTTTCAACAGTTTGGCTCATCAGCGATCCGCATTATGTAATGGTGTCTTTTCAGATGACAGTGACTTAGTGAATAAACCAGTCATTGTTCTCGATTGTTCTCTGCTGAGATTTAGCAACTTTCTTGTCCTTTTTTTAGAGGGTCGTTGTCCAGAACTGGCTTTCCAGAATTATTATTATTATTATTTATTACTTCTCGGGCAACTAACAGGTACTATGTCAAATATTAATTTAACACGCACCCAATAACAAGTTGCCACATTCTGGAGACTTACGATATTAATCGTCTCACAGATACAGACTGAAAACGCAATTAAAAACTGTGTCTCCACCGGGAATCGAACCCGGGACCTTTAGATCAGCAGTCAGATACCCAACCAACTGATCCATGAAGGCCGACAAATTCTCTATGCTGTACTGTTTTTCAGTCTTTAATCGACCTTTCAATCATAGTTGCATATAGGCCAACTGCTGGCTATACTACATATCAACCCTGATGATTCCCGATGTATAAAAAAATACCGATTCTATATGTAGGTATTCATTATTACCTGTTTTTGCCTTATAAATTGTAAAAAAATATAGTGTGCCTCTGAGGATGCCAGCTGTGACTGGCGAAAGCGCTTAGGCAAATAAAAATACATAGTGTGGAATATAACTTAGTTAAATCAATCCAATGCATAATGATATTGTAATCCATTTGTTCTCTGGGTATATTCAATTTAAAATTTATATACCTAAGAAATTTTCGTTGTACTTTTTCAATTAGTTGAATTTGATTAGGTACTATAATAAGGTGCAACCTGTATGTTTATGAGCGCGAGAGATCATCTAAAGTAATAAAGCAATCAAAATGTTAGTGTATGTGTGTGTGTACATATGTGTGTGTGTGTGTGTGTGTGTGTGTGTGTGTGTGTGTGTGTGTGTGTGTGTGTGTGTGTGTGTTTGTCTCACGCCTTCTGAAAAACCAAGAGCATCTAAAAATCTAATTTATGTGCGAACATGTACCAGTATACCTGATGCAGTGTCACGCTAAAAATAATGCGATAAAAATGCTGAATTTTAAAGATATTTCAATAATTATTTTTTTCATACAAAATTTTCCAAGTCGTATCTGTCAAAAAAGTGTACATTTTGCACGCAAATATCTGTTAGTTTAAAAGTTAGAAGTACGTATTTACACGAAAAAAATATATTTTCAAGTATAACTTACCTTTTAAGTGAAAAACATGGTGAATATTTTGTCTAATTATAATGTTTAACTTACTTACTTTACTTTTTGTATGGCTACGGCTTTTCCTGCGCCTTTGGCTGCGTCATTGAGTAGTTCCCTTCTACACTCTTGGCTCCCGTTCGGCCAGCCACTTCACAGCTTCTGGAGTCGCCCTATGGATGTCCATCCAGTCTCCTTCATACCTCCGTATCGGGCACTCCTCTACTAGATGCTGGATAGTTTGGCTTCTTGCTCCACAGTCACATTCTGGAGAATCCCTTTTTCCCCATTTCCACATTTGGTAGTTACATCGTCCTTGACCTGTACGAATTCTGTTTTGCTGAATCCAAACTTTTCATGTCATTTTACCTATGAAGGTGGACTAACCTGGGAGAAGAAGGTCCAATTTTCCTTCCATCTCTTCGCAGGTATCTGGATTTAAACTTATTTCTTCTTCTTCTTCGTGTATTTAGTCATTTTACCTATTAAGGTAGAGCATCCTGGGAAAAGAAGGTTCTTTCATCTCTTCGCGGTTCTTCCAGGATGGTTTTTGGATTTAAACTTTTCTTAACCGACTGATGGGAGGGATTTAATGAAGGGAAGGGAGGCACTAAAGGGCCTGAAGGGACGGGAGGTATAAAACTGCCTGAAGGGACGGAAGGTACTGAAGGGCCTGATGGGAAGGGACGTAATGAGGGATTGAAGGGACGGGAGGTACTGAAGGGTCTGAAGCGGCGGGTCCTGGAGTCTAATTATTTTTCTTCTTAATTTTATGTAGACCTTTAGGGCAGTTTTTATACAAACTATTTCCTATAGTCTTATTCATCTTCTTCTTCTTTTATTTATACATTTGGGTCATTTTTTTATAAAAATTATTTCCTTTAGTCTAATTATTCTTCTTCTTCATTCAAGTAAGTAGACTTTTGGGAGAGTTTTAATACAAACTATTTCCAATAGTCTTATTCATTTTCTTCTTCTTTTGTGTAGACCAAGGGTGAGTTTTTATACAAAATTTTCCTATAGTTTAATTATTATTCTTTTATATAGACCTTTGAATTATTTTTTATATTAACTATTTCCTATAGTCTAATTCATCTTCTTTTATGTAGACCTTTTTTCAGTTTTTACACAAACTATTTCCAATAGTCTAATTATTCTTCTTCTTCTTTTTTGTAGACCTTTGGGTGAGCTTTTATACATAATATTTCCTAATTCATCTTTTATTATGTAGACCTTTAGTCTTTTTCTTCGTTTTCTTATTTTATGTAGAACTTTGGTGAATTTTATACAAACTATCTCCTATAGATTAATCTTCTTCTTCTTTTATGAATACCTTTTGGTCAGTTTTTATAAAATCTATTTCCAATAGTCTAATTCTTCTATTATATGTAGACTATTTTTCTTTTTTTATTATTTTATGTATTTTTCTCTTTTTTATTTAGACTTTTGGGTTAGTTTTAAGTCTAATAGTCTATTGTGCAGAAATATTACTAACGATATGCACACTTGATGAAAATACATATGTAAAAATGAATGGGATGTGGGATGTGACGATGTAACCTGCACTAGAATCTTTTCAATACTTTTGTTTAATCAAATTTAAACCATTTATATCATCCTAATTTGAATAATTTTCAACACCTAATATTTAAAGAATGGGGGTTGTGGCCATTACTGAACTCTTCACAACGTTTATATTCAAATTAAAAACTATTTACCATAGTTTAAGTCTTCTTCTTCTTCGTTAATGTAGACTTTTGTGTCAATTTTAAGTCTATTAGTCTAATTGTGCAAAAATATAATGCACCAATACTAGATCTTTTCAGTACCTACGTTTGTTTAATCAAATTTTAACCACATTCCAACATCCAAAATTACTAAATTTTCAATAGGTACATATAACAATTTGTTTTCGATGATAATATTTAAAAATGGGGGTTGTGGCCAAACCAATCTCTTTACAACGTTGATAAACAGTCATATTTAAAACCATTACGCATTGTCCATGCGAGCAGAAATTGTATATTATAGGTACTTCATTCACACTTTATAGCAATATATAAAAAAGAATGGGTTGTGGCCATCACTTGAACATTTTACAATGCTTAAACTCAATCAAATTTCAAACCACTTTTCATAGTCCGATATTGCAAAATAATTGGGTGACAATCTTATAAAAACGATTGCTTTTTCTTTCAAAATTTTACATTCTTGGCCAACGGCGGGACATAAAAGCTAGTTTTAAATATTATTTTCGTCATTCAGTCCTTATCAGTAGACATGCCTTATCCCGCAGGTACCTTATATATAATTATATATAATATCAACGTGTTTGACGATGTACCTCGCAAAAAACCCTCAATGATTTCAAATAAATTACCAATAATACTAAAATCTGGTAATTTTTATGATCAATTATCAAAATATTTTAATCTCCCACATATATGTATGTTGGTAAGTCAAAACAAGTATAAACATTTTTGATATCAAATAATCTGTATTTATGTTCCTGTAATCATGATCACATCATGCGGCTATAAGAGTGCAGAATTGCTCTCAAGGTGTATATATAAACTGCAATCTCAATAAAAATATGCATAAAGTTGTCAGTGCAGGTGAGGTAAGAACAAACACCTCAATAAAATCATAACTTTATGTGGATTTGAGATAAATTTAATAATCCAATCCGCCATTAATGATTGTGATCGGATAGGGAAGGAAAAATTTGCCAATTATAATAAATAACACTTTACCAAGGTGTCACTAAAGCAATTCATAAACAATAAATACTTAACCATATTTTTTAGCGTTTTGGCATTGTATTAATTAACACCAAAAGTATTAATTTTAGATTGAGTTGGATCGAAACCTTGAAAAAAAAAGTTGAATGTCGTCTGCCGTGGCATAGCAACAAGTCCTTTGATTTATGTGCTGGCGTCTTGGGTTCGATATCCAGCAAAGAAAAAAAATCACTTATTATGACGCAATTATTGCTTTCTCGGTTTAGAAACATTGATTAGTTGCAAGAAAGTATAATTTGGCAATTCGGCAAACTCGCTGCTGGCGCAGTGTGCAACGAAGTTTTCACAAATAAATAAAAAAAATGTATTATGTTTTGAATCTCGTTCCAACAGCTTCAGTTCACCAAGGGTTGCTCAACTTAGTCAGATCCTTCTGGGTGTTTCTCCTGTCTGGTTATCTTTTCTTAATTTTACATAAAGAAAAAAGCACTCAAAGATCTATGGAAAGGCAAATGCTAGGCGTAAGTCTAAGAGACAGAACAAGAAATGAGGAAACCATACCCATCGTGTTGCCAGACAGGGCACCCAGAATTCTGAAATGGAGACCATGGGATATGAGAAGGGGAATAGACCGGCCTCAGAAGAGGTGGGCCGATAATATTGTCCTCGTCACTGGAAGGATATGGGTCCAAAAAGACTTTAAAGAGGCCAACATCCAGCAGTGGAGAGATAGCTTAAGGGAGAAGAAGAACCATTCTCTGTCGAAGCTTTAGATTAAGGTAGCTATTGCAGAACATTAAGTAGACTGATAATTAATCATCGTTATTGTTTTAGCAACATTAATCTTCAGGTCATGGTCCTCACCTGATGGGTTTATTTTATTAACAAGTACTTGGGTGTTTAAGTGTCCAGCTTGAAAAATGTTGTATGGAGAAAAAGAGACATGCTGAAGGAGAGTAAGGTAAGGATCTATGAGACCTGTGTAAGATCAATCATGACATACGACATATAAACAAGAACTGACACCGCCAGAACAAAAAGCCTCCTAAGAACTACTGAGATGAAGACTCTACGACCCATCGTAAGCGTAACACTTCGTGACAAAGTAAGGAACTCGAAAATAAGGAGAATTTGTGATGTCGAAGATGTTGTGATGTTGTGCACGAAGACGATTCAGGAGAGATCATATGGGGAGAGCAAGTTCGGATCAAGTGTTGAGGATAGCAGCGGATGAGGAGATAACAAATAGCAGACCCTCTGGAAGAACACCCAAGCGATGGAAGGATAGCTGGACGTCCACCTCACAAGAGCAGACTCTGAGAATAACAGGACACAGTCCTAACTAAAGCGGAAGAAGAAGAAGAAAACAAGTTATTGCAGGTCTCTCATATTATCGGCGATACTCACAGTGTCATCTGTGAAAAAATACTAGATCATTGATTGTCTGAAAGAGACCATTCAGCGAGAATGAGCGACAATTACCAAAACGTGGTCCATTCATAATCAAACTCGGTGACATTATCCCTGCCAAAAGTGGTCATATCAAGCAATTTGCCAAAATTCAAGACATACATTCATATTCCAATGTATTCCCAAATTACAAATAAAAATGTCAAGTAAAAATACATTTTTTATCTCATTTTTTTAAATTAGGTAGGTACTCCATAACTAAACGCGTAGTAGAGAAACTGTTTTTATATGCAGAGGGATAGGCTAGTATTCACACCATTTTTGTAAACCTAACCTACAAATGTTTGGTAAAAATAGGTTAGTTAGGTTTGTATGTACTTATAATTGCGACTGGCGTGAGCCAGTTGCATTATATATTTAAAAAAAAAGTAACTAAAATATTAAAATAAATTACTAAATTGGTATTTTTACCAAACTTTTGTAGGTTATGTTTAAAAAAATGGTGTGAATACTAGGCTATCCTATGCAGAGTACCTAGGTACCTACATAAAATCAAAGTGATTGTTAAAACTTAGCAAATTTTGAATTACCGATAGTAATTTGAATCAGATATTTTATACTATTTTATAAGCAAGTGAAATCATGGAACTTCATAGTGCTTTTGGCTTCAATAAATCATATTTTCAGCATTTAGATTTAGCCCTGGAGTACTCTTTTTCTGTGCCGGGAATCAAACCCAGGACGCCGGAACCAAAGTCAGACAGCTTACCACATGCCATGGCGGTCGACATCCATTCTTTGTAATCCTTGGATTGTTTCAAGATGGGATCATATTTGCACACGGAAGCAGTGCTAATTTGTAAACCAATCTTACCAATTATAATTGTCTGTTTTCTCGTTGAATTATTTTATTTAAAAATTCAATATCAAAAGACTTAAAAAATGCATATTATTATTATATTAAAATTTAACTAAATAAACTTCAGTATCTAATTTCTTAATTAAGTGACGACATATTAATCGAACGAAAGGCCAATATTATATCCAACCCACAGCAATATTATATCAAGTATAATTATTGATATTATTTCCAAAACGCATTTAAATTAAAATCTAAAATTATACGAATTTTTAACCAAGGTTATTTTAGACACGGCATATTCATAAGCTCTTCTTCGTCTTCCTCTTTTCATAGATCTTATGATCTGTTTCTACAGGTCCTGGGACGAGGATGTCCAGCTCTCCCTCCATCTCTTTGATGGTCTTCCGGTGGTCGGCGTCCCTCTGGTATCTCGCGCATTGCAATCTTTGGCAGCCTTTCTGGATTCATCCTCTCAACATTATATCTCCAGTATAGTCTTCATTGCTTGCTCTACCTTACAATATCATAAAAAATAATCAATAATCATAAACAATAATCGTTAAACTGACAAGTCTAACTAACATATTCTTACCAAACTTTTTGTGATAAAAATGGTGTGAATAAAATCGCAACCATTTTATTTATTTTATTTTAATTTATTTATTTCATAGAATACAACAGCAATACTATAAAGATTTATGCAAATACCTATACAAAAATAATTTTTATGTTGCCAATTATAGTATTCTAAAATATATTACATACACATTTTTAACAATTATGTACAGGATGGGAAAGGAGAGAAATAGGGAGGTGATTCATTGTAAATATGTTTCAACCGCTCAATGTGTATTAGTGACAGAAAAATCTTTGTTGTACAAAAATTGAATAAATAAAAAATCATAAAAAACAAAAAGGATGCTTTATTTATTAAAATTCATATTATATAATGTACAATTACTTTTCATTTACATGTATTTACTATATTATTACATAATCAACTGATAATAATAATAATTATGTTTTAGGTAATAAAATCAGTCAGTCCCATTACAAATAGTCTTTGACAATAATAAATATTTATTATGATTTATTTTTAATTAAATAAAAATACACGCATTTTATGAACAAGAGTCAGCCAACGCCAGATTTACGTCATTTACGATTTGCGTCATAGTAAAAAGGCTGATTTTTCTCTGTAAAAGGATACCATAGCACATAACAACCTTTTAAATCTATTCATAAACTTAATGCACAAGTGCACGGATGTGGGTTTATTGCCATAAGGCAACTTCTTCCAACCAACCCGAGCAAAGTGAAGTCTCTACAGTTAAATTGGAACAAGAGTATTTATATTTATTGGTATATGGTGAAAAAAAAAATAGAGAAGCAATAAAAAAATTTAAGGACCAATTAATAAATTGTTATGTCTCTTTGAAGGTGTCTGTAGAGGGGTTTCCAGAAATCAAAGTGTCTGTAAATGGAAGACGTGATTTCAAATATTCTCCATGGTAAATAATAAAAAAAATCGCACAATGACGATTCATACTATAACTGACGTGTCGAAATAGCAACATACGATACATGGAAGGCTGTTCCGAAATCTCCGAAAGCCACCGCGCATCCAATCATTGTTACCTGCTGTGGTGTCCTTTTACATGAAAAAATCAGCCTTTATTTTTACATGTATTAAGTTATTAAGTTAAATTAATATTCTATATTTATGTACGGGAATAAAATAGCCATCATGACACAGACTTTCCTAGTTTGATGGTGATTATAACATAGTACCGACACTGCTTTCTACATTACATCATCATATTATGTATGTATTCAAAATGTTTTAAATAATAGTATGTAAATTTAGATAAGTAGGCACAATAACAAATATGGAAATTTCAGTGTTGCCATAACCTAAATAAATAAATACTATGGCTTGAATAAGAGTATAAATTTTGTATGGGCCTCCTATATAAAATGACGTTAGTCTGTAATCGAGGGCTCTTAATACATCCATGTTCAGAATGCTAGCCCCATCTATCGAGTAATAGCGTAAACATCTTTTGAAAGTTTTCGCGATAATACACACTGAAACAACAATAAATAAATAGATTTTATCGACAAAACTACGGATGTTGACAAAAATAGTACGAACCGTGATTTTGAATGCGATAGAGCTAGACAGGTATGCATCAATTCTCTCCATAGAATATTTTATTTTATTTAAAACAAATATGTACATATTTAACCAATTTAATCCTGTATATAATGTTTTAATAGTTGATAAGTTACAGGAAAACAGATAATCATTGTGTGACGAAAAATGTCATCAAATTAAACATAAAGACAAATTAAAATAATGTTTACTTGTGTGAATATTTCACAGGTAATTATTATATTGCACCAGAAGGACGATAGCGTGCGAATACTAAATTTGAAGTGTAGTTCGACCGGCCATATATAATTGTAGCAGCACTCCTGCAGCTGCTACATATGTCATAGATTCTCGAATACTTACGAAGATCGACGAATCACAGCGCGCCGCTGTTGATTCGAGCCAATGTATTTACAGATTATTCATGTGTTGATCGTTGAATAGATTACAGTCGCGTTTAATTTTTATCCATTAGTTACGACCCACGACATCACAAATTTATCAAGTTATTTTTTATATTGTATTTTCAATTGATACGAATAAACCAGTGTTGATCATGTAACTAGTTCATTGATTGAAACCCTTCATCAAAATAAAATTATATACCTATTATTAATTAATTAATAACTGACATATTATAAGCAATATCATACTTTGAAAAATATGTTAAATATATTTATTTAAAAAAATTAAAAACAATGAAAAGTATAGTAGTGACATCTATGGAAGTTGGTTTGTGGCTTCATAGCTAGGTTCAGAACCTTTCAATGGGTTCTTTCTTTAGGTATAAAAACTCTAAGAAAGTTTGATAGATGTCAGTAGATCATTTCATGATTGATCTATTGCTAGGAAAATAATTATGTATAATAATTTATTATTTATTGAAAACTTATAATTGTTCTCTGTTGGATTGGAACAATAAAAAGTATATGTTATTAATGAAAATTAACATAGGTTCATTCTAGGAACGTAACTCTAATAGATAGTATCTAATCAGAATCACAAACTTGTAAATTATACAACGATTCAATTGTAAATATATTGTAATTATGTAAATTACAAGAGCAAGTCTTCTTCATTTGAAAACTCCCAGATTCCACGATTCAACGAAATGAACTCTCTCATTAGAAATATAGAGATTCCACATACTTGGAGGTATATGTATGAATAAAATAGTATCTATCCTTTTGAACACGCAACTTTCTGCAATACAATCCTTCTGATATTAATTAAATAAATTAAATATATACCCCCAAATAATGATGAAGATAGAGGACGATCGTTGGATCAAGAACACCCTAGAGTGGCGACCGATAACCAGCCGCAGAAACCCGGGCAGGCCGAATTGGTGATAGATAAAGGTGAGAATGAAAATCATTCAACAATGGACGACGGACGGTCAATTATTTTTGCTTTCATCTTCGCTGTCCTCGTCTTCTATGAAGGCCTTCGGGGGTGGCAGCATGTTGTACCTCTTCTGGGTCGCCAGCCACACCTTGGTCTTTTTCTTCATCAAAGGGTTCGTCTTCTGTGTGTCGAGTGGAACCTCCAGGGGTTGACTGCCGAGGCCGGACGTACCGCAGTTCGAAGCCAACGGAACCTGAGGACAAATACAAACAAAGGTTATATTTTATTTTGTATAGCTTCACGGGCAACTAACAGGTACTATGTCAAATATTAATTGAAATTAATTGAATCAAAACCGGGATCATTGACTTAGCAGCAGTCCGATATCTCAGCAAACCATTTAAGGGGGGGACTGCTGCCAACGTACCTATTTTTCAATTTGATATACCATCATTATTTATTATCAAATCGTTTTGAAAAAAATAATTTAGATAGTTTGGGTATTCATAAAGAAAAATGTATCTTTACTTTTTGATAATGTTCTCTATTAAATTCTTGTAGAAAAATAATGCCATACCCCGATTTTCAACGTTTATCTTATATTTCTAGTAAAATATAAGGCGTAGTTCAACATATTTTTTTTTTAAATTAAAGAAGACAAAAATATCTAGAAAAATACGATGTGACGTTGCATTAATGCTTCAGGTTTAGAAAATAAACCTAAAAAACATTTATTTTCCATTCAGCGCCATTGCGAAATATAAGTTTTTTTTTGGTTTATTAACTTAACCTGATGCATTAATGCAACGTTACATCGTATTTTTCCAGATATTTTGATTTTCTTTAATTTATAAAAAAATATAATGCTCTATACCTTATAGTTTTTCAGAAATTTAAGATAAATATCAAAAATTGGGGTATGCTTATTATTTTCCTACAAGAATATAAACAGAACATAATTAAAAAATTAAGGTATATTTTTATTTACTAATATCCAAACTAACTAGGTTATTTTTTTCATAATGATTCGTTTTGTAGAATGACGCAAATTCAAATTGAAAAAATAGGTACGTTGGCAGCAGTCCCCCCCCCTTAAATTAATACTTACACCTGATACCATGAACTATTTGTGTTTATTATTGTTAATAAATGAAATAGACAGTCTTTATGGAAGCCATTTTATTATTCATATTATAGTTCCATTGTGTTAGTGTTGCTAAAACTAAGATCTTTTATATTGCAACAGTATTGCCATTATCAATTTAGATAGTAGCTACTTTATAAAGTACTTACCTAGCTACCATATATTATGATACAGTAAACATACATATTATTTATACATACGTAGGTACCATCACACAATGTCCCTTCCGGGGTATGCACACAGAGCCGAACGCCATATATTTCTATCCTGGCATGCATTCGCCTCATCAACAGTCATACATCGTCTCATACATTTTCGTCTGTTGTTGAAGATTCTTGCATTTCTCTCTTTCAGAATGTCGCTCATTTGGTCGAACCATCATCTTCTTGGACGCTTCCGATCTTTCATTTCATTCCTGGTCGTAATGTATATTTTCTTCGTCATTCGTGCCTCACTCATTCACCCCATTTGGCCATAACATCTCAACGTGTTCACTTTCATTCTATTGATATGATATGACGACATTTTATTGTCCTCACAAAAGTGTAGGTACATAAGTTTTGAACCACCCAATATCGCTGAACATACATGGGGGTTAAATTAATAGGTATTGAGGTCCCATACCTCCCTGCTCCGGTTGATCCACTCCTCATGATGCACCGTGTAGGTATATTAGGGTGTCGTATTTGTGAGATGTTACTTTGCGTGTTTTATTTTCGTCCACCCGGCTCTTACAGGACACCCGAAAACGATGATTATATAAAAGAGTGGAAGCACTATTCAAAGCAGGTGCCTCGCAATTAAAAAAAATGTAAAATAAATAAAGAAATATGTAATTCCTACAATGTAATTAGCCTATTAATTATACCGCAGCTAGAAACGGGTCTTCAGTGTTTATTGGGTATTATACCTTAGACATGAAACAGACATGCCAACAACATTGTATGGACTGAACAATTATATTAATAATTAGGTAGGGAGAGTTCCCCTATAACCGGACGGCTCCTAGAACCGGACAGTTGGTCTAGCAACCAAACGTAATCATAATATAAGAGTTCATTAATGGCACTGCTAGGTAGCAGACAATGCTAGCAGTGGCGGTGGTCAATCAAACTCCAGTCGCGGCCGATGCATGAGCTAGATTGAGCTAGATCAGTTGTACGTAGGATTGGGGTGAATTTTTTTGTTAAAATAAATTTTCACCACTCTTAAAAACCATAAATGTGAGGCTGCGAGCTTACACTTTGTGAATATATATTAAATGGTAAGTGATCTTACATTCTTTGGGCTAATATTTAAAGAAGATATGGAAGTCTAAATAATTTTTGGTTTTTGTTTGGGATTTAGAGTCCCCTAAAGTCGGACACTTAAAATGTCCCCTATGGCCGGACAATTTCAGAAATTGATTTATATGCAGTTCTGCATTGCTTTTCTTTGCAAATCGTCAGACATCATGCCTAATGAAACATTCCGAATGCGGACACCAGTTCCTGATTGAAGAAACATGAAGATAGCCATAAATAAGGTGGTAACAAAGAAACTATCTGTTGGTAGCATCAGACAGCTATGGAGTATCGAAAAGCACTCTTTGATCACGTGAAAAAAATAAAACAAATGAGGTGAAGTAAACCTTTCTACGAAGAGGAAAAAATTTAAACTGACATTCAACATTGACAAGCGTTACGAAAAAGCGTTTACAAAGCATATCGTTGATATGACCAACCGGTGTATGCCTCTTACATAGAAGGAATTTCACAAGCTTGCCTTCGACTTTACTTAAAAGCGTAAAATAGTTCATCGCTTCAAAAAAAAAAATCAGGCTGCTGCAAAACATTTCTACTGCGAATTTTTAAAAAGACACCCTGAGCTTTGCCTGCGAAGACTGGAGTCAACCGGTTAAATGAGAGCTGTAGGATTAAACAGGCCGCAGGTTGAATGGTTCTACAAGAAGTTGAAAGAATGACTCGACAAACATAGCTTCAGTCCATCTGATATTTATGACTGCGATGAATTGTGTATTGTTAGTTTAATTTTGTTCGATTTCGGTGAAACAGTTATTAGAAACAAAAATAAAAAAATACTTTATGTTACGTCCGGCGTTAGGGGACAGTTTATATTTTTAGTTTTTTTAGTATCTTATTTACGACCAAAGCTTTTTCTCTAATTAAAGTTTTTTTTTATATTTTAACTATTTAAAATGTTCGTTTATATAAATTACTTTACTTTCAAACAAAATTTAGTGTCCTAATAGTATGTTTCGATTTTTACTTAAATAAAAGCCTTAAGTGTCCGGTACTGGGGGACCTCTCCCTATTATAGAGGGGTAAGGAGGAGGAAAGGAAGAGGTAAGGAAAATATAACGTGATATTATTATGCACAAGTTTATACTATCTTTCAGTGCCGGATCTTCCATACGTTCAAATGGTGCAGGCGCGCCAAGCGCTAAGAAAGTTGGGGTGCCAAATATATATTAAAAAATAATACAAAATAAAATATAAATAAAATGTTAGCAGTGAACAACTAGTGGGTTCGTTCGAAACTCAACTTTCCACTACCTAGTCAGAGGAAACATGTTTTTCATCTTGAAAGGTTGACTGTCCCTGAATGCATTTCAACGTATTACTTTATTAAATTTATTTATTTACAATAATTATATAATTTCATACTACACAAATTTTCAAACAATATGTTTTTTTATTTTATTTATTTATTAAGAGAAAAATAATTACACATCACTCATATACATTTTCATATAATATTTATATGAAAAAAAATATACATTTTCATATACATTTTCATATATATTTTCATATATATTTATATTTTCATATATATTTTATTTTTTCATATATATTTACTCATATACATTTTCATCACTCATATATTTTTATTTTTTTTGCAAACTTGTATTATTTTATATTAATCACAACGACAAAATGTAATAGGCCTTAGTACTTGATGTTACTATTGTATTGTACTATGTCTTAACGCTGTTTTTTGTCCAACTTTAACCTAAATAAATAAATAAATAAATATACATTTTTGTTATACAAATAAAGTTGTTGTAACAATTAAAACTAGCAGGACAGATTCTCTCTTTCACACAATAACTTAACTTATGTTAACACAAAAAAATAAAATAACAGAAACTAAAAGAAAAAAATACAAAAAAAATAAATTAAATAAACCTAACAATATTTGTATGTAACGCGTATAACCAAATCATCATCACTCAACAATAATAATTAAGAGTCTAAGGCGACAGTTACACGTAAAGTATTTACTGTAATCCGTCAATAAATACTGATATATCGTGGTATTTACTGAACGTGTAGTCTAGTGTATTTATTTATATATTTATTTATTTATCACATCCATCAACGGCTAAATAGCCTTTTACAATTACATACAAAATAAAATAGTACAAATACGTTTAATACATACAATAATATTATAAACTGAAAACAAAAAGAGATGTATATAATATGTATGAACATTAAAAAAAGAATGAAACATAAAAAAAACAGTTGGAAAATAAGACATGAAACATAATATAAAAAAGAGATGCCTAAAATTATGTATACCTATATCCATACAATATACAATACACAAAATATATAGATGCAGAAACAAAGTTATATAAATAATTTAAAAAAAATCATATAAATAACCATTTAACAACAAAGTAACGTAAAGATGGATTACAAGAGAGATAGAAAAAGAGAAAAAGTTAAAAGAGTTATTGATGGATGTCAATATTTATTTATGGATATAATTATTAATTTATTACTACATCAATAAATACTGACGTCCATCAATAAATATTAAATTGATAGATCACAGTAAATACTTTACGTGTAACTGTCGCCTTACGAACGCTTGACTTCAAATACAGACATTTCATAGTATTTTTTAGAGTTACTATTTTTGTTTCGTCTGACTTCAAAATATTGTTTATTCGAATCGGCAACGCGTTATTAATGTGTAATCACATTAGGTATATCCCATAGAGAAGAATCTGCAATAGAACGATGTATGACAGGGTAAGAAATGAGAACATAAGGAAAGAATGTAAGATGAAGAAAGATATCATTAATAGAATGAAAGTGAATACACTGAGATGGTTTGGCCACATGGGTAGAATGAATGAGGAACGCCTGACGAAGAAAATATACAATGCGGATAGGATTGGATTGAGAGGCCGGGGCCGCCCAAGAAAGGGATGGCACGACCATGTGAACGATATTCTGAAAGACGGAAATGTTAGAAGCATGTACAATAGACGAACATGTATGAGACGATGCATGAATGTTGACGAGGCGATGAATGTGTGCCAGGATAGAAAGATATGGCGTTCGGTTCTCTCTGCCTAACCCGTAAGGGACATGGCGTGATGGTATGTATGTATGTATGTATGAGAAGTTACACAGAAAAAAAAACAGACGTACTAAGATATTACGATAGAGATAAAAGTAACAAAATATAAAAATTCTATAAATGTTGAAAAAACATATTATGAAGTATAAAGTATAATTTTAAATTCACAAGAATGGTGTTTTCAAAGTCATCCATAAAACATCATTACCTCGACAGTGCATTCCAGCCATACCCAGGTCCTAAGAGGCTGTGACCGAGATATTTTTTTTACAATTTCCCTTTTGAATATAGATTCAGATACAATAGAAATGTCAGTATGATCATTAAAGTTTCCAGAATCTTGCATAAGTCCTCGGTGAACATGTGAAAAAAAGTTGACGCTGTCTTGTTATTCTAGATGTAATTCGAATTTGAAGTATTATTCTATTTAATTGAATGCAATCGAATTTATTATTAAATTATACGTTGATATTCTTTTGAAAGTTATTAAATTGTGTTCGAGAGAGGAGCATCGTACTTCAAACATTACATAAATGTAGTAATTTGACAAAATACATAATATGTATTAATTACACAATAAAATAAATATAACAACATTGTATATGTCTTTAAATGAAAGCTTATAAACTCAATTTTGATTTCTAAACTCGAGAGCGTTTATACAGTTATGACAAATAATGGATAACTAATTCATTAATGCACATATGGCATCAAAATGAAATCCATAGGACAGCTTTAGCTGTAGAGGACACAAATAGGATACATCAAATTATACACTTTCTACACAATACCTAGTGAGAATATGATGTAAAAACACGCTTAAAAATTGCGAAATCTTATCCACTAAACAAAAACGAGAAATTGTAAACAGAAAACCCAGGATAGGGCGCGTGGACTCTTCAATAAGTATTTCAAAATCCATAGAATTATAAGGTACAGAAGCCGCGTGTAGTAAAAATTTCGAATTCAAATGTATGCCAAGTTTTTTTTTACATGTGTGTGTGTGAGGCGGTAGATGGGTTGGTCTACGTAATATGTAGGTGTGCGTATCGGTAGGTGTACGTATACTAGAAATTCGTCTGTTTCAGCGTAGCTTTAGTTGGCATACATTCATTGCGCTGACTAGGTATCTGTATCATATATAATCTAAGTCAAAATCATATATATTTTTTTTTAATACAGTATTTTTATACACGATAAAATCAATGCGCTAAGAAGACTGTAGAAGGATATGTTAGCTTTTTGACAAGGATTCAATGATGTTCCATAGTATTAGTGGACAGTAATAATAAAATTAATGAAAAATGAGCCAAATAATAAAAAAATGACGAGAGATTTTCAAGGTAAGGGGAACGCCTTAGTCCACCGGGCACCTACAGGTGTAGAACCGTCCCTGTTCTCTATGTGTTGTGTTGTGTTGTGTTATGTTATGCTCACCTGACGGAGATGATTAATACTGAAACCAGACAAGTCTGGAATATATATAACTATAATGTGCATACATGCCATAGTATATGCAGACATGCCATCGCGTCATGTACCTACCAACAAATATTACAATCGCGAAGTGTACCTACCAACAAAATTATAATCGCCAAGTGTACCTACCAACAATATTACAATAGCGAAGTGTACCTACCAACAATACTATAATCGCGAAACGCACCTACCAACAATATTATAATCGCGAAACGCACCTACCAACAATATTATAATAGCGAAATGCACCTACCAACAATATTACAATCGCCAAGTGTACCTACCAACAATATTACAATAGCGAAGTGTACCTACTAATAATACTATAATCGCAAAACGCACCTACCAACAATATTATAATCGCGAAACGCACCTACCAACAATATTACAATCGCCAAGTGTACCTACCAACAATATTACAATAGCGAAGTGTACCTACCAACAATACTATAATCGCGAAACGCACCTACCAACAATATTATAATCGCGAAACGCACCTACCAACAATATTACAATCGCCAAGTGTACCTACCTACAATATTACAAAAGCGAAGTTAGATTCCTACCAACAATATACAATCGCGAAGTGTACCTACCAATAATATTACAATCGCGAAGTGTACCTACCAACAATATTACAATCGCGAAGTGTACCTACCAACAATTGTATTTTTTGTTCGATTCCCAGCAGAGGAGATATTCATTTTAAATCATTTCCCTCGCAAATTTTGTTTTAAAACACTGACAAAGTGGAAAATTGCCGAATGGCAATAAACTCGTCACTTGTACATGCAGGGGGCAGGGAAGTGTATTATTACGTAAACTAAAGCAATCATGCCACATCCATGTGTCCTATTAGTGACAATAGTGTGATGGCATATATTACCAAGATAGATATAACATAATATTGTATTATTGCAACAATGTATGAGGTGGTAGGGAATAGGATATCTAAGCAAATAGGTACCTTCCTATGAAAAGGTATACCTATATTATGGATGACCATGAAGTAAGATAATTATCAATATCGTCTGGTCTATGGTCGACCTAATTAACATTTAACACATAGTTTTACTATTCACTGTAATATCATAGTGAAGAGTTGATATTCAGACATTTTCAATACTAATATTTGTTTTAATATTCAATTGACGTGGAACAGACATAGCTAGTGACGTGAGGTATTGACATGGCACTGAGGTAGGTACTGACGTGAGGTATTGACATGGCACTGAGGTAGGTACTGACGTGAGGTATTGACTTGGCACTGAGGTAGGTACTGACGTGAGGTATTGACATGGCACTGAGGTAGGTACTGACGAGAGGTACTAACATGGCACTGAGGTAGGTACTGACGTGAGGTATTGACATGGCACTGAGGTAGGTACTGACGTGAGGTATTGACATGGCACTGAGGTAGGTACTGACGTGGCACTCAGGTAGGTACTGACGTGAGGTATTGACATGGCACTGAGGTAGGTACTGACGTGGCACTCCACATAAAAAAATTCATTTGTATAAAATAATGAATTAAAAAAATTATATTCTGTTCTAAGTAGTATTATGACAATAGGTATATCAAAGTCATCTCAATGCAATATTTCGTAATATTTTCGTTAAAATATTTCTATTACTTAATTAATGAGTATTATATTAAATAATTTATATCATTATATTATCGTGTGACATTATTATATTGTGATATATTCTGATCTTGAGAGTCAAAAAAGAGAGTAAAAAACCTCCGTAATGTAAAGTGAGGTTATAAATATATATTTTGTGATTGAAACGTCAATATTCTCAAACAACAAACCTATATTATTTTATATTAAAGTGAATTTTCAATTGTGGAAAAATGTACAACTCCGTACTTATAATGAGGTTATAAATTTATTTTATTTTTATTTTTTATTTATTTATTTGTCACACCATTTAAATAATCTTTATTAAAATAGATAACTGCTGCCCAACTAGGTATACCTGTTCTAGGGCTAGCAGTGTACATATTATTACATTTCACAGGAGTAACTATTTGCATTTTTTTAAATGAATCTAAACAATATAAACTTAACTATTTAAAAAGAATCAAAACAATAATATATAAACTTAACTATAACACATATAGAAAAAATGGAATTTGAGTCATCATGATATGCATATTATACATAGTATTGTAAAAGTAGGTATCTTGTATTTTTATTTGTTAATTGCACAAAATAAACTGAAATAGTATTTCTTGGGAATACTGAACTGACAGAGCATATATATGATCCGTCAGTCATATCTTTATTCAGTCGCGCCTCAAATCAAATCAAGACAGCACAAAATTTATAAAACAATTAGGATTTTTTGTAAAAAGTAAATAAAGAAAATAAAAAAAAAAAACAATTATATAAATTATGTCCTTTTACACTACGATGTCGAATATTTGATATATTTTAGTTCTCCCGTAGTTCATGATGTATTCGGAACATTTTCTTTTAAATGATTTCAGCGATACTATTTCTTTTAATGATGTAGGCAACATGTTATAAATTCTGGGGGCAATGAAATACATACATAGATACTCTAATGGCATTTTGGCATTTATTAAATGATAACTAATTTATGTTTCAAAATTCAAAAAGAACCAAGATTATTCTTTAAAAGTTTTTCTCCAAACATCTTTTAAGAGGGTGACTGCTGCGAACGTACCTATTTTTTCAATTTGATATACCATCATTATTACTAAACGAATCATTTTAACAAAAATAAAATAGTTAGTTTGGATATTAATAATAAAGAAATATACCTTAACTTTTTGATTATGTTCTGTATATATTCTTGTAGGAAAATAATAAGCATACCCCGATTTTAGCCATTTATCTTAAATTTCTAAAAAAATATAAGGTATAGAGGAATATCTTTTTTTTATAAATTAAAGAAGAACAAAATACCTGGAAAAATATGATATGACGTTGCATTAACGCACCAGGTTAAGTAAATAAACCAAAAAAACTTTTATTACGCAATGGCGCTGAATGGAAAATTAATGTTTTTTAGGTTTATTTACTAAACATGAAGCGTTAATGCAATTTCACTTCATATTTTTCTAGATATTTTTGTCTTCTTTGATTTAAAAAAAAAATATTACTCTACGCCTTATATTTTATCAAAAATATATGATAAACGTTGAAAATCGGGGTATGCCATTATTTTTCTACAAGAGTTTATACAGAACATTATCAAAAAGTTAAGGTATATTTTTGTTTATTAATACCCAAACTATCTAAATTATTTTTTTCAAAACGAATTGATAAGAAATAATGGCGGTATATCAAATTGAAAAATAGGTACGTTGGCAGCAGTCCCCCCCTTGAATATCCAACTCAAATAAAATAATAAATTATAAGTACATAATGGGACTCTGTATCTTCCAAATTTTTTTGTGAATTTATTCGTCAATATAATAATTCTAATACATTTGCTTTGGTGCTTATGAAGTTAATATACCAGGTAATGAACAATATAGCACGGGACGATGGACCCACTGCATGATAAAAGACATTAAAACATGGACTACAAGAAGGCATGGGGAGATATCCTTCCGCCTCACGCAGGCATTCACGGGCCATGGAGTCTTCACGCAGTACACGCACAAAATTGGAAAAAAGATCAAATCCAACGTGTATGTACTGCGAAGAGGAGGACGATGCGGAGCATACGTTCTTTAGATGCAGCCGGTGGGTATCGGAGAGAGAGGCACTGGAGAGAGAATTGGGAGGGCCTCTGGAGCCAGACGCACTCGTAGAGTGGATGCTGCAGACGCTGGAGAGCTGGAGCACGGTGAACACATATGTTGAGAATATAATGAGAGAAAAGAAGAAGATGAACGTAGCGAGCAGGCAGAACGAACATAGGACAAAGGTTGCACAACAGGGTAGGCCGAAAGGCAGGGACCTGTGTGCTACAGAAGATGAGGGGTTTTAGCTGGTGGGACTCCAGCACTACTTGGCCAGAAGGGCCAGGTGTCCATAATAGATTTCCCCTCAGAAAAAAAAGGTAATGAACAATATCGTTTATACCCGATAAAGAACAATATGTTTAAAAGTATCTGGCGATGAGTTCTGTGAGATGCCTCTAAGATAGCTATTTTCTCTGTGCCATCGTTTCCATCGATGAGCTGATGTAAAGTTGGCTGAGGTGGTTCGGACATATTCGAAGGAAACCACCAGAAAACGTATTTAACATCGCAATGGACAATCGAGTTGCCGGCAAAAGACCAAAAGGGCATCCCACAAAATGACGCCCTTTTGACGCTTGTTGGCAAAGGATATGCGGGAATGTACTGTCTCTGAGGATGATGCTCAGGATAGGACCAAGTGGAGAAGCACAGCAAGGAGAGCTGACACCACCACTATGTGGGATAACAAATTTACATCAAGCAATATATCATACTACACTAAAACATATACTTACACCTCTGTATCACATCAACCAGATAAAAATTAACTAACACTATGACGAATAAAAATAATAGAACTGATTTATATAACGCTACTCTGGGACAGGCATAGCCTAGTAGAGTAGCCTAATACACAAATTAAAATAAATATATGTATAGGTACACTTATAACTTAAACTTTAGGCTACGACTCAACCATAGACGAAAACCAAAAATAACCACAGAAAACGCAGATAAATCAAGTTATAAAAATATTTACCTTTGTTTATACTTTGTTATAATTGTAGATCTCGATGAAAAAATGATTTATAAAATTAAGTAAATGTAATAAGATGCCAATATTATTTTATTTTTTTCAAGTTGGTTTCCATGATGCATTTATGACCATTGAAAAAATGACAAAGGTAAATATTTTTTGTATTTTGATTAATCTGCGCTTTCTATGGTTATATAAATGACCAAAAAACATAGACGACATCAGAAAATTTGTCGTGTAAATAGACACTTTTTGGCGGGAAAACGCTTTTCCCGCCAATCCGGTCGTAAAAATAGTGGCACCGTAAACTTTAACATAATTATAGTATTATACATTTTATTAACTACTTTATCAAGTTATATTGTACGTACTTCTGATATTATTATACTTGTAAAAAAGTATTTTAACAAATGAAAAAAAATAATAGCATTAATGTGTACCAAGACATATATAAATGAAATGGAATGCAAAGGGGATCCGATTTTTTCTATTATCATTTTCTGGTGTCCCATCAGGGCAATAACATCTTACATACATATATAGTTCATTACTCATTCTGAATGTTGCCTTTTTTATGTGAGGCAAGACTGATATGTGAGTATACACGCATGTGTCGTGCTTCCTTTTATAAAGTAATCCACACTCGCAAACCTGTCGCTGGCTATTCCACATTGTGGGATTATTCCGTGATGGTATATAATATGTATGCAGATTGAATATGGTTCAATAATAATTGTTTAAGTGAAGAGTTAAGCGTTGATCACACCCAGCTCGTTGATACAATGTTGCTTATGTTAAATATAATAATGTACATAACTACATATAAAGTAGGTACCTACACAACACATGTAGGAATATAATATAATGATATGATAGAAAAGGACAGGTGTATGTATGTATATTATATAGAGAACAATGGCGAGGATGAATATAATATAATAATGAAGGTATGTATGTAAGTTTGGACCTCGTAAATAACATGAAAATAAAGCCATAATTTAGAAAACAAGCCTCCACTCAGCGAGATACAGGACATAATATTCAAGAACATACATAGAAAGGTGAAAAACATTTTTGTACATGGAGAAAAATGTAACATGGAAAATAATGTATAATAATATTAATAATAATGTACATGGGCATTAATGTATAATAATAATTTACATGGTAAATAATGTATGATAATAATATACATGGAGAAAAATGTACATGGAAAATAATGTATAATAATAATGTACATGGACAATAATATATAATAATAATTTACATGGTAAATAATGTATGATAATAATGTAAGTACATGGAAAATAATGTATTATAATAATAATGTATAATAATAATAATGTATAAAGATAATAATGTACATGGATAATAATGAATTATAACGATAATAATGTAAATCGATAATAAAATACATGGATACTAAAGAACATGGAAAATAATGTATGATACTAATTTACCCATATAATAATGTAGGTACATGGTAAACAATGTATGATAATAATGTAAGTACATGGAAAATAATGTATTATAATAATAATGTACAAGAATAATAATTTACATGGATAAAAATGTATGATAATAATTTACATGGAAAATAATGTATAATAACAACAATGTATAAAGATAATAATGTAGGTACATGGATAATAATGAATTATAACGATAATAATGTAAATGTAAATAATGTATGATAAAAAAAAATATAAATATTATACTTATTCGAAATCGTTAATACGTAATTTAGAAATTATAGATTTGTCGAAAAACTTAATAATAAAAATGCAAAAAATGGTAATAATGAATACATGTTGAATAGTTAAAGATTTTTTAAACGTTAATATTCGGGAATCAGTAGGGTTGTTAGGTAGTATAGAGACCTCCTCAGAGCCTAGTCCTTTGATATGTTAAGTATCTGGATGGGTGAACTATTCCCAATTGAAAGCTTGATGATGTGTTTGTTGCATTTTATTTTGCTCTTTTAAATAATTTACAATTTACACATTGATCTGCTAATTCTTTTGAGGAAGTGTATAATGGTAATAATAATAATTGAGTGTTATTATTTGTAGTGCTTAATTGTTATTAATATCATTAGTAAATCGACCAGCGCCGTAAAAAAATAATGTACATGGATGATAATGAACTATAATGAATGATAATAATGTACATGGATAATAAAGTACATGGAAAATAAAGTATGAAAATAATGTACTTACATGGAAAATAATGTATAATAAGAATGTACCTACATGAATAATAATGTAAAATAATAATTTACATGGTAAATAATGTATGACAATAATGATCATGGATAATAATGTATTGGAAAAAATGTAAAAGAGTATTCTCCCTTTTGCCTAAGTGTCCGCTGTGTGAGCCCGCCCCTGTCCGCGCCAACAGCCCGAGGCCAGGCCACAACAATTAGTCAATAACACCGAGAACAACGGAAAAGTTAAATACGATCTTTTAAATATTCAATAAAGATTTTTTTTGACCGGCCCGCGACCCGCGCAAGATTTATGGCAACATATACATATACATGTAGACACATACATAATATACCTACATACATCTGTCTACACGAAGTGAGACTATAAGCTCCGTATTAATAATATCAGACTCTATCAACAGGGATAAACAACCATTTGACAAATTTCATTTGTATATTTAAGAAGAGAATGCAATATAAAGAAGTATGTTATAAGTAAAATGAATGTGTATGCCCTGAGGTATGGCATGACCATGTCAACGATATTTTGGAATAACGAAATATTTATAACAAGTTTCTATTATACATAATCGGCGAACATGATTTTTTCATTGATAAGTGCATGACGCTCGGTTCTCCCTGCTTACCCCGTTAGATACATAGCGTGAAGGTATGAATGTATTATTTATAACAATTAACTTTATTTCGGAGGGCACATTAACTCAACCTTCGCTTTTATTTCTCAAATATAAACAGCGAGTTTCTAAAAAAATAACAAAGCATTTAAAAATACCGTAAGTTTTTTAATTGTTAAGTTTTTATTTACATTGCTTCATATTAATTTTATTTAGTTTTTTATTTGCTGTATTTTTCATTGCTTCATTTTATTTTATTTTTGTTTTTTATTTGCTGTATTTTTCAGTGCTTCATTTTATTTTTTTAAATTTTTTATTTGCTGTATTTTTCATTGCTTCATTTTATTTTATTTGCTGTATTTTTTAGTGCTTCATTTTAATTTTTTTAATTTTTTTATTTGCTGTATTTTTCATTGCTTCATTTTAATATTTTTTTTGTTTTTTATTTGCTGTATTTTTCATTTTCATTTTTTGTTTTTTATTTGCTGTATTTTTCATTGCTTCATATTGCTGTATTTTTTTAATTATTGTATTTTTCATTGCTCCATTTTAATTATCTTTTGTTTTTATTTACTGTTATTCATTGTTTCATTTCAATTTTCTTTTGATTTTTATTTACTAAATTTTTCATTGTAAAATAATAAAATTTAACTCTTGTGTAAATAGTTACAAAAACACTTCTTTACTAAATAAGCGTCACGCAATTTTCAAAATCAAAAATCCTATTGAACAGCATTTTTTTTTTAAATTTCTCCTTAACTATACCTTGTAGAGAAAAAAATCCTTTATATTCATATAAAGATAATTCGAGATAGTTTCTTCATTTCACGCCAAGTTGATTCTTAAAATGTAAAAAATCCACAAATCTTGTTTTTCCGTCAGTAAAAATCACGAATAAACCCTTTTTAACGCACGCGATAGTTACCCTTACTAACACGTAACTTGGTAGTGTATTAGGTGGTTTTAATATAATATTAATTAGCGTTTCATGTCCTCTAAGTATGGAGTTGGCTGTGAAAAAATACAATTAGATCCTATGTCGGGTAATAAAAGTAAAAAAACAAAAATAAAAAAAATTGAAAATAGTTAAAAAATAAAATACCTAAACGGTTTGATTCCCCTGACAATGTTGCAAATAGTATGCAGGTCAGACAGAGACGGTGTAGTGTTATATAGCGCCTCATAATAATATTACATTACATACCCAACTATTAAATATCAACAAAACTACATTGTAACATACATACATATATACATTTGTACATACCTATTATAATATATTATATTGTTGGAGTTAATTGTTCGCTGGAATAACGTCCATTATTAAATTATTAATACGCGGGTAAATAAAAAATAGAACATACATACTTTAAATTTAAATAAAAAAAAACGATTTGCAAAAGTCCAGTACAGACAGACAAACAGAATTTTTTTTTTTTTCTTTCTCGCACGACAGCTTTACGCCAGTTACAGTGCGACACCTGTTCGTTATTTTATTTAATATATTTTTTGAATCGCTGAACGCCCCAGAAGAAGACGTCAGCTTCAACAGGTAAATCATTTAATAGAACAGACATTCATACGAGAGTGTTACGAGCAACCACGTCTGTACGAGCGGCAGGTAAATTAAATAAGTGGTGTCCTCTACCTCTCATGTAGTTCGGGGGAGCGTAAAGGCCTAGGTGCTCAAGCAAAATTGGGCAGTCAATGATATAATTTACAACCTTGTAACCCACCAGAAGTAACGAATTATCTCGCCTTTTTTCGAGACTCTGATAGGCACAGGCCTCAAGGAGATCAGGGTGATGCATGTAAGTTGGGTACACTCCGTGCGTACGCATGTAAATGTACCTTAAAAACTTTTTCTGGATCTGTTCCAGCATTTCGGAGTATTTCTTCCGGCATGGTGCCCAAACAACACTACCAAATTCCAGCTTGGTACGCACCATACAGTTGAATATACTCTTTAGCGCCTCCGGATTTGTAAAATATTTTCCCAGGCGAAAAGTCAGGCCTAGCAACTGTCCACATTTGGATGTCAGGTTGGTGATGTGGTCAGCGAAAGTCAACTTAGCATCATACATCACCCCCAAGTCCTCAAATGTGACTTTTCTTGCTAGCGTGGTACCGTCCATCAAATAGTTGAATAATATAGGGTTTGTCGAGCGACTGTAGCTCATGACGACACATTTTTTAATATTGAACAACAATTTATTAGTGATTGACCACTTTGACAAGTTATCAATATCACACTGGAGCTTCAAACAATCCTCCATAGCTCTGATAGACAAGAAAATCTTTAAGTCGTCAGCATAGAGTAAACAAAGACAGTGTTCAATGACATCCTGTATGTCGTCAATAAATAACAAAAACAAGAGCTGGCCCAGATTAGATCCCTGAGGAATCCCAGAGTAAGATTGGAATTCCTGGGAACAGAACTGACCCACCGTTACGTATTGTTTCCGATTTTCAAGGTAGGAAGCGAAAAATGATAGGAGGCAGTTATCGAATGTGAAATTAAAGAAAGCAAAAGTTGATCTAATAACGCCTGAATATTATGCAAAATGTATAGAAGTCACAATTCAAATTCAGAAACACAAAATTGTTAAATTTTCTCACAATATCAAATTACTAAAGAAGGACACACTTTTTTATGCATTTTCATGGAGAATACACAAATTCTGAAAAACATAGTATAGTACTGACGAAAAAGATTGACCGGTTAAAAATAACGGTTAGGACAGTTTGGACATCCCTACTTGCGGTTTTAGGAAATGTGTGTTGGATGGTATGGAGCGGTGCGTGGGGGTGAAGGGGACACGAACAAGGGGGGGGGGGCTAATTTGGACCGAATATTTTATTAAATTATCCTTTTACGAACCTTCGACACAATTACAATAATTTATTTATATATTAGGTAGGAAAAAATAAAAATATAAACAATACTTCCGTAAATAGATTTGGATAAAAAA
Source organism: Molanna angustata (assembly GCA_963576475.1). Taxonomy (NCBI): domain Eukaryota; kingdom Metazoa; phylum Arthropoda; class Insecta; order Trichoptera; family Molannidae; genus Molanna; species Molanna angustata. The sequence continues at coordinate 32,141,495 of OY754978.1, forward strand.
GGAAAAAAAAAAACGAGTGGGTTGTGGCCAACGCTACACTCCTCACTACTAAGTCACTCCAAAAAAATTTCCAGCAAATGAATTGGTTAAATGATTTTTGATTTAATATTGTATTAGTAATCCAATGGTCGCGAGTTCGAATCCTGCCTCGACCGATTTCGTTCACCTAAGCACAAGCATTTATTTGCTTATTTTAGGGAACGTAGGAAGATGTATATGTACTTATTTAACAAGGATATATTCATTTTTATGAACTGATAATTTAGCAATGTCATTTTAAGAAAGTGATGTGCCTTTTTAGCAAAATAAAAATAACAAATTGTAAGTTTCCCAAGTTTGGTGTCACTTTGAAATAATCGACAGTTAAAAAATTGAGAAGCACTGATCAGATATCCTTTAAAATCTAATGGGGTCTAAGCGAGTATTAGATATACAAATTTGCAAAAATTGAAAAGAATCGGATGAGTACCTAATTTGATCTATAATCGACATGTAGAATAAACACGCCGTACATAGCACACAAACACACACATACATTGTGATGAAACTTTCAGAATACAATGTCAGTATGATGCTAGTTTATAATCTTAATAAAAAAAAATAACCCTAAAAATTGCGAATTACTAACTCCCCCTATATCCCCATGGGGTAGTGAGGAAAAAAAAGGATAACGTCTATTTATATTGACATTAGCGGTGAAAATTGGGGTTCAATTTATCTTGTCAATGTGTGGATAATTTGGTAAACAATATTAATAGTCGGATTTCGTGGCTCAGTTGGTTAGATATCTGACTGCTGAGCCAAAGGTCCCGGGTTCGATTCCCGGTGGAGACACAGTTTTTAATTGTGTTTTCAGTCTGGATCTGTGAGACGATTAATATCGTAAGTCTCCAGAATGTGGCAACTTGTTATTGTGTGCGTGTTAAATAAATATTTGACATAGTACCTGTTAGTTGCCCGAGAAGCAATATTAAATAAATAAATAATGCATTAATATCCAGATTTGTATGTACGTAAAATACTTAAATATAAAAGATACAATATTCATGGGCGAGTATAAATAAAATTAGGTATATGTAAGGTCAAGAGCTTTATTTAGATACAGCTAGCATAATTTATGCTGATAGCATTCAAAAAGCGTCTGAAGTCACACTTTCTATCCACATAAACACAAATTCACGTCTTTTTCCCTTTATCCCTCTTCCTTTCTCCTCTCCTATCCTCCATCCAATAAACATAGTGTATCTATCTGATGTATTTTTTTAATTCTTATTTTTGTTCTTATTTATACATATATTATTTTTTTGTTTTTTATATTGATTTTCTATTTTTAATTTATGATTTATTTATATATTTTTTTTTTCTATTTTTCTATTTGTATTTTTAACTGATAATGATATTCTTAACCTGTAAACTGATTGTATTTACCATGGTGGTTGACTGGTAGAGATTGCCTGCGGGCAATAAGTCCGCCACGTTGTTTCCTTCAATAAAAGTATTTTATTATTATTATTATTATAATCATAGGCAATTATTATATCATTTGAGTCATACGAGTACATTTAATAATGGATAAAGGAATACCAATAGTTAATTGAAAGTTTATTTAATTATCGAATATTTTTTTAATTGTATATACACAAACATTGGATTTTTTTCCTTTTCGGGAGTCAAATGATATTTTTATTGACAAACTTTTTTTTTTGCAGTTCAGGGGTGACATCTGTGCGAGACACTGTCATCTCATTTATAAGGACTGTTGCTTTCATTGTTTACAAATAAACTAATTTCTCAATAGATGGCGTAACAAAAAAAGGCTTTTCCGTTACTAATAATAGTATTTTCGGGTGAATTGTTACACACGATTCAAATATATAGAACTTTCAAAAAATTACATTGATAAGGGAACTCAATAAGAAGGCATAATTGGTGAACGTTGCGCAAGCGCATAAAGTGATCACGTAAACCAGCCAATGACAGGTCGTAAGCCCTGTAGGTGCCTTGAGTTTCCCGGTTCTTCGATTTTAATATCCCAACTTCGTATCTATTGAGATGTAGAAAAAAATAAATTAAAAAAAAGTTTGTCAATAAAATTTCTTTTTAATTAATTTATAATAATGATAATAACAATACCAGGTAAATAAAAATAATAATGGAAACAGATGAATGATGTCTTAGTCCAAGAGTTGATAGAACGTGCTGAGAAAGAGCAATTTAATAAATGAAAATTGAGGATACTCTTTTCAAAGTTTTTCTTCGCGTTGAAATGTCTATTGATATACAGTTTGCAGATATCAAGGCGTTTTAAACAAATTAGTCGATGTACACGAAAAACGAAATTGTTAAATTTTATCAAAATATCACTTTAAATAAACAGTTTTAACATGCACTGTCATCGGGAATACATCGTTTCTCAAAGTTTCAGAGCTCTAACTTTCAAAAAAGATTGCGAAATTCCAGTACAGACAAGTGAAGTAAAAGAAAGGGGTATAAAAAGAAGTCTTTATTATTATTCATAGCGTTAAATCGTATATGTTTTATTTTTTGTGGGTAGGTACTTACTTTTATTTTTTTTTTTTATATTTTTTTAATTTTTTAACAATAACAAAATTTATTGACGGCCTCCTTTTCCAATCCTTTTTTCTTCTCTTCCTTTCCCGTCATAGGCATATACATACTCGTATGTAAGTACAATAGTTGATAATATTGTTGATATTTCACTAATATGTAGAATACACCTGAAATACTAGAAATATTGATTGATGTGTAAACTGAAATTTAATTGGTTTAGTTATTTGTATATTTTATAAGACTGTATTTGTCTCGTGAATAAATAAAACGAACTGTATTGTTTCAATTTACTATGGAATTATACTAATCCTAACAACATGAAACGTCAAGTTAATTTGGTACACCATTAATATTTATGTACAACACCGAGAAAAGCGAAAAAAACGCCTTCCTATGTAAAAAGTGAACAAAGTAGTTAGGGGGCGGGATTCGATCCCTAGACCACTGAATCGCTTATCCGGCGAACTAACCATTCTGCCAGAGGCCCATCTAAAACAACAATCATATAATCGATAAATAATCATAATAATAATAATAATAATAAATCACTGTAATTTTAAACGATCGTGTATAGTTTGAAGTAGGGATGTTACATAGCTTCGACACAAATCCGAAAGGTCGGAACTTCCGATTGATTTTACACCTCCGAAACCGAATGGTCGGAACTTCCGATTGATTTTACACCTCCGAAACCGAATGGTCGGAACTTCCGATTGATTTTACACCTTCGACTCCAAATGGTCGAAACTTCTGGTTGATTTTACACCTCCGACTCCGAATGGTTATAATTTCCGATTGATTTTACACCTCCGACTCCGAGTGGTTAGAACTTTCGATTGATTTTACACCTCCGAATCCGAGTCCCAATGGTCGGAACTTCTGGTTGATTTCACACATCCGACTCCGAATGGTAGTAACTTCCAATTGATTTTACACCTCCGACTTACGAGTCTATGAATGGTCGAAACTTTCCCAGAAAGACAGTAGATTCATTCACGAGAGATTTTATTTTTTAAGATTCGACTGGTGAGACGAGACTAGTGTGTAGGCATACACGCATTTGTCCTGGTTCTCAGTTGGTTGGGTATCTGACTGCTGATCCAAATGTCCCGGGTTCGATTCCCGGTGGAGACACAGTTTTTTAACTGTGTTTTCAGTCTGGATCTGTGAGACGATCAATATCGTATGTCTCCAGAATGTGGCAACTTGTTATTGGGTGCGTGTTAAATAAATATATGACATAGTACCTGTTAGTTGCCCGAGAAGCAATATTAAATAAAAATAAAATATCCCAACTTCGTCTCTATTGAGAAGTTAAAAAGTTTTTCAATAAGAAAAAATCATCAATGCTTCCAAAAACCTAATACATTCAAAAACTTTGTCAGACAGAATTTAATAACTCTCTGGGATTTACCTTTACTAACACGTACTTTATTAGGCTGTTTTAATAAGTCATGTTATCAGTCATTAGATCCTTCGGCTCCGACTCCGGTTACGATATACCCGCCGCCGTAACATCCCTAGTTTAAAGTATACAATGCACCTCCGAGGTAGACAGACAAGGTCCATGGATATAGGTACCTAGGTACAGTAATATCAAGTATAATTTAATGTTATTTGAATACGTTTTGATTATATGTTATGAATATGATTGCAGTGATTATGTTCCTAGAAAAAATACAACTGCAGCATATACCTACTTGATCGTTGAGAGATTTATTGCAATCTAATCAGAGGCGATCGAGAGGTATACACGGGCTAAGGCCTAGTAAATCCCACTATACAGAGAGCTAAATTGTTACTAAGTAACGCCTCGTTTACATTGGTTAAGTTGATGAGTACAGGGGGTGGCGAGTCAAATTGCCTTTCAAGTGGAATCGTAGTTGAACGATATAGAATCGTATTTTGTTTTTTTTTTTTAAGTAACAGGACTAACGCGTCTGCTCATTCCCGCGCGGCACTTGACTCGCTACTTGGCGCGTGTCAACTTAGTATAGCAGCGCTACTCATGAAGTTGATTAAGATTCAGTTCTTATATATCTTTTAGAATAAAAATTAATGACAATTTCAAACTAAACTTTGATCTTAACGAATTTTTATGATTGAATATAGATTAAGACTATACTAGTGTTATGATTTGTTATTTTATTTTAATTTCGCGCCATATTGTGGTGGCGCTAGTGTTATAGTGTAAGGGGAGACATCTGGCGACAAAGGTTGCAATTATTGTTTAGGCAGGAGGTTGTTAACAATTTTTCCCTTTCTCTTGTCGAAACCATCAACATGTGTTAAAAAAGTAAAGGATAAACACAAATTCAGTTTTTTATTCAACCAAACCACATCAACTATATTATGATCAAGTACTGATTTACACATTTTTAAGATTAAGACCGGATAATTACTAATTTAGGATCGTGTCGTGAGTAACTCAGTTACAAACCCTGGTATTATAAGTATATTTTTTTTCTCATTGTTTTAAATACGTAATAACATAATTGACTAGAGTCTACAATCTGAATCTACCCGTTTGCATTCTGTTTCCGGTTGGCTCTCTGATTGGTTGAGATCTCGTAGTATTAAGTCAAATGAGCTGTGAAATATTATATTAAATGCGAAAAATTAAAAGAATATTATATATTTAATTTATAATAATTTATAATTCAATTTATAAAGCAACTCGCTCACGCGAGTCGCTATTATTATTATACACAAACTTAAACCTAACCTAAGAATGCAGAAAAGAAACTCAGGGGCTAGACGCTACTCATAATTGAATGACAAAAACGTTGGAAGTATAGGCAGTTAAACAAAAATTTATCATAAAATAAATATTTTTCTTGATAAAAAATGTTTGAGAATCTATCTTAATTTTTGATTTGAGAATTTATCTTAATTATATTTGAGTTTGAGAAAAAACAAATTTGAAATTTTGTATTTGTCTATGTTCACACCGATTTTCAGCGTTCTAGATTGTATGGTTTCTGAGATACATGGAAAAATAAAGTAAAAATTCAAAACTTGATAACCCCTGACTGAAACGAAAATTCAAAATTCTGAGTATAAAAGTTTTGTAGGCCTATAACTATTTATATATTCTGAAATTTTGGGCTCTGTAAATTGAGCGGATCAAAATTTATAAGGGACACACACACACATACACACGAAATGTTCTACTCCGAATTCTGAGTAAATCCGTATATAGAATATATATGCTGCGAAGCCTCTAAGCTGGTGTTTTTTGACTTCAAAGTTGGAAAAGCCGTGAAAAATATAGACCCTGCATACAATCTTGCGTATCCTGGCTTGAAACTTTGTCGATAAGTTAAAAGAACAAAGTTCTCTTGAACAAATCGACATTTGGAATACTCGCTTAGACCCCATTAGATTTTGAGGGATGATCGGTGCTTTTCATTTTTTTTTGTCAAAAATTTCAAAGTGACCCAAAGCTCAGGAAACGTAAAATTTGATATTTTTTTCAAATTGCTAATAAGGCACATCATCACTTTCATAAAATGGCAATGAATGGTCATAGTATGGATGACGTTCATTGTTAAATGTATTAGGATAACATGAATTCGATATGGTATAGGTACATGGTTATGTCACACAACAATATACATATTATGGTACATGACACGAACCAATTTGGTCAGTGGTCTGTGGTCAATGGTCATAATAGTTCTGTCACGATTACTCACCAGCCAGTATTCAACCAACCATCCTGTTAATGTACAGGGGCGTCTCGAGGCAGAAAAGGCCCTATTTTTATAATCTTATTTTGTATATTTAAATAGACCTGTGTAATCAATAAAGCGAAGTGTCTGTCTGATCGCTTGTGCATATGTCTGTCTTTGCTCGCTGTTATGACGATACCTACATACTTGAAAGTTTGTATGAGCGTTGAACGTTATTCAGATTTTTTTTAATGATCAAAAAAAAATATTTTTATCAAATGGAGACAAATTTGAAACCAGTTAGTGACTATAACACTGGAAACACTGGTTGGTTGAAAAAAATAGCCATATGACAACGTGTTCATTATTATTAAATTGTTTTTTTTCTTATTTTATAATATTTGTATCATCAAAATATGTTTTTATGTATGTAATTATGTAAAAAGGCAATTTATGCCGTTTATAAATAAATAAAAATAATGATTGAAAAAAATTAACAATAAGTAGGTACAAAAAATGACAAAAAATAAAATATGATATTTTTTGCATATACGCAAACATTGGATTACGTTCCCTCTCGGCAGTCAATGATACCTATTTTTGACAAATATTTAACATAATGGTATGTCCTTTTCTATGCAATTCTACGCATTTTTTTTGATTTTTATTGACGATAACATATCAATAGAGACGAAGTTGGAATATTATAGGAGAACCAAAAACAACTCAAGGCACCTACATGGCTCACGACTAATCATCGGCTGGTTTACGTGATCACTTTATGAGCTTGCGCAACGTTCACCAATTATGCCTTCTTATTAATTTTTTTTAATTATTTACCTTTTATCACACCATATTTATAATGACAATAATAAGTAGATTACTGCTGTCCAACTAGGAAATCCTGTTCTAGGGCTAGCATTATACAATTTTTATTGACAATTATATGCAATTATGTGATTGTTCCCGTTTCACACTAAATAGGTACACAATCATAACTTTCTGCACTCACAATCATTACCTCAACAATCATATGAGCTCACACAAAATAAATTAACCAGGGGGGCAAGTCTGGTTCGACCGGCGAAATCAAAACCCTAGTGATTACCCATATCATGGATATAATTATCGTATGGAGTTCTATGACATCTAAAGAAATTGTAGAACTCCATATAATAATTATATCCATGATATGGGTAATCACGAGGGTTTTGATTTCGCCGATTGAGCCAGACTTGCCCCCCTGGTCCTAGTGTCTGCCATAATACCTGTCATAAATCCAATATCTGACGCGATTTTTGTTTCAGAACCATAGAAAGAGACTAGACTAGTATGTTGGTATAGTTAATATGAATCACATGGTTGCCAAATCAAATCAAATATTTTTATGTGTTACTCACAGCCAGTTTCATAAAAAGCAGCAAAAGGACCCTTTAGTTAAAGGTTCTTTAAAAATTTAAAGTCGCCTTTAAGTCGTTGCATTTCATAAATAATAATGCCGCGTACTTTAGTAAAAGGCAGAAATGTCACCAAAATACCTGAAAGTTGGCAATATTGCTATCAAAATCTATGGAAACATAGCTCATAGCATACGTAGGTAAATCTTTCTGTTTACTACCATATAATATGTTATTTCTGTCTTTGAATTGATCCTTGATGTATAGGACATGTTTATGGAACAAAATCTATCAAAAAATTCTCCTTAATTCAACTTTTCCATGTGGTCGATTTTTTTCCTATATACTTTTCACTACTGTATCACAGTACGCATCTTCTAATTAGCTCATTTTGAAAACATCATTTTTTTATATTATTTATAAAAAAAATGTTTCAATAATAACAAAACTATTGAATATTAGTAAGTAATATGCACATGATCGTCAACATTAAATTGACAATATTGACATCAACAAGAACTGACTTGAACATTATGTCATATTGCAGCACAATCTGGTGGCAAAAAAATGAACTGCTCTTAAAGAAGACTTTAGTGACTAAAGTGCGAAGACACTGGACTTTAAATTAAAGTGAACTTTAAGTGACATTTTGTTGTTATGAAACGCAATTTATTTTAAAGTCGACATTAAGTCTCCTTTAATTTTTATGAAACTGGCCATCAGAGAGCATCGAAAACACAATAGAACTTCAATAAAGAACTTTCAAAATTGCATTGATTAGGGAAGTCACTATCCCATAACCTCTGTATTCCTTCTTTATTTGTTATTCTTTTTTTTTTTTTTTTCGCTACTCCCACCACCACCCGCTCTGCCTATGGGGACTGTAATTGGCCCCTTCACAGAACGCTAAGTGAACGACAAAAAAAAATGCATAGCACGAAAAGTAGCTCATGGAGCCCTCTAGATTAGCAATCTCGGCACCAAAGTGCAAAAAGAAACAATCAACGAGTGCGAACAGAAAATTCACACCCGTGGACCGTGGATTTGTTATTGTTATTTTACATTTAATAATGTTACGTGTTTATCTTTCTGTTTGTTTTTTGTTATAAATTTAATGTACCTACCACTACACTATTTATGGCCTCACGTTGCTTAAGATGGTTGGTTGAAATTGCCTTTATGCAATAAACCTGCCATTGTACGTTAAGTAAATAATCTCTGCAGCGGCTAAAAAAATTAATATAAAAATACAATTGTTCTACAATAAGCCAATCGTAAATAGATATCTATGTTAAAAGTTCATAATGTATGGGATCTCACATTTTCTAACACTGTTTTATCATATCTCAAAATGATGCCAAGTGGACATGATACATCAATCTTTACACTAAACCATCGATATTTGTCCTTAATATATTTTTCATACACTTCGATTGTATTTTTTGTTTAATTTGTATTAAATAAAATAAAAGATTAAGAAAAATATCTCTCTTGTACAAATGAATTGATAATTCGTCAATTATAAAAATAATTGAATGCAACACAACATGTGATCCAATTTTAACGATGGCGTTAGTATGTATAGTTAAAGAATCAAATGGATGGCAACGGATGGGGAGATAACAAATGGCAGACCCCCTGGAAGACCACCCAAACGATGGAAGGATAGCTGGACGTCCACCTCACAAAAGCAGGCTCCGAGAATAACAGGACACAGTCTTAACTAAAGCAGAAGAAGAAGAAGAAGATTCAAATGTAAATTATTGAATATATTAAAATATTTTGTTATCCTATACAAAACATGTATGACAGGATAGGATAGAATGGAGGTCAGTCTTTTTTTCCAACCCAAAATATGAAAAAAGGTTAATGGTGACGCATGGAGATTTAGTAATAATAAACTATTGGGAGTCCCCGTAGCCCCTGCTAGCCCTAGAACAGGTATACCTAGTTGGACAGCAGTTATCTATTTTTAATAAAGCATATTTAAATGGTATATTTATACTTAGGAAGCATGTTTCAGCGTGATGGAAGATTGGAAAAAGATATTAAAAGGAGAGTAACGGCAGGTAATAGAGTGAATGGTGCATTAAGACCGGTAATGGCTGACCCAATTATTTCGAGGCAAGCAAAGCTCGCGGTACACAATGGTATCGTCGCACCGACTCTAATGTATGCTAGTGAGACATGGACATGGCAGAAGACGCATGAAAGTAGAATTAACGCGGTTGAAATGAGGTCACTAAGACGAATGTGTGGTAAAACGATGTATGATAGAATAAGAAATGAGGATATTAGACGAGAATGTATGATTGAAAGAAATATCGTAAGTAAGATGAAAATAAATGCCATAAGGTGGTTCGGCCACATAGAAAGAATGAGTGATGACCGTCTGACAAAAAAAGTGTACAAGGCTGATAAAAGAGGAACGAAAAGTAGAGGTCGGCCAAGAAAAAGTTGCCACGATCACATAAATGGGATTTTGAAAGATGGTGATGTTAGAAGTAAGAATAATAGAAGAGCGTGTATGAGACGATGTATGGACGTGAATGAAGCGAGGAATGTGTGTCAAGATAGAAGAGTCTGGCGTTCGGTTCTCTCTGCCTACCCCAAATAGGGAAATGGCGTGATGTTATGGTATGGTATGGTATATTTAAATGGTGTGATAAAAGATAAATAAAATAAAAAATACTATCGATTATGAAAAACAAATTGTACGAAACGATGTCGCTAATAAATTCAATTTGTACAAAAATTGTTAAACAAAGTTTGAGATGTACTGCTTATAATGTACATTTTTTCAATATAAAACTAAATTATCTACTTGGTGTGTTTCAGTGTTTTTTGGTAATAAGCGATTGAACACATCAATTTGTTTTTCTTAATAAAGAGTTTGAATAATTCTGGAACTAATTCGTAAAATATTGAAATATTATATTCATATAAAAATTTATACAAATTTTCAGCGTTCCAGCTTTTATGGTTTTTGATATATTATATGGAAAAATGAAATAAAATTTCAAATGTTGGTAGCCCCCTAACTGGAATAAAAATCATAAAAATTTTATACATTTAAATTTTTGGGCTCTGTGCATCAAGCGGATCAAAAGTTATAATGGGGAAACGGACACACACTAAATGTTCCACTTCAAATTATCAGTTAATCCATACCTATATATAAGTACATAATGTTGCGAGAAGCCTCTGAGTTGGTGATTTTTGACTATTAAACTTAGTCGATCTGTTGAGAGAAATAAATTCTCTCGCTCAAATCGACAGTTGGATAAAGTAATTGACTACGGTGAATATCCTCTTTTAAATCAATACACGTGAGACGCCCCCAACATAATTCAGCGTGTCAACTTTTACGTGGGCTTTTCAATTTGTCACAACAACTAGAAATAATAAAAATAAAATAAATGCCATCACAGGAATAATTTTCGGATATTGAAAAGTTCCAGGAAAACACGTGTAAAGTGTCACAAGAGGAATTTATTATTAGAAAATACTGTGGGCGTCAGGGTATAGAATAAATAATCCAATAAAATTATAGCGAGAAGGATGCGGAAGGCAATGAGACACAGCTGAATATTATCACAGAATTGATTGCATTAGAATTAGGGACGTAACGGTGCCGATTCGAATAAATCGGTCAACATAATCGAATTGTAGGACTCGACAAACAAGACAGTTTTATAAAGCGTTGTTAAAAATCTATGGATGCATCAGGGAAAAAGTGACACGTAATTCGCTGCACAACGTCGAAAGCCACTAATTTTATTGGTTAATACAAATTAGAGTATTTTTCTGCACTAAAATTGGTTTATGCACAGGTTATGTCAGCCGCAATCTTTCGCTGGGCGAGGTATAAATATTCGGCGCTCTGAGGCCATACTCTTCACTGCAAATCAGATCCCAATACCCATATTCAGTAACTATTGGAACTAAAATAGGAACGTTCTAAAAATGTAGATTTTAGATTAGCGGTCTTATTTCAGCGTTATAAAATATCAACTTGACTAAATGGAATAAGAACGTACTTACCTATATTGGCCGGAACGTTCTTAAAAAGTTACTGAATTAGACATATTTTGAATAATTATGAAATTTATAAAAATTTCATAATTTTCATAATCATTCAAAATACGTCTAATTCAGTAACATTTTAAAAACGTTCCGGCCAATATAGGTAAGTTCTTATTCCATTTAGTCAAGTTGATATTTTATAACGCTGAAATAAGACCGTAAATCTAAAATCTACAATTTTAGAACGTTCCTAATTTAGTTCCAATAGTTACTGAATAGGGGTTATTGTCGAACTTTTAGCTAATAATCTAACTTTGAAACGGAGAATAATGCTGTAGGTAGATATGTTTTAATCTAGACTATAATTTGGACACGTGGAAAGAATGAGCGAGAAACTGTCCTCCAAAAGAGTCCTTCACCATAAACCAGAGTGTGTGAGGCGTAGGAGGAGTCCCATCCTGAGATTGACTCTTTGTGCGGGGTCAATTGGAAACATGGAACCGTTGACAGATCGGAATGGGGAAGACTTCTTTTGGAGGCCAGGAACCTAGGGATGTGCCGATGATGATAAGAGTCGATAATTTGAATGTGAGCAGGCAGGTAGAGGTTGAAAAGTTTTAAACGATATGTTAAGTAGGTATCTGGATGTGTGAATTATTCTCAATTGAAAGCTTTATCAGTGCGTTTGTTGCATTTTATTTTGATCTTTAAAGTAATTTACAATTTATGCAATGGTCTCTTTTAATTATTTTGAGGAAGTGCATAGGTAATGTCAATCACTCGTCACTCCAAAAAATATACACAAATAAGTTACTCCACAAAGTACACACAAATAAGTTACTCCACAAAGTACACACAAATAAGTTACTCCACAAAGTATACACAAATAAGTTACTCCACAAAGTATACACAAATAAGTTACTCCACAAAGTATACACAAATAAGTCACTCCACAAAGTATTCAAATTTCGACTGGAATATTTTCAGCATTTTCATGAAATGAGTTTGTTAAATTATTTTTTATTTAAATATTTTATTATGAAAACTTGATAATTCTTTAATATCATTTTATGAAAGTGATGTTTTTTTAGCAGTTTGAAAATAAAAATATCAAATCCTATGTTTCCTGAGCTTGGAAGGTCACATTGAAATGTTTGACAGTTGAGAGGCACAGATCAGATATCCTATAAAATCTAATGGGGATTAAGCGAGTATTACATATAAAAATTTGCAAAATTTGAAAAAAAGATACTTTAGTCTATAATCGATAAAGTAGAATAAACACGCAGTACACAGCACACACATAGAGTTAAATTTCGATGAAACTTTCATAATACAATCATAATACATGCCGACCGCCGTGGCAAAGTTGGTAAGCCGTTTGGTTTCTGTGCGGGCGTTCTGGGTTCGATTCCCAGCAGAGGAGAAATTTATTTAAATTAATTTCTCACGCTAATATTGCTTCTCTGGGCAGCAAACACTGGTTAGTTGGAAGAAATTGCCATATGGCAAAAAACTCGCCACTTGCGCAGGGTGCAAGGAAGTGTTTATCATTATTATTATTATACACGATACTTTGTGCACTTTGCCGTAAATAGATAAATAAAAAAAGTTTCTTATTTTGATCATAATAAACATAAAATTTAAGTGATTCGGTATTTTCGATTTTTTACTACAATAATCGATATCGTATCGATAGGATCATGTCCGGTTACATCCCTAATTATAATCAAATCACGATTTAATAAAACCACCGTGAAGTTACTGGATAAGAATTTAGAGAAAAATAATATGAAAAAATTCGTTATTCGATTGAGTTGTTGGAGAAAACAAAATTGACAATAAAATATATTGATATAACGAAAAGTTAATTCTGAAACTATGATTATGAAACGAATGAGGAATGGAAAAAGGAGATTTGATATTTTATGTCACAGAAATATTAAGTCTGTAAAAAATGTATTTTTAGATAAATCTGATTTATTTTTTATTTGATTGAGTAAAATTCTATACTACATACATATATGTATATACATACGAACCCTACCAATGATTTATTGATGTTAGAAAATCACATCATAACACTGGTTTGAAAATGGTATACTGTGTATTTTGTACTCCTAACATATTTAAAGTCGGTGAATGAACAAAAAGACTTGGGCATCACTATCTCTTGCGATCTGAAATGGGAGAAGCATTTGATATCAGTTGTAAAAAAGGCCAATAGCTTAACATACTTAATTATAAAAACCTTCAGCCACTTGCCACATGATTTGTTAATTACAATATATAAAACTTATGTGAGACCAGTTTTGGAATATGGTTACCAAGTTTGGAATCCTTACTTTGAGAAAGATATAAGCATGCTGGAAAGTGTGCAGAGAAGGTTTACCAAACTGGGAAATGGCCTCAGATGCTTAACATATGAAGAACGTCTGAATGTGTTGGGCCTCACTACTTTTGAGGAACGGGGAAAGAGAGGGGATCTCATAGAAACCTTCAAAATACTAAACCAATACTATGACTGTCCTGAATTGAAGCTGATGTTCTGCCTCAACGAAAATACTAACTTAAGATGTCATAGTTTGAAGATAGACAAACACAGTTTCAGGCAGAATCCCTGGAAGCATTTCTTGTCCAATAGAGTCGTGGATGCGTGGAACAGTTTGCCACCGGAACTTGTTGTTGCACAAAGTGTTAATGTGTTTAAAAATATACTTGACAGACTGAACAAGTGAATACTGTTGTGAGATCAGACATATCAGCATAGCTGCCTGTCTGATAACATTTAATATTAATAATAATAATAACATCATCATGGAACTGGTTGCAATTAAATATAGGTAAATATTAGGAAAGTAATACACTATCGCAAAATTAGATATTAGGGAAGTAATACACTATTTAAAAATACAAAATGACTATCTTGATTTTTTTTGTAATTCGTTCATTTAGTTGAGCTCGTCAAGCGAAAGCATGCAGGTGATATAATCTGTGCTCAAACCAATATTAGTACAAGGATTAACTATAATTTGAATGAACTAATAAAATCAATTGATATTCGACCTTGTGTAGCCTATTGCGTATGACAAATATTTGTGACAAAGTCAAATATTTGTACACATGCTTTATAAAACAATCACCCGCATACTTTTATTTGTCGAGCTCTACTAGGTAGTGCGGAAAAGTTGCTAGAATATAAAATGTAGAATTTTATAAAAAATAAAATTTTCCTGTGCCCCAACACGCCTTTGAAAATGGGATATAAAAGTCTGTGAGGCACCGGCTTAGAAAAGTGCTTCCACTCTTTTCTATTATTGTTTTCGAGTGTCCCGTAAGAGCCGGGTAATCGAAAATACAACAGGCAACTATAACATCTCACATAGTTCAGCAATGAGGTTCACCACCCATTCTGAATATAGTGCCTTTTTAGGTGAGACGAGACTGGTGTGTGGGTATACACAGATATGTTGTGCTCCCTTTTATAAGGCAATGCACACCCGCACACCTTTCGCTGGTTACCCCACATTGTGGGATATGCCGTGATGGTATGAATGAATGAATGAATGAATGAATGAAGTCTTCTTCTTATTCGTTTAATAGACCTATTGGTCTGTAATTCAAAAACTATGCCTCCTGAGATGACGAAGTTCTTCTATCCTTCCATCTCTTGTGTGATCGGTGGTGGTAGACGGCTTCCAGGGGGGATTTCATACTAGAGTCTACAATCTGAATCTACCCGTTTGCTTTCTGTTTCCGGTTGGCTCTCTGATTGGTTGAGATCTCGTAGTATTAAGTCAAATGAGCTGTGAAATTTTATATTAAATGCGAAAAATTAAAAGAATATTATATATTTAATTTATAATAATTTATAATTCAATTTATAAAGCAACTCGCTCACGCGAGTCGCTATTATTATTATACACAAACTTAAACCTAACCTAAGAATGCAGAAAAGAAACTCGGGGGCTAGACGCTACTGGATTTCATTTGTTGCTATATACGCAAGTCTATCACTGTCCATTCTGGCTACGTGGTTCCTCCAATATTTTCTTCTGGATCTACTCCACCGAACCATGTCCTCTATTCCACATGCTTTTCTTATTTCAACATTGCGAAAATGATCTCAATTACGAATCTAGAACCTTCAATTCCGTTGTCTTTAGGAGACCCTTGGTTTGTACAATGTCTGCTCGTATTTCCACAGCATACGTCATGATCGGTCCCACACATGTCTTATATATTCTGACCTTGTTGTCAATACGCATGTGTTTATTTTTCGAGACCATATTTTTTAGACATATAGGTACGGCAGATGCTTTATTGACTTTTCTACTCCTAAATATTTGAAACTCATTAACTGCTCCACGGGCTTATCATCAACAGTTAGCTTACACCTTGAAGATTGTTTGGACATAGTAATACTTTTTGTTTTATTGACTGATATAGCCATGTTTAGCCTCTGTGATACCACGTGGAATTTTTTGAGATAAAAGTCAAAAAAAATAATTATGAAAATTACTCAATTGTTTCCGACCGGGCAAATTTCTATTGAAAAGATTATGTTTTTTGTGTTTAAAACATCAAGTAATTGGTAAAAGTAAGCACGAATAGTCGAAATAATATTATATCAAAACACACTATCAACAAAAATATCAACAAACAGAAATATTTGCGTATATTTACTGAAAATAAATATAAGAAAGAAATTTATTACTCTGCAGTTTACAGAATCATCTTTCACTTATGTCACACGAATCGGAATCCGAATATTCCGATCATCTGTCACACCGGCTTCGTAAATAATTTCAGTCGAGACCGTCATAGTTTTTTCTTTTATATTTTGATTAGGTCCAACAAGCGAACAATATTTACTAAATCAATTATACAAATACCTAAATATCTAATATTTTTTTATAAAAACATCCCGTAATGTGATTGATAATCGTGGATGTAGCGAATAAATGAATAAAAAAAAATACTTTACGACTGAAGAAAAAGACGTATGAAATTTAATGTCAAAAAGTTCGTAGAATTTGTATGGTGGTATGAACGGAATGCAAAATGGTGCTTAGTAGAAGCATTCAGCAACGCCAAGTTATCGGGAGTTCATGAGACACGAAGAGGTATAAAATCGTAGGAATGTTACGTTAGTATTTTGTATGTAGACTCGGTTTTCCCGCCTTCGCGCGCTTGGTGTCCGCGCCGCCATACCGCTACTGTCCGCGACATAACCAATAATATGACGCGACGTGATCGACACAGTGCAGTGGATTGGAGCTAAAATATTTTTTCATAAAATATTGTTCTTCGACTTCACAAGATAAAAATACCAAGTAACAAATGCACTGGAATCATTGATTTATATGTAACAAAATTTAAAATGGAATATTTTACAATATTTTAAAAGATAAAATTCACGTAAATTATACAAACATTTTAAATTTAATAAATAACGCCTAGTCATTGGTTAAACTGAAAAACGGAATGGTGACCAATGTTTTGCTTACTTATGAATTTCGGACCTATTTTCAGTTAGATGAGACATGTATGTACTTATAATAAAATAAGTTTTCAATTTTAAATTAGGTACCTATAAATACATATAAATAAATATTAATCACTTTCATGGCGATAAATGGACCCCACAGCACACATTCAACATACATATAAAAAAATCGTTGATAAGAAAAATAAGTCTTGGCGGTAAAGGTTTTCTGGAGTTTTTTCCTCGTCCAAAAAGATATACAGTGTCCCGGTGGACTGCGCGCGACGGTCTCAAGTATTAGGAGAACATAATCGACGAGTGGCATATTATTTTCAAGTATTGTGCAAACGTGTAACGAAAATACCGCGAATACACAAGATTTTCCGCCCACCGCGCCGTGTAATTCTACGGGACTTTTATAAAAGGTTCAAAGTTGAAGATCGGTTCGCGATGTTCTGTATAGCATAGTACTAACATTTTTACATTTTGTATCGCGCTGTTTAGATATTTTCAAATGAATGAAAATAAATCTAATAAAATTATATCCATACAGTTTGCTGGTTTCCCGATAGTATTAGAGCGCGAAATACGAAGCATCTGGCACAGAAGAGGTTGGTTGTTGACATTCCATTTTCACATTGAACCATAGAAAAAAGATTTACTTTTGATTATATGAAAATTTCAACCACAGATAAAAAAAAGTACTTTTAAAATTAAATACGTAACATTTTCGGAACTTTTACATGACTTCAAGGACAAAATTATACATTTCTTTTGTTTCCGTAAAAATGTCTTGGTGATTGAATTACATGAAAAATAGAGATATAAAAATGAGTTTCTCGTGTAATAAAAATTGTAACTTTTTAGTAATATAGACATAATAGAATAAAATGAATGTCTACATTCCTATTTGAGTTTAAACTGACTGTTATGGCCCTGGCGAAATGAAATAGGTAATATTAGCTAATATGGACTGTATATTTTGAAGGAATTTGGTTAGGACAGGACAAGAGAAATTATCACCAGGAACTGAGATTGACTTACCCCAGGGCCTACCAGCCACCATACATTGAAATCGGTCCAATTCTGTTGTGAAGGACGTGATGGTATGTGTGTGTGTCTATGTATGTGTGTATTATAATATCAGAAAGCTTTTGGACGGTTTAAAAGATGTCTCTGTTTAGAAATCAGAAAATTTTGCCATAAGTAAAAAAAAAACATCGATCTTTCAAGTATATTTTAAATTTTTCATGAGCGAATACATTTTAACTACTTAATTTATTAATATAATTGTTATTTCTTATTTTTAGCATATGTCGCGTTTGCTAAAAATATTGAGATGAATTGATTTACTGAAATAACTGAAAGTGATGTTGGAAATTTGTTTTATTCTGGCAATAATATATTCTTCACGTGTTGGTGATGTGTTCTGTCATCTGTCATTATGCGTCATTGTGTTTTCCGTGAAACGCGGTCCAAAACTATTATTTCTTATTTCGCATTTCATATTTAAAAGCTTTGTAAACAACTTAAATATTTTAAAATGCCACGTCGATGTTGTGTCACTTCATGTGGTTCGAAGGAATCAAGCAAATCAATACAACGGCAATTTTGTTTTCCGTCAATACGAGATCGTTGTAGATTGATAAAGTGGATTTCCGCGCGTGGAAATATTCATCTTCTCCGCAAAGATTTTAGCAAATTTCATTTAAATAAGACAATATGATATTGTGGTATGATTTGGCATATTTTATTATTTTATAAATGTCGAGTAATTCGTTATAATAAACACCATTGTTCGTTACAATTGTCTTTTCTTGTTAACCTAAAAATTTTTGTATGTGAATTTTACTTCCTTCTTGCAGTGTTTCTCATAATGGTTGAATAATATAAGCATATTATACAATTTCAACCATTATAAGAAATAAATGCAGAAGCAATATTCAAATAAATAAATAAAGTCGAATTTAGCCCCCCCCCCTATAGGCCTAGCCCCGCCTATGCCCCGCCTCTTAATGAGCTTTTGTACGGTTTAACAGATGGCAGTAAGCAGTATTGTTATGTTGCCAACTTCAAGTTGGTTCAGAAGTTGGTACAATTTCAATATACGGTGGCTTGCGTTCTTTAGTTAGTGTGTTCTATGACTTACCCGGGTTCTTGGCAATATACTGGATGTTGCCCTATGTAATTTCTTGATAAAGGTATATTACACTCAGTGAGAATATAGTATTTCTTGTTTATTTTTTGAATGTGTTCCGAATTATTTAAATGTAAGTTCCGAATGGTAGGTAGGTACTTGAATATTTTATTCCCTGGCGGCGTCTGGTCTCAGCGTGGTGATAATAATCCAAGAATGGAACATGGATAGGCAGGATCTTAAATGCCCAGTTTTAGTATAGCCAAAACTGCCCAAGTTATGAATTATAATAAATAGTAAGTAAGTGAATACTTACCAGATAAAAGGGAATATAAAAAATAAAGGAATAATAAAATAATCATAAAGATTAAATAAATGAACAAATAAGACAAAATAATCTTAACAAGACATGTGTGAAAATGATTTTTAATTATATCCTTTATTAAATAGTTGATTTATGTATGGGTTTATACCTGACGAAATATTGAAAATTTATTTATTATTAATTTCATTAAAAGGATTGTTGAATCCGTTACTTTTAAATGTTTGTAAAATACTCACTGGTTCCTGTTTGCCTTTGGACTCCTTCCCAAGCCCTTCACCAGCAGACCATCCCATTTTCTGCAGCATTTTGAAACCTTTGTTGGTGGAAGTTATTGATCTAAAAAAAACATAACAACATTCAAAAACTGTGTCAAAAAGAGTGCCACCCCCCGGTAGTGGAATCATCTTACATTAAGATTGCTATAAGATCACAGATCAAGTCAATAGTGTGAAATACAACAATCAAAGTATTGGTAACATTTTATAACACAAGCATTATAATTATAATTTATCACTTCTTATTCATATTCTTTGGTTTCAATCTTGGGAAATGGTTGGCAGCAAAGTGATGCATCTCTTCTTTAACTCCGTTCAGTCTTCAGGACTCTCTTCAACACTAAAGGAGGTACACTTCATGTCGTGGAACACCCCTTCTAAATACTCCCAATGAGGACGCTCTCTGCTAGTCGAGATCCTTCTGGGAATCTCAAGGGCAAGACATATTTTTGGTGCAAAATAGCAATGTCACATAACTCCACTACTAAACGAATTACACTGGTTGAAATATCCAGAGCGAATTGATTACAAAATTTGTTTGACGGTGTTTAATACCTTGAACAATCTAGTACCACAATACATTCAAGAGCTAAAATAAGTTGGGATATTACAGAAGAACCAGGAACTCAAGGCACCTACAGGGCTTACGACCTGTCATCGGCTGGTTTAAGTGACCACTTTATGCGCTTGCGCAACTTTCACCAATGCCTTCTTATTGAGTTCCCTTATCAATGTAATTTTGGAAGTTCTATATATTAGAATAATGTGAAACAATTCATTTGAAAATAATGCACTATTACTATTGCCATCTATGAAGTAATGAAGAAACATTTTTTTTGTAACGCCGTTCATTGAGAAATTGTTTTAATTGTAAACAATGAAAGCAACAGTCCTAATAAATGAGGTGACGGTGTCTCGCACAGATGTCACCCCTGGGGGGCAAGTCTGGTCCAATCGGCGAAATCAAAACCCTAATGATTACCCATATCATGGATATAATTAATATATGGAGTTCTATAATATCTTTAGATGTCATAGAACTCCATATGATAATTATATCCATGATATGGGTAGTCATTAGGGTTTTGATTTCGCCGATCGGACCAGACTTGCCCCCCTGAACTGCTGCACCCCTGAAAAATTATTTCATTTTTGGCTTGTTTACCTACTTGTAACAATGTGTATGTAAATCTAATATTTCCTGGTTCTTCTATAATATCCCAACTTCGTCTCTATTGAGATGATATTAAAGTTTGTCAATAAAAATATCATTTAACTCCCTATAGGGAACAAAATCCATTGTTTGCGTATATTCAATAAAAAAAATATAAGGGATATTAAAGTTTGTCATTAAAAAAAAATTACATATGAATTTTAATAACTGGATATGAAAGCAAACTATTGAAACTTACTGATCTAGACTGGCCTGTTCAGTCTTGGCACCGTGGTGTAGAGATCCTACTTCTTCTCTTCTCTTTCTGGCTTTATCTTCATATCCCTCAGCCAGTAAATTTCCTTCACTCTGACCCTCTTCCTCTGCCTTCTCGCTGAACGGATTTATCTTGTATTTAACTTTCAACCTATAAATCTCCTTCCTGTGCTCTTTTCTCAAATTTCTCGGTTTATAATCCTTGGATTGAGCTTCGGGTAGAGGCAGATCTAAAAAAAAACAGAAAATTCTTTAGAAAAAACTAACAATTTAGTACATATTAAAACTACAAGAATTTGAGAAAAGTTGTTTTATTCTTCTGTTTGTGATGAAACATTGGTGATTCGTTCAGCACATACCCGGGAAGGTTTCTGAGTCAATTTTTAAATTTATTCAACATCTCACAAACAAATTTTCTTAAAATGATCTACTAAGTGCCTTTTCACACAACCCGGTTGCCGGGTAGCCGGTACCGGGTAAGCGCCGGGTAACTGGCAGTGAAGTGTATGGGCACGCATTGTAGCTTTCACACGCACCGGCATGCATGCCCATACAATTACCCGGCGCTTATCCGGCAACCGGATTGTGTGAAAAGGCACTAAGAAAGGTAAAGGCAACTCCTCACAGATGCCAGACTTAACTTTTTCATACCAATACAATATATTCCATAAGAGAGAAAATAGCAAAACTAGCTGGCCTAAAATTATTTCTTGAAAACGTTGCTATCTCTCGTAATGTTTTTATTTAAAATAAATAAGTGCTGTGTATTTTCATTTCAAATAAATTGTATTTTGCATATTTTGATTATTTAAAATCAATAGATGTTTGTTATGCTCGTAACTTTGAATAAATGGTTATGTAATTACTTAAATTTACAATCAAAGTATAGAACATTTAAACAAACCTTGAATAAGCAGTCCTGGTTCACAATGTCCACAAGTGGAGTTACCTTTGTGTATGTGACAGAGCAATTTGGTTGTTGCTAACTGAATGACACTCCCATGCATTACCTATAAAAAAAATAAGTTTTAAACAGCTCAGTGTATAAACTTGATTTAATTTATAACATTGCTACAACAACTTCAAGATTAAGTTTAATGGATCTAGATTGGATAAATCTGTACTCCCATCGACAGGGGAATTACTAAGATCAGTGCATATTCAACCAATATCTAATAAAAATAAAAATGTTTGTAAATGACTTTAATTATTTGCAAAATTCTCTAATCTATTTAAATTTTCTTTAGGGGAATATTAACATAATATTTAAGATTGATAGACATAAAACTTGAAATATACCTCCATTGTCTCACTCTCCTGTTGAGCGGCCGACATTCTCTTGCCGTTCAACAATGTTCCGTTTCTCGATCCCATGTCCACAACAAAATACAGTTTTTTAGCCGAGTCAAAAGAAAAGGTGAGATGATGCTGAAAACAACATATTGAAAATCATACTAACTGAAATATTACAATAAATATGTATTATATGGCATAATGGTGAAGTAAGAAGTTGCATAAAATAATTAGCTGAGATTAGGTTGAAATTATTATTAATTTAATATTATTATTTATTTATTTATTTTATTAGCTTACATAAATGATATAAGTATTACAATGCAATTACATACTTGAAATATTGTGTGTGCACAATTGTGTGTGTGTTACTGGTAAGTGTGTAGTTGCGTTGGAACAGTGAATACCTCACTAGGAAGTCCTGTTCTGAGGTGTCCATTTGATGTAAATTGATTTTAGTAATTTGTTATTGTAATAAATGTAGGATTTTATTATTAATTTATTTATTTATTTATTCGGGAAGCCAACAGCTCATTTACATTTTTTATAATACAATTTAGCATATAATTGAGAGCCAATAACAAGCTTTCCATCAATAACTAGGAATTACTGTAGACAACTCATGTAGGTACACATACACATGCACCCACACACACACATACAATTCGTATGGGATGGAATGTTTGATTTGGTGTTATAGTGTTATTTATATGTTCCAAACCAATCTATTTATCGTATGGGTTAATCACATACACATCATTACAAAACAAAGTTTAGATACAAAAATAATAATAATTAACACAAGTAGGCTTGCTTGTCAACGTTTAATGTCAATGTTTAAAATATAATTAGTCCAAATCAATATTATATATCCATGATAATGTTTTGTAGTTTTGTGACGTTGTATATTGTGATAGCAGTTTTAGTGAATTTGGTAGACAATTGTGTAATTTGATGCCATAATATTTTTAATGTTTTTGGCCATGCGTGGTTCAAACATGCTCTACTATTAGTCATATAATACTCTGATATTACTCTGACTTTGTACAATCCCATCCCACTTTCATTATAATCCGCCACATCCATATATTTATGGCCGTGTGTGGTTCAAACATGCTCTACTATTATTCATATATGCTCTGATATTACTCTGACTTTGTACAATCCCATCCCACTCTCATTATAATCCGCCACATCCATATATTTATGGCCGTGTGTGGTTCAAACATGCTCTACTATTATTCATATATGCTCTAATATTACTCTGACTTTGTACAATCCCATCCCACTCTCATTATAATCCGCCACATCCATATATTTATGGCCGTGTGTGGTTCAAACATGCTCTACTATTATTCATATATGCTCTAATATTACTCTGACTTTGTACAATCCCATCCCACTCTCATTATAATCCGCCACATCCATATATTTATGGCCGTGTGTGGTTCAAACATGCTCTACTATTATTCATATATGCTCTAATATTACTCTGACTTTGTACAATCCCATCCCACTCTCATTATAATCCGCCACATCCATATATTTATGGCCGTGTGTGGTTCAAACATGCTCTACTATTATTCATATATGCTCTAATATTACTCTGACTTTGTACAATCCCATCCCACTCTCATTATAATCCGCCATATCCATATATTTATGGCCGTGTGTGGTTCAAACATGCTCTACTATTATTCATATATGCTCTAATATTACTCTGACTTTGTACAATCCCATCCCACTCTCATTATAATCCGCCACATCCATATATTTATGGCCGTGTGTGGTTCAAACATGCTCTACTATTATTCATATATGCTCTAATATTACTCTGACTTTGTACAATCCCATCCCACTCTCATTATAATCCGCCACATCCATATATTTATGGCCGTGTCTGGTTCAAACATGCTCTGCTATTATTAATTTATGCTCTGATATTACTCTGACTTTGTACATTCCCATCCCATTCTCATTATAATCCGCCACATCCATATATTTTTTTTGATAAATAACAAAAAATATATATATTAACTTACCCGAGAAACATTTTCTTCCGGAATAATAACAGAGTGGTTTGTTCCTTCTCTTCCAAGAGTTCCTCCATCTTTAGTTAGAATAAAGAGTGACCCGACTTTAAGTTTTGTGTTCCCAGTTTCCTGAACTATTATCCTCATACATGGTGGATATTGGGATGCAACAGATTCTAAAAATAACACATAAATTTATCCAAACAATTTAAATTACCTATTGAATACTTTAATAATACTATAAAAATTAACAAAAAAATAACACAGTTATAATCCACAACGAGCCTAAGTGCATTCGTTAGACACAGTTATTATCTACAACGAGCCTAAGTGCTTTCATTAGACACAGTTATTATCTACAACGAGCCTAAGTGCTTTCATTAGACACAGTTATTATCTACAACGAGCCTAAGTGCTTTCATTAGACACAGTTATTATCTACAACGAGCCTTAGTGCTTTCATTAGACACAGTTATTATCTACAACGAGCCTAAGTGCTTTCATTAGACACAGTTATTATCTACAACGAGCCTAAGTGCTTTCATTAGACACAGTTATTATCTATAACCAGCCTAAGTGCTTTCATAAGACACAGTTATTATCTACAACCAGCCTAAGTGCTTTCATAAGACACAGTTATTATCTACAACGAGCCTAAGTGCTTTCATTAGACACAGTTATTATCTACAACGAGCCTAAGTGCTTTCATTAGACACAGTTATTATATACAACAAGCCTGAGTGCTTTCATTATAGACACAGTTATTATCTACAACTAGCTTAAGTGCTTTCATTAGACACAGCTAGCATCCCTAGAGGGCAAAATATATACTTGTGCTTAGGCAAAAATTCAATTCATAATCATTGTAGATAAATACTTTGTTTTATTTTATCTTTATAAATAAATTTAATTTATAATTATGAACTTACTTATAATTTATAACTAATGATAAAACTTTGAAATTATCAAAAAATACTTTTATTTCAATTATTCATCTTCACCAGAAGAAGGAAGGTTTCACCTTCTAAGGGTGTTTTCAAATAATTCAAATAAGTATATAAAATAAAATAGTGGAAAGACAATATCTGATACGAAGTAAAGTGGTTTTATACTAAAATGCTGGTTGGAAGAAATTTACGTATGGTAATAAGCCTGCAAGTATTTATTTTATTTTACATTACTTGTCAGGCAACTAACAGGTACTATGTCAAATATTAATTTAACACGCACACAATAACAAGCTTACTTACAATATTAATTGTCTCACAGATCCAGATTAAAAACACAATTAAAAACTGTGTCTCCACCGGGAATCGAACCCGGGACCTTTGGATTAGCAGTCAGGTACCTAACAAACTGAGCCACAAAGGCCAACAAAGTATGTAAATTATACGTACATAAAGTTACAGTAAATAAATGCTGACAGAAATGAGGGAAACAAGAGACAAATGTGTATGATGCATGACTGTTGATGAGGTGAGGGATGCATATCAAGACAGAATAATTTGGCATTCAGTTCTCTTAGTCTACCCATGACATGAGGTGATATTATTTATGTATGATTTAATATTAAAACAAACATTGATGAACATATTATATTTATCAAACTTTTTATTTATAGTGAAAAAGCTTGAATATGTGGCGGGCTGAGCCAACTAGCCTCCCCGCCAGGCGACCTGCCCGTTATAAGGAGCGGTTGGGGCCGCGAGGCGGCTATCTTCTGTAGACTCCAGCCACGGTCGAAGGTTACGCGTCGTCCTTTCCTTTTTTGTTCGTGAAATTATACACGTAGTTTAATTTGTGATAATTATTATTTTGTTAATTTTGTAATTAGTTGTTGAGTAATAAACGATCTGTAAGTAATACATCTTTTAATATTGAAATACCCACTGCTTTTATTCACTACTGCTTAATATTGTGTCTATCTATGCTGTACGCGTACTTCTGGTATCGTACAGTATAATAGGGGACGGTTCGTCCATATAACACGTGTGGACCAACCGTGAAACAGGTACACGTGCGATTAGTTCGATCCTAATCCAAACGTGTGAAAGGTTCATTCGTCCGGTAGTTCGATTCTGCCCAAACGAATAAGTGGAACAGGGTATCAAACCCTCGTTGTTTTAATCCATGAGAGCCATACCTCCAATAAACCCTTGAGCAACAACCCCCATAAATTTTAAGTTTTATCTATAATTAAAAGTAAAGACTTTTTGATTCTACATTAATTAAATTAAACTACATTAATTAAATTAAACTTCGTCGATAATTAACCCCCATAAAGGTAAAACTCCTATAAATAGATATTATACAAAGTATAGGGACTGGCTGCCTTACTAAAAAAAAAAAAAAATATTATACGAAAACTGGGAAATTAGGCACCTACAGGGCTTATGGGCTGTTTTACGTGATCATTTAAAGCGCATGCAAAAAAAAAAAAAAAAAAAAAAAAAAAAAAAAAAAAAAAAAAAAAAAAAAAAAAAAAAAAAAAAAAAAAAAAAAAAAAAAAAAAAAAAAAAAAATGCGCATGCAAAACATTCACCAATAGTGCTTATTAATTGAGTTCCCTTATCAATTTGAATTTGAAACTTGTATATTATGTTGTGTGGCATTCTCATAACACTTTAGGATGAAATTACTAACGCCATCTATGAAAATTATGACAAAACTTTTTCTAACAACATGATCCTAATAGTGAATATATTACAACTTCTGCTCTATTGAGATACTTCCACCAGAGAAAAATCCAATATTTGTATATAAATCATATTCGATCACAAATATCCATTTATATATATATTCAGATTGCTTTACACATAAAAATAAAATGATTGGTTCAATCATCTTAGTATTACCATTAGAAGTGGAAGAATCAGAATCACTAGAATTATCTTCACTGTTTGAACATTCACCATCCTCCAAATCGGATTTATCAACAGATAAAGATTGAGATTCAACACTTCTACCAGACTTGGAATTCATTTCTTGAGATGGAATGTCAGCATCTAATTTTGATTCATCATTAACATCTTTGTCTACAGTTTTATCAGAACCCTCATTATCTTTAACTGTTTTATCTGGATTATTTTCAACTTTGTTACTATCTGATTCGCATTTATCTGATTCCAAAATGTTCAGTTTTGATGTTTTCAATTCTAAATCGTTTGATTTTAGCTTTTTCACGTTGGCTACACTTTCAACTTCTCGGTCATCTTTGGCTGTTCTCTTCTTTTTGTCTCCATCTCGTTTCTCCTGCAAGGCAACAGTACAGAGTTGGTATTGTTGGTAAGGCTGATGAGGGTTTGTGAGTTAAACATACCTAATGCGTGTCGGCGACCCCTTAGAGACATGGATGCCAGACTCGTTGACAACTTTTCAAATGATTCATCATTATGCTCAACCTGCAAACAGAATACAGTTTTTTTTAAACATTAAAGAACTTGTATTACAAAAGGGGGGGAAATCAAACTAAGGCTAGATTCAAACCGAAATAAACATAATTTTTGACTGAAACAGGAAAAAAAAAATACTCATCAATACTTTAACATGCAAACTAAACCATTCAACAGTAATTTTGTAAAGACCAGGATCAGGAAAGCGTAAATTCTTTACTTTTGAAAAATGTTCACAAGTCTACGTTAAAACCACAGTCTACATTTTGCTCCAATTAAACACCATTCAATTATGTGATCTTGTTGATAAATAAATGTAGACAAATCGTCGTCTCATACATGCTCGTCGATTATTCAAGCTTCTTATATTTCCTTCTTTCAAAATATCATTCACATGGTCATGCCGTCCCTTTCTGGGGCGGCCCCTGCTATTCACTCTATCTCTTACACCCATGCATATTTTTTTGGTCAGTCGTTCATCATTCATTCTTTGAATATGTCCAAACCACCTCAAGGAATTCACTTTCATTTCACTTATAATACTCTTCTTCAACTTGCATTCTCTCCTTATGTCCTCATTTTTCATTCTATCATATTAATTACAAATGTATTCATTATTATTTATTGTGCAAGATTCAATTACAATTAAGATTTGACTAATTTAAATCCGACAAATGAAAGTGATAGATTAAATAAAAGCTGTTTAAAAGAAATAAATACTCACATCAATAATAAAGTGTGTGACAAATGAAGGAAAAGTTGGTCACGTTGAGTGCTTTACCTTTTTATGCCTTCCCTTTGTCTCCGCAGACGGTTGATGAGACTGTTGAGCCACGGAGAACTGGCTGGTGTCTGCGTGTGAATGAAAAACAAACTGATTTTGACCCTTGTCAAAATAGTAATAACATCCTGTACTACCGTGATAATACAATCCAAGCTCCTAAAATAAATCAAAAATACAAATATAGGCAGGAACAAATTCTATTCAAGAAATACATCTGTCTGATTTTATGACATATAATGCCTGATTTACACCAGTTTAGTGTTTAGTAAAGTGGCAGGTAACAAGTAATGTGGAAGATATGTAACAAGTAAAGTGAAAAGAAACAAGTAAAGTGGCTATAAACAAGTGAAGTGGTAGGAAACAAGTAAAGTGGCAGGTAACAAGTAAAGTGGCAGGAAACATGTAAAGTGACCGTTTACACTACAGACATCAAAGTACATTAATTTGTTTTATAGTTTTCACATGTACATACAATCATTTTATATAAGTACTAAAAATCATTCAGTTAACATTGAAATAAAAATAATTAAATAGTAACACTATAATCTTCTTTTTCTTCCATGCCTCTTCCCAGTTCATCTGGGGTCGGTCCCTCTGGTACGCAATATACAGAACTTTCAATCTTTATTTATTTAATCTTCTTGTACATACAATTAGTACACTGGCGGGCTTATTGCCTAATGGCGATTTCTTCCAACTAGCCAGAGTAAATGTTAAATATACAAAACAATGTGTACTATGGCAATAAGTTAATCACATTAAAAAATAAATAAACGTAGCAGAAGAAAATTAATAAAAAAAAAGAGAAAAACAAAGAAGATAGCATATAAGAAAAAATCATAGCAATGATAGGAAGACTAAGGGATAAGGAAAGGAAGAGGAGAGAAAGATGTAATCAGGTGTTGTCAGATAAGTATTTAGCCTTTTCTTGAAGATGTTTAGTGAGATAGACGACGTAAAATCAGTACTTAGGCTATTCCATAGATTATTCCATAGATGATCTTGCGTCATCTCTCTGATTAGTTGCTTCTCCATCAGCTCCCTTTCAATATTTATCCACCATGTGGCTTATGGACGGCCTATAGTTCCGGACTGAGTGGGTATGTCCAATGCGTGTTTAATCATGTGATTGTCATTTTGTCTGGTAATGTGTCACTATAATATTTCATTATATACTTTCTACAAATTGGGAGATCTGTGGACAAGTCAACATATGGTGCTGCTATCGAAACATTATTATTATTAACCCTTTGAACACGTAAATCGACTAAAGTCACCCGAATTTTTTTTACCTTTGGACGCGTAAATCGACTATAGTCCATGGCTTGTAGAAAACGTTACCTTTGGACGTGATAGTCGAGTTTAGTCACTCTGCATTTATGACATGTCTGTGATATACAGACCCTTTGTTTTTGTTTTAATATTGCGCAGGGGTGGGGGAAATAGATGCCAAACGTATGTTTCTTTTCTTCTTATCATTATAGAGGACAGTATTCATTTTTATTATATGTTTGAATACATTTGTTGATGCTGAATATTTAGAATTATTAGACGATTCTTGTTAGAGTTTGGTGAAGTCGTGTATACTGTTGTGCTGCTCTTGAGATTATTATCATCCCCTGTTGGATACTAAATATGAGTAATTTTCATTAGAATCTTATTATAAACGTTTTCGTGTTTTTATTGTATTATAATAGAATTATTATTATTTGCATTCAAGTTATATGAAGTAAATGTGAAGTATTCTCTTTAATGTGGGGATGATAACTAAAAATAATCAACGCAGCATATCTGTCAAATCGCGGCTATTTGCAATATAAACAAGTTCCTAACTGTTACTTATAGAGAGCCGTATATCAGAATGGTCGCATACCCACTCATATGCGGTTTATAATATCCATCCATCTCTTTCACATACTGCTATGTCCTATTTTATGCAACTCTTTGCAAAATGCAAGAGTTTTAGGATTTTTTTTCAAGTTTTGATGTAGTTTTCTATTGCAAAATACAGGGAAGTGACTAATTTCCAAAAATAACAAACAATAAAGTGACAAAATAAAAACTTACAGCATTGTAATAATATCCCGTACTGTAGTCATAATACATTCCAGAAGTAGCCTCGTAGACCATACCATTCTGTTGAAGAGCACTTTCCGCTGCTTCCTTCACTTGTTCAGCTATACTAACCGTATTCTCTGAATTAGTTTGCTCCAACTTCCACTCATTCCCAGCTTCCTCTTTCCAGTCTTCAACGATAGCCTCCTTATTGTCCATTTGATCTGTTTGACACCCAACATCACACTTTTTGCGTTTGCTTTTTTTCTAGAATACATTTTCCTGTTTTAATATATTTTTTTCAACAAAAAAGTGCAATGAACAAAAATTATCAGGATCAATTGGGACCGTACCTGTAGCATTACTCTGTACACTCGAATCTGATCCCATTTTCAAATTTTCCTTAAGAACTTACCTACCTGTCACCTGTGTACATTCAAATTATCGATTATTGTCTGTGTCCTAAGCTAGAAGAGGTTAATGATTTAAGATATTTAGGAATAATTAAAGATAAGTTTTTAAAATCGGATTCACACACAAAGATTTTTTCCAAAAAAACGTGACCTGCTTATAATTTACCATGCGTTTGTTAACTCTATTCTGAGCTATGGTTTAGTTGGTTGAGGTGAAGGCAATAAATTTGCATTGTATCATTTGGACATAATTCGGAAATCATTAATTCGTGTCATCTAAAAAAACCCTATATTGGTATCCCAGTAATGATCTCTACAATGAATTTGGTGTTCTTAATGTAAGACAAATGAATATATTAAAAACAGCCATTTATTTTCATAATAATCTGAAACTGTTTCAAGACACCAGACACAATTTTGATAAAACAAAACTAAACAAGAAAATATTCTTTAAGCAAACTTCGCCTTTAGACAGACATCTTGTTTTTCTGGGATCTAAAATCCACAATTCATTGCCTGTTAACTTGAAACACTCAAACTTGAATTATCCTCCCTACCTACAGAATAAATTTTCGAAGAGCAGGTAAAAAATAAACATATTTTTTTCTTTAGAATTCCACGAAACAATACCAGTTAAAGTCAACCCTGATAATAGACCCAAAAACGCTGACGACACATCTGTACGCCTCGAGTGTTTTCGACAAACTACCTGCTATGATGAATCATGATGTATTTTCGCCATAGCGTATCACGTACTGATTAAATAATTTTAAAACATATTTTTTTCAATGCGCGTACGTGATACGGGTTAGCACAGAATGGAGCGATCGAAATGCGCGTATCACGTACGCTCTGTTGCTAGGGAGGTTATTAAAAAAAAATAATAAAAAACTAAGATGTGAGTCCTATATGTTGGTCGTGAAATTTCAGAGAGAATAGTCACTCACATTTTAATTTGATGTCAATTAACTTTTTTTTCTTTAATCTGTGGTTTTTATTCTTTATTCTGTGTGTTATTAAAAAAAAATTCTACTGTTATACAACGTACTTATAGATACATAAAATATAACCTACATAAATATTGGCTATCTTCAAACAGATATTCCTAGCTAGATGGCCATAGGATATAACTATGTATTAAATTATGTATTTATTTATAAAAAAATAAATTACAATTGAGATACACCTATCTACACTACATTATTCTCCGTTACAAAGGTAGATTCTTAGTGAAAAGTTTCAAATTGGGATCGGATTTGCAGTAGAGAGTTAGAGGAAGCTGATTTGGAAAATAATGGAAAATAGGTATGTATGTTGTTATTTTTTTTTTAAATACGCAAAATATATGTACAGTAAGAATGTAATGTATTTATTTTTATAGCAAAAAATTGTTATTTACGCTATCTAAAGTACAGTATGTACTTACATAAACACAATCAGTCCTTATTTTCATTTTTTATTGCTCGGGCAACTAACAGGTATTATTTTAAATATCAATTTAATATGCACTAAATAGGTAACAATTTGCCACATTCTGGAGACTTCATCGTCTCACAGATCTAGACAAAAAACTCAATTTTGAAACTGTGTCTCTACCGGGACCATCTTAGCTAAAGAATCAGATATTTAACTGACCGTGATACAAAGAACGACTATGATTCCTTAAACATTTAGTACATTTGGTTAGGAGACACAGGAGTAGGCGGGAAGAAGCTATTCTGGCTCTGAAACATTCGGGAATGGACCGGAATGAAGCATGTGGAGGACCTGTTCCGCATAGCATAGGACAGGGAGATTTTCTCCCAAGTGATCGTCAACGTCGGGAGGGGGGACGGACAGGGCACATAAAGAAAAATAGGTACAGATAATTGGAGTTCTACTGTAGGTATGGATCTTGGCTAAATATAAAATATAGACATAAAATAACACCACTTCTTCATCTTCTTAATGAAGTACACTGGTAGAAGTTTCTAGAAAGAATACATTATTAGATATACATACTACATAGTTGATATGTAAGGCTCAGAATGACTCAGCTCCACACTACTTTCAAGAACTGTGTCAAAAGAATATGCCATCACAGAGATATACCTACACTGCATTTAAACTTTTAAGTAAATTACTTTGTTCCATAGAGCCAACAATTGAGTTGTAGCGAGCTTTGAGTTTATTATTTAAAATGCTGCCGTGAAATAAAGAGCAAAATCCAAACAAATTATTTGCAAGAAATGCTTTTAGTACAAAACAATAAAAATATATTGGTAGGTACTCACATATTTTTCAATTTTATGTTTTAACTTGCTAAGTGTCTTCTTTTTGTTTATCAAGCACTTTTGGAGATATAAAATAAAATGAAGGATCTCAGGTCTGTTTTTCAACTCTTTAGTAAGTCTTTTGATGGTATATTTCGTTTTGATCGGTTTACTTTTGCGTACTTTTATTTTATCTAAATCTGAAATATCATTCTCCATTTTTATAAAATGTAATTGATTCACTGAAAACAACAAATTAAATATACATTTGTGTCAAATGTATTTTTTCTAGGTTATATTATCAAGTGAAACGTCAAATGTCAAAATTATTGACGATTGTCATATTGCTGTTTATGAAAACGACGTGAACATAGACTTAATAGTATATGGACTACGTACAAGTACAAAGGCGTTTTGATGGCAGGTTTTCGGCAAACATGATTTGTAAGGAAAAGCCACGTGACTGCAGTCTACTAATGGCGGCAATGCAAATATTCATACAAAATCACTAACTTTGATGAGCCCTCTCTCCGACCACGAGGAAACATCAAAGCCAGTGTGAGGAAGAAAAGGAGACAAATGATGGTGACACTATGAAATTGTAGTTGTACGGCGCATTTATTCAAAATATCAGCATTGTTCGTCCATGGCAATTAAATAATAAAAAAAACCTAGAAAAAATACAAGATTCTAATTCGGCCAGTACTCTCATATGGATCAGAATGTTGGGCAATCGCTAAATCTGATGAAAGAGCCCTGGAAAATTTTGAGAGGAAGGTGCTGAGGAGGATCCACGGCCCGACTTGTGACAATGGAGAGTGGCGTATCAGGCACAACTACGAATTGTATGATCTGTACAAGGAGGCAACCATAGTGACAGAAATAAGAATAGGAAGACTCAGATGGGCTGGACACGTCCAAAGAATGAGCGAGGAGGACGTCCCAAGACGAATCATGAATGGTGCACCGGGGGGACGAAGAAAAGTTGGAAGGCCGAAGCTTCGATGGCTGGACGGAGTGGTGAAGGATGCGAACAACATCGGCGTCCATAACTGGCGCAATGCGTCGCAGGATCGACAGTCATGGAGGCGGGCTCTGCAGGAGGCTATGACCCGACCTGGGTTGTGGAGCCACAGATGATGATGATGACTCATTATTTATAAATCCATCTATTTGAGATTCATATTCGATTTCCCTGTATGAATAAATTTATTATAAAAATAATTGCTCAATATACATTTTTTTTAATTTCAGTAGATGACTCGCAAAGTCAAATATTGTCAGAATAGGTACTTTGGACAGTTTATTTTCACCAAGCTGATTTTCGTAGCAAGAAGCATATAAATATATAAAATAAAAAATACAATAAAATATATCTTTTTTATTAGGTGTTACACACAGCTACGGTTGTAACTGCTGTACCAAAATTTAAATAGGGCGCCTCGCTTCCTACAAAGCGTAGACTGAATAGGATGTCACCGGCTTCATAACCGATACGTCGTGTCACGTACAGTAGTGGGAGATATCCCAGGAAAGTAGCAACGGTCAGCGTAGAGGTAGTATTTTCAGCAGCAGTAGTCCAGTCCAAATCCAAGTCGAAGATCAAAGCAGAGATGTTGCAGGGTCGGAACAAGAGATAAATAATAAGAGTGGTTTGTCGTGCAGTACAGAACTGATGATTGTTTTTCACAATCGGCATTTATTTATATTCAGGTGCCGGCCAACCAGCGGCTTGTGCATTACAAGGGTATGTGGCGGCTAGGGGGTGTGCGAGGACCGCCGCTCACACCGTCGGTCGGCTGCTGGACAATCCCCAATCGCTCGACATTGGTGTTTCATTACATTTACACAATTTTATTTAATTTAACGTTTACATTTAGACAATAACAATTTTATCAATTAAAGCAAGGCCAATACCGTTCGTAACCGAATATTTTTATTATTGCATATGCGCAAACATTGGATTTTTTTCCCTGTCGGGAGTCAAAGATATTTTTTAACAGATTTTTAATTATCTCAATAGAGACGAAGTTGGAATATTTATTGGGGCACGTAGAGTAGACAAGCTCCGCGCGCTGTGCCCCGGGTAACGCCAAAAGTCTACTCAATAGGAGGCTGAACAATTTTGCAATAAAATCTCCCAGCCATAGTGAATCTAATAAAATAAAAGAATGAAACGAATAAGGAGAGATACAAAGAAACAAAAAAGCACTTTTCAGAGCTACTTGACAAGGAATGTTGGGCCATCAGCACACATTCTGCAAATTAACGTAGAAGGACTGAGTAAATCCAAATCAGAATATATTTCTAAATTAGCTATTGACGAGAATGTATCAATTCTGACTCTTCAAGAAACTCACACAAAAGATGAAAATGATATTCAAGGTCGGGGCTCTATTCCTGGATACAAATTGGCTGAAGCTCTACACCATGAAAAATATGGCATTGCAACATATATCAAGAGTTCAATTAATGAATGGTCCCTTGTAACAAAGAAAGCAGATGACAATGTTATGAGCATTACAATCAAAGTAAATAGTATCTACATAACTAATGTATATAAACCCCCAAATGTCAAATGGCCAAATGATGTCCTACCACCTATGCCACACCCTGCAGTTACACTAGGAGACTTTAATAGCCACCATACAAGATGGGGATACCAATCTTCAGATCCCAATGGAGATCAGTTAGCAGAGTGGGCAGACTACAACAATAAATATCTTGTTTTTGACGCTAAAGATAAAGGCTCCTTCCACTCAGCACGCTGGAACACGTACACCAATCCTGACCTCTGCTTTGTTTCTACGGACGAAAATGCAATTCCCATACCAACAACAAAACGAGTACTCCAGGGGTTCCCACATAGCCAACATAGACCAATTATCATCACTATTGGAATAGCTATACCAGTAGTAAATTCTAAACCAATAGCCCGATGGAACTTCAATAAAGCAAATTGGGCAGGCTTTGCTTCGGAATGTGATAAAAGTATAAGGTTTATCCCCCCTAGAGCTGAAAACTATGAAAGATTTACTAAACTGTTAATCAGTACCGCTAAAAAGTTCATCCCTAGGGGATACCGTAAAGAATACATACCAGGATGGAACGAAGAGACCCAAAAACTATATGATGACTACACAAAAAATGGAAACCAGTACCTTGCTACTGCAATACTCAAATCCTTGGACGAAAGCCGCAGAAAGAAATGGATGGAGACCATGGAAAGCCTTAATTTCAAAAGAACAAGCAAAAAAGCGTGGAGACTTTTAAAAAATCTTGGTAGTAGCCAGCCAAGTAAACCAAACAACTGCAACATTAATCCAAATTTAATTGCTAACAAAATAATAACTACTTCAAAAATCGCTGGAGACAAGCACTTTTCTCAGCTCATCCGAAAATCTCTTACATCAAAAAAGCAAAACCTTCAATCAAATACCACATATTGCAGACCATTTGAACAGGATGACCTTGAAAAAGCAATAAAAATGCTAAAAAAGGGAAAAGCCTGTGGCCTTGATAATATATTTCCAGAGTTTATTACCTACGCAGGACCAAATATCAGACACTGGCTCCTGAACTTCTATAATGACATATTATCAACAGGAAAACTACCCAAAGCTTTCAAGAAGTCGAAGATAATTGCTGTACTTAAACCAAACAAATCTCCAGAGGCTCCCGAAAATTACCGTCCTATCGCCCTTCTCAGCATCTGCCTCAAAGTGTTTGAAAGACTGATATACAACAGAATTATGCCAGATATTGATAAAATAATACCCATTACCCAAGCAGGATTTCGAGCTCACCGTAACTGTTGTGATCAAGTACTGGCCTTAGCTACACACATAGAAAAGGGCTTTGAGAAGAAGCTGAAAACTGGGGTTGCTTTCATAGATTTAACAGCAGCATATGATACTGTTTGGAGACAGGGACTCCTTTCCAAACTTGCGGATGTAATTCCCTCAAAGGCTATGTTTACTGTTATAAACAACATGCTGAGTAATAGACAATTTACTGTTCACTTGGGAGATAAGATTAGTAAACCACGAATGCTCAACAATGGACTACCTCAGGGATCAGTTCTTTCCCCACTGCTTTTCAATTTGTATATTAGTGATATCCCATCAACACAGTGCAATCAGTTCTCATATGCAGATGATCTGGGCATAGCTACACAAAAACTGTCTTTTAAAGAATGCGAAGTTCAACTTGAATCAGACCTTCAAAAGTTACAGAGCTACTTTTATAAATGGAGACTTAAACCAAACGCAAATAAAACAGAAGTTAGTTGCTTTCACCTTAGTAACCGAGATGCAAATCACAAACTAAATGTACACTTCTGCGGAAGTAGACTCACCCACAACCACCAACCAGTATACTTAGGAATCACACTAGACAGAACTCTAACATTCAAAAAACACCTGGAAAAAACAGCTGCTAAACTAAAGTCCAGAAATAACATCATCCATAAACTGGCAGGAACAACTTGGGGGGCTAGTGCAACAGTCCTTAGAACATCTTCACTTGCCCTTGTATATTCGGTAGCAGAGTACTGTGCTCCTGTATGGCTCAATAGTGCACATACAAAACTAGTTGACACTCAACTGAATGTGGCCATGAGGACCATTAGCGGCACCATCCGGTCTACCCCATTAAAGTGGCTTCCTGTGCTCGCACATATACCTCCCCCTGACGCAAGAAGAAAATTCTCCCTATTTAATCTATGGAAGAGAATTTGTGACAATAGCGCTTTGCCAATCCACAGTGATGTTCCGTCTGAGGGACAGCAAAGACTTGCTTCAAGGAATCCAGCAGCGAAACTCGGATGTAACCTTGTTAGTGAGGACTTCAGCCTGAATGAGACTTGGCACAGTGACTGGGTAAGCTCCAACTTGGATGTTAATAAGTATATGGAAACTCCAACGAAGATACCCCCAGGTTTCGAGCTGCCAAGAAGGCTGTGGACCTCCCTGAATAGGATCCGCACTGGACATGGACGCTGCAACTACCTTATGGCAAAGTGGGGCATTGTTCCATCCGCACAATGCGATTGTGGCCACCCCTTTCAAACAATGCAACACATATTGGAAGAATGCAGCGTCCATGCATATGAAGGCCCAAAGTCGGACATTTGCGAATTGACACCAGCATTTGTGGATTGGCTCGGAGCCCTCGACGTGAATGTGTGATTGATATATCGTGCTGTTTTGTGTTTGCCTGCTGTCAGTGCTGTGTTTTGTTCATTTTGACTAACATTTGATTCACTAGTATCATACGATAAATAAATATTTATTGTAGGAGAACCGGGAAATCAAGGCACCTACAGGGCTTACGACCTGTCATCGGCTGGTTTACGTGATCACTTTATGCGCTTGCGCAACGTTCACCAATTATGCCTTTTAATGAGATCCCTATCAATTCAATTTTGAAAGTTCTATATATTGTAATACTGAAATTCTTTTCGCTTGAAAATAAGGAATTTTTACTACAGCCATCTATGGGTGAAATTATGAACAACAATCTTATTATTTTTATTTTATTTTGTTGGAACGCCATCTATTGAGAGAATTGGTTTTTTTTTTACGTGAGCGCATAAAGTGATCACGTAAACCAGCCGATGACAGGTCGTAAGCCCTGTAGGTGCCTTGATTTCCCGGTTCTCCTACAGTAAATATTCCAACTTCGTCTCTATTGAGATAATTAAAAACCGTTCGTAACATTAGGCTTTATTTGTATTAGGTTTGTTAACGATGAATCGTTTATTTTTCGTTTGATCGTAATGATCTATTTAGCTTTCCTTTCAGGACCCTTCGGAAATCTGATATAATATTAATTTTTAATATAATTTTATTTTACGTTCATAAAACGATAAGAAAATCAAATGGCAGAATATATATTCATGGTTAAGTTACAATATAATATGCACAAACAAATATATTATGCGGTGAGGCACCGGTTTTGAATAATGCTTCCACACTTTTGTATAATTATTGTTTTCGTGTGTCTCGTGAGAGACGGGTAATCGAAAATACAAGAGGCAAAATGACATCTCACATAGTTCAGCAATGAGGTTTATCACACATTCTGAATGATGCCTGTAAGGTAATGCATACCCACACACCTGTTGCTGATTACCCCATATTGTGGGATTTACCGTAATGGTATGCATGAAAACGAATATCTTTCCTTCCATACTGCAATGTAAGGTTAGAAATAAATAAATATAAGTATTTTATACCTATACCTACGTGTTTTCTGTATCTACGTGTATTTTATACCTATTCCTTAATTTTAGAAATTTAACGCTATATTGACATTGATATCTTATTTTTAAGGACAAATTAATGGTTTTAGTATTTATAGAATACTTATATACCATTTAAGAAGGGTTCGAATTATCTTTCCATTTGTAAATTATACTCATAATTGTTGAATCTAAATATTTTTTTGTAAATTTACGTGTCAAAATAAATATATTTGTTGAGTAGCAGTCGATTTCGATTTGAAAAACACTGATCCAATACTATGATGGCAAACTTCTTGTCAAAATTAATGTTAAATTAGATTTTGTATCGATTATTTATATAAAAAATATACATCTACTTATTACTCGATGTTTCAGTTACAAAAATTTGTCTAAAAACACATAGGTTATAAAATACTTATATTTATTTATTTCTTACCTTACAATAGAGTATATAAGGAAAGATTTTCGTTTTTATTCATACCATAACGGCATATCCCATAATATGATGGGGTAACCAGCGACAGGTGTGCGGGTATGCATTACCTTAAAGGCATCATTCAGATTGGGTGTTAAAACTCATTGCTGAACTATGTGAGATGTTATTTTGCTTCTTGTATTTCTTGTACCCGTCTCTCACGAGACACACGAAAACAACAATTATAGAAAAGTGCGGAAGTACTATTCTAAGAAGGTGTCTCAGCGCATAAGATTTTCGTTCGTGCATATTTTATAGTAACTTAACCATAGATAGTTTCTGCCATTTCATTTTCTTAGCGTTTTA
Organism: Molanna angustata; assembly: GCA_963576475.1. Lineage (NCBI taxonomy): Eukaryota > Metazoa > Arthropoda > Insecta > Trichoptera > Molannidae > Molanna > Molanna angustata. Next base: position 32,182,067 of record OY754978.1, read on the forward strand.
TGAATGTAAATTAAAATTATATTAAAAATTAATTTTATTTGAGAATTCCAAATGGTCCTGAAAGTAAAGCTAAATAGATCATCGCGATCAAAAGAAAAACAAATGATTCATCGTAAATATTGATTTATTAAAGCCTAATAAAAAAAAAAATTATAAGCTTCTTGTTACGAAAATCAGTTTTGGGAAAATAAACTATCCAAAGTAGTTAATTCGATAATATTTTACTTTGCAAGTCTTCTACTGAAATTAAAAATATTAAATATGTATATTGAGCATTAATTTGTTTTTATTAATATGTAGTAGATTATTCTATGTAGGGAAAAGAATATGACTCTCAAATAGATGGATTTATAAACAATGAGTAGGATATGAATAATATATACTATGCAAAAAAATATTTACCATATAATATTAACTTGAAACAAAATCAATTAAAATTTATTCAGTTCGAGCATTAAATAACTGGTAATTTCAATAATAAAATTAGGGTTTTTGTATGAAAATTTGCCTTGCCGCCATTAGTGGACTTCAGTCACGTGGTTTTTCCATACAAATCATGTTTGCCGAAAACCTGCCAAGCAAAACGCCATTGAGCGTAGTCCATATATATTATTAAGTCTATGCATTTTACCTTCTACTTCATTATCTGTGATTTTATTTTACCGGTTACACCGGTAAAACATCGGTAAAATAAAAATATGTGGATCTGCGAGTCGCTGCGAGTGCGAATCGCCTTGAATTCTTCGCAATCGAAACCTTCGAAGAGTAAATTTGATCGAAACCAAAACCAGGTAAAGGTAATTTATTTGCAATTAAACAATCTTTATCAGTTGCGATTGGGTCCTTTGCGTTTGAGCTATATTTAGTTGTGTTGATTGTTAATGTAGCACTAAAATAAGTGGTTACAATTTTACAATAGTATCATACCTTCATGGGTTATGATTCGTTTTTAGGTTATGATCAATGAATATAATATACTGCGCGTGATTTACAAGCATATTTTTATCTATGTTGACGTTCCTGGCCATACGATACATAAACTGATATAAAAGGTAATAAATACTGGGTTTATAGATCCCGAAAATAATACACGAGAAGTATATACACGTGTTTTAAACAACCCTAAAAATTCCGCTGATATTTTGTTTTTGCATTTCAAAAACATTTATTTGTCTATTTCTTGATTCTTCGTATTCGATGATTTCTTAACCAACATTTTCAAGGGAGACTGAAGTATTACGTATAACCTTAGTAAATAATCGTTTATTTTTTATTGAATATCATCATCAGAAACTCGACAGCCCTGGGTGGGACTTGGCTAGGGTTGCCAGATGATAATTTGATAAAGGAGGGCAGACGAGTCTAAAAAGGAGGACATTCAGAAATCCCAACGATTTTTATATTATTTTACTTTTCTTTTAATCATATTTAGCTGAGCTGCCAATTTTGGAAAGAAGTTCTTGGTTTTTTAACAAATAATCATAAAAATCTTCACATGTCATGTTTTTGAAGTTGTATTGAGCCGCCCTGCCCCCTTTTTCGCCTCCCGCCAGTCCCGCCCGATGTTTTGCAAAAAGGAGGACTTACAATAGGTAAGGGAGGACGGGAGGACAAAACATGGAAAAGGAGGACATGTCCTCCTTTTGGATACCATCTGGCAACCCTAGACTTGGCTGAATCCAGGAATCTCTTCCATTCCCGTCTATCCGTTGCCTTCGTTCTCCAGTCTAATATCTGCTGCAGATGCATCCGCATCGACACTATCCATCCATTGAGTCCTTGGTCTTCCTGGTCTCCTTCGACCTTGTGGCACAGAGAGTGTGTGGGGTTGTCTTCGTCTATTCGGATTATGTGACCAGCCCATCTCAAGTGACCTATCTTGATAGAACTGATCACATCGAGCTCTCCATAGGTCTCTGATAGCTACTTGTTGTATCGACGACGCCAACCGTTATTCTCTTTTATTGGATCGTTCGAAGGATCCTTCTCTCAAAACTTCCATTTTTTTCTCAAAAGCCGCCATGAATCCTTCACTTTGCTTAGTCATCACCCAGGTTTCGGAAGCGTACGTGAGGACCGGCTTGATGAGTGTTTTGTACAGAAGGATCTTTGTGTTTCTCCTAACCAGTTTTGACCTTAGCTGCTTTTGTACGGTGTAGAAGTATTAAAAATTGCACATTCATAACACCCCACTATATCCCCTTGGGTTAGTGAGAAGTAAAAGTGTGGTTTAAACTTTTATGTATTATGTCAATTTTCGATAAAATTCGTAAAACAGCAAGCACCGTGTGACAGTCCTCTCCAAATGTACACTGATGCAATCGTCCCTATACTGACGAATCACATTCAATTGTTTAATAAATATTTGTTTTTTGTTCTAGGCTTATCTTGAAATTGACACCACTTCAAAATGTGAAGATTTTGCCGATTGTTCGATGGGTGTACTCAGTTCTCCATACGTTTACGGGAGGTCAAATTTCCAATGTGATGTAAACCAACTCTTACGATGTCGATCTAAACTGTAATTTGCTACCGCCTGGAATCATTATGAAGTTTATATGTAACACTACCAAGTATTAAACTATTCTTTGTATATATTCTTCCAATAGCGCAAAATTGATTTAAATATAAAACAGTATGAAGACACAATAGTTATGGAGTCAAAGTAGCTAAAAAATAATAATTATGGAGTCAAAGTAGCTAAAAAATAATAATTATGGAGTCAAAGTAGCTAAAAAAATAATTAAAACCTAAGCAAATGAACATATTGATATTTTATCAAATTTCAATCGGATTGAAATATTCAAAACTTAAAACTAAAAGGTACTGGGTAGAAAAAGCCGCCAAAAAGTCCATCTTTATTATTCAGTGATTAGACTAAATGGGAGCTAAGTAAAAATTGCTGGTGGTAGTCTAAAAAAAAGATGGATCTGCACAACTGTTCATAGGCTTCAAGCAGTTGAAAGTGCATAAAAATACTTAAATAAATTATTTTCTCAAGCAATAAGACCCGTCATGATTAATAAGTGACGTGAGACAAGGAACCATGGAAAAAATGAAATAACATCCTGCAAACATTCAAATGACAGAGCAAAACGTTGACCCTATTTGATATTCAAGAAATGTCCAGTGTTCTCCACTATTTGCAGTCACTAAAATAGGTATGTTATCATTTTACGTGATTCTTTAGATTTTCATTTATTTATAACAGTCATGTTTGATTTTGTGTGACTGATGCATTGGAACGAGGATGGGAAAACTTTTGAGATAACGGGCCAGATTCAGAAATTTAAAGTGAATGGTAAAAAATAAAATTCAAATTGAGATTATGGAATATCTGAACTTGAAAACTGTTATTTATAATTATGTATATATTAAATTATTTATCGAAATAACACAATGTTTTTATTTCTTTTTATAAATAATCTAAAAAGTTTGACCATCCCTGTATGCACATTCATGAAGTACATTTCTATTGTATGCGTTATTAGATGAAAAATTAAAAATAATGAATTGTACCATACATACCATCATGCTATGTCCCTGTTATTGGAGTAGGCATAGAGAAATGAGTACCTTAAACTTGTAACGTTTCTTGCTTTCAGAATATTGTTCTCATGGTTCATATTCTCTAACTCTATTCCCTTAATCTGTCATTTTTTATTCATTCTTTCCGTGTGACCAAACCACCCTAGTATATTTATTTTCTTTCTGTTAACGATATCCTTTTTCAAGTTACAACATAGGGATGGGTGAATCTTCTTGAATAGATTGATCTTTGAATCAATTTGAATTGAAGAAAAATCATAGTTGGATCTATCCATTGCTAAATATAAATCAATCTCGGATCATCATCCTTATTATTTCATCTTCATCAACCATAATTTACGCCGATGACATGAAACTTTTCTGCACAATAGAATCCTGGGAAGACTGTAATAATCTTCAAAAAGACCTCTTATCAATATTCAAATATTGCAAACACAATAAATTATCCCTTAATGCTTCCAAATGTTACTCCATTACTTTCTCAAGAAATAAAACCCAACTAAATTACGAATATTCAATAGATAGTATAGCCGTTGAAAAAAAAACGGTTATAAAAGACTTGGGGATCTATGTTGACAGTAAACTTTCCTTCGAGAGACATTTTGACCATATAACCGGTAAAGCTTACCGTATGCTAGGCTTTCTATTCAGAAATACCAAACAATTCCGAGATTATAAAACGTACATTATATTATACTATGCTCTTGTTCGGAGTCATCTCGAATCCTCGTCAATTATCTGGAACCCTTCTTACCAAATATATAAAAACCAAATTGAAAGAATTCAAAAATTATTCATCAGACAATTAAACTATAGATTCAGTTTCTCAAATGTTGACGATTATCTCACTCTTCTTCAAACCTATAATTTAATGAGTCTCGAAAACAGAAGAACTCTAACCGATGCTCTGTTCCTTTATAAAATCATTAATAACTTGATTGATTGCCCCGAACTTACAAGCCTAATAAATTATAGAGTCCCTACTAGACCCACCAGACAGAACGAACTTTTCAAAATCACCACGTGTAAAACCAACTCTTACAAAAATTCATTTATCAACCGAAGTTGCTATTCTTATAATCAACTTTTTAACTCAATTGACCCTTTTCATTTAAATATTGATACTTTTAAAAAACAAATCCTTTCCGTATTATATTACCCCTTAACGGCTCCCTAACTTACTATAACACATAAATCCTCTCACACATGCACACACACTCACTCACACATACACACAATCACACGCCATATTATACTAATTTTCAAAATATCTTTTATACTGGATAAATATCTTTATACTACTAAATTTATATTGGATTTTATTTTTTATTTTGTAAACTACCCATTGCTGGAGACAGGTCAACCGCACATTAATGTTGAAATTTAATGAATCATCGCACGGTCGTAAATGCAGTGCCGTTGTAGGTACCCACTAACAATACATTGATTTTTATGTGACCCCTTCAGTGACGATGTGGCTATATTTTCATTATTTTGTATTCATGCAGTTATATATATATATTTTTTTTTCTCTTATGTTATTTTATATTTTCATATTTACATGTTTTCTATGAATGCGTGTACGTGTTCTATGTGAAGTACTAATATATAATAGTCTGTAATTGGCTCAATTTATATGTAATTGTTTTATATAAAAAAAATTATTCAGCTGTTGACTATTTATAAAAAATAAATAAAAATAAAATAAAATCTCTTATAGTATTATAACATTTGGTGTTTTTCATGTTACAGACAATATCTACTATTGCAAAATCATTTTTAATGTCTTATTGAAATTTTATTTTCATACAGGAACTTGTTCTTCCCAACCCAAAAGAAGATTGTGACCTTCACTTTCCCTCATCTACCTCTTGGCACAGATACTACAAAGGATCAAAATGTCGACATCAAGAAACCATATCAAGTATTTAACTTACAATTTAAAAGAATATAAATTTTTTTTGCTACTTTATTATACTCGCCAGTAATTAAAATTGACGTGGGTATTCAACGGTTAGATATTTAATATAGATTGAAATAAGTGGGGCATCATTTTTGAAGCCTCGTTTAACAACCCTGGCCTTATACACATTTTTTCTCATGACCAACTTACAAATAACGAGTGGGTTGTGGCCAACGCATATATATTCCTTGAAATGAGTTTGTTAAATTAATTTTGATTTAAATATTATATTATTAAAACTTCAATGTCATTTTTTCCCGAGCTTGAGGTCACTTTGAAATATTTGACATTTAAAAAAAATTGAGAATCACTGATCAGGGAGGCAAGTCTGGTTCGACCGGTGAAATCAAAACTCTAGTGATTACCCATATCATGGATATAATTATCGTATGGAGTTCTATGACATCTAAAGATATTGTAGAACTCCATATAATAATTATAGTCATGATATGGGTAATCACGAGGGTTTTGATTTCGCCGATTGAACCAGACTTGCCCCCCTGATATCATTCAAAGTGTAATTGGGTCTACATTATTATATATACAAATTTGCAAAATTGAAAAAAAAATCAAATGAGTACTTTAGTCTATAATCGAAAATGTAGAATTAACACGCCGTACATAGCACATAGTACACAGATACATTGTGTATTGTAGTATTTATTACCATGTACGTTCATTATTTTTAGTTGCTACTTAAATCTTCTCGGAATCACAATTATTACATACATAGTTGTTGATCTTTTCACTCATAACACAAGAAATATGAGCCCATTGCTTGCACTGGATGCATTGAATCCATTCCTGACCAGGTTTGTAGCAGGCATATAAACCTACGAGAAAATAAATATGCTTAAAACATACGAGACATAAGCACTTGTCGTTTTCTGAGCCCGAAGGCAGACTATCAAAAATAAAAAATATATAGTTGAAAAAGTTGGTTTGATGATACGTTTGGTGTGCACGCTGTGGTTGAACTATAGAAGTAATTTTGACTACTGCCCTCGCATATACATGGAGGTTACGTGATGACTTTGGCACCTTGGTTGTATCACATTGGCACCTTGGTTGTATCACATTGGCACCTTGGTTGTATCACATTGGCACCTTGGTTGTATCACATTGGCACCTTGGTTGTATCACATTGGCAGCAACAGATAGGGTGGTAAACTATCTTACCACTGAGCATTATTAGGTTGGTTAATCATTTACTGCTAAATATACTTACCACTTTTATTATTTAAACATTTTTAGAAAAATAAAATAATTCCTTCATTAACCTGTTAACCGGGAATATCCCTTTTTAATTACGCACCATATAACAGGCGCAAACTCTTTCACTAGGATGTGTCAGTACGTCACGCGCGCGCGGAGGATGTAATTTCTTATTATTATTATTTCTTATTTATGCTTAAAATAAATGAAAAGACTATGAAATATATATTTTTTCGTTTATTTATATATAAAGCACAAAGCAAAATACAAAATTACAAAGAAATAGAAAAGAATATCAACAAAAAAAATGGAATGACTCCGATGACGTACTCATAATACGTCTCCTTTTTCTACCTGCCGGTACATTGATTTCGTCATCGCTGCTATTGTTTTCATTCATTTTGATGGATACCTATAAATATGTATTCTGAAATAAAAAGGTTGGAAATATTAAAAAGTAAATAAATAATATATAATACGAAAATAGGTAGGTAAGTACGTACCCGTCACTGCTCACCCAAAACACGCTAACCACTCTCAATAGCAAAATGCTACCGATTCCCTCCGCATTTTGAATTCATGTCGAGACATGTATGGATGACTTAATACCTTTGTTGCTCAAAAATATACGTCCAACATATATTTCGAGGACGTATTCATATGTCCTACCCGTATCTGATATTGTTTACGTTTGACGTATTTATACACCCCGGCCGGTAAACAGGTTAAAATATACTTTATTATATTAATTTTATCATGATATAAAATTAATATAAAAACACAATAAAAAATATTTGACAATTATTGAAATCTAGAAATTAAAAACAAAATGATTGTAAAGATGTACGATGTGGAGTCGATTTATGAAAGGAGGCAAAGAAATCTATGCAGACTGCAACCTGTGGGATGGCACGACCATGTGAACGAAATTTTGAAAGACGGTAATGTTACAAGTGTGAGCAATAGACGAGCATGTATGAGACGATGCATGAATGTGGACGAAGCGAGGGATGCGTGCCAGGATAGGAAAATGTGGCGTTCGGTTCTCTGCCTACCCCGCAAGGGACATGGCGTGATGGTATGTATGTATGAATGTTTCATTGTGTATATTACTGACTATATTTCATTGTGTCTATATCACTGACTTTGTTTCACCGTGTCTGTATCACTGACTATTTCACTGTGTCTATATCACTGACTCTATTTCATAGTGTCTATATCACTGTTTGTATCACTGACTATTTCATCGTGTCTTTTTCACCGTGTCTATATAACTGACTCTATTTCACCGTGTCTATATGACTGTCTGTATCACTGACTCTATTTCATTGTGTCTATATCACTGTCTCTATATCAATGTGTCTCGTCTCTATATGTGCTGATGTCATCATCAAATTCTGTAATATCAGGACGCTGAAGCCTAATCTGAAAAAAAAACAGATGATATCATATTTTTTTTTATATCTGAATAGAGAATTGAAATATATATAAATGATGGATACATATTTGTCGGCCTTCATGGCTCAATGGGTTCGGTATCCGACTCCTGAGCGAAAGGTCCCGGGTTTGATTCCCGGTGGAAACACAGTTTTTTAATTGTGTTTTCAGTCTGGATCTGTGAGACGATAAATATCATGTGTCTCCAGAATGTGGCAACTTGTTATTGGATGCATGTTAAATTAATATTTGACATAGTACCTGTTGTCTGAGTTGAAGCAATATTAAATAAACATACTAACAATTTGCCTATTAACCTGCATCATATTGTGTAGTGTATCACAGGCCATGGCTATTAGTCCTGCTGTCTTTAGTGTATTGTGTAAAACCCGATCTTTTCGTAGACATCTAAATTTTGCTTTTTTATACGCCATTCAGTCACTCCTCTAAGTTACGGACACTACAATGTGTTTGAGTTTATCTGCATTCTGCAGTATTTAGCTCTGCATCAAGTGTTGGCAGCAACATGTATTTTTCAACTGTATATCCAGAGTCTCCTCTAACACATTTATGTGTAAATACATAGATGTATAATAATAATTGCCTTATTTCTCATTAGCTTATGTCCACCTTGAGAGCGCTGGATTATTATTATTCTGAGCACATTTATGTAGGTGCAGCTACAGAATATAAATATTATACTTACCCAGGTAGTCAGTACTTTTGAGAAAGACTCTAGTACCCTATTTTTCTTCTCAAATTGCTTATTTATAGCCTTTGTGTGCCCTCGGACTGTTTCTGTTAGAGCGTTCATGCCAGTTTTATAGTTATCACCAATAACTATAAGGCTTCTATCCTAGAAAAACATAAAAAATTGTATATTATTTATTTTATTAATATAATATGTAGATGCATAAATACTTTAAATAATCGAATATTTTTATTATTGCATATGCGCAAACATTGGATTTTATTATTGCATATGCGCAAACATTGGATTTTATTATTGCATATGCGCAAACATTGGATTTTATTATTGCATATGCGCAAACATTGGATTTTATTATTGCATATGCGCAAACATTGGATTTTATTATTGCATATGCGCAAACATTGGATTTTATTATTGCATATGCGCAAACATTGGATTTTATTATTGCATATGCGCAAACATTGGATTTTATTATTGCATATGCGCAAACATTGGATTTTATTATTGCATATGCGCAAACATTGGATTTTATTATTGCATATGCGCAAACATTGGATTTTATTATTGCATATGCGCAAACATTGGATTTTATTATTGCATATGCGCAAACATTGGATTTTATTATTGCATATGCGCAAACATTGGATTTTATTATTGCATATGCGCAAACATTGGATTTTATTATTGCATATGCGCAAACATTGGATTTTATTATTGCATATGCGCAAACATTGGATTTTATTATTGCATATGCGCAAACATTGGATTTTATTATTGCATATGCGCAAACATTGGATTTTATTATTGCATATGCGCAAACATTGGATTTTATTATTGCATATGCGCAAACATTGGATTTTATTATTGCATATGCGCAAACATTGGATTTTATTATTGCATATGCGCAAACATTGGATTTTATTATTGCATATGCGCAAACATTGGATTTTATTATTGCATATGCGCAAACATTGGATTTTATTATTGCATATGCGCAAACATTGGATTTTATTATTGCATATGCGCAAACATTGGATTTTATTATTGCATATGCGCAAACATTGGATTTTATTATTGCATATGCGCAAACATTGGATTTTATTATTGCATATGCGCAAACATTGGATTTTATTATTGCATATGCGCAAACATTGGATTTTATTATTGCATATGCGCAAACATTGGATTTTATTATTGCATATGCGCAAACATTGGATTTTATTATTGCATATGCGCAAACATTGGATTTTATTATTGCATATGCGCAAACATTGGATTTTATTATTGCATATGCGCAAACATTGGATTTTATTATTGCATATGCGCAAACATTGGATTTTTTCCCTGTCGGGAGTCAAACCGACAGGGAAAAAATCCAATGTTTGCGCATATGCAATAATAAAAATATTCGATTACTTACACATTGGTACAAGTAGGTAAATAAAACAAAAATGACCTTATAAGTCTGGCGCAATTCAGGGGTGACTTCTATGCGAAAAATGCATTGTCACCTCAGATATATGAATTGTAGCTTTCATTATTTACAAAAAAACCAATTCTCTCAATAGATGGCGTTACAACAAAATAAATAAAAAATAATAAGATTGTTGTTCATAATTTCACCCATAGATGGCTGTAGTAAAAAATCCTTATTTTCAAGCGAAAAGAATTTCAGTATTACAATATATAGAACTTTCAAAATTGAATTGATAGGGATCTCATTAAAAAGGCATAATTGGTGAACGTTGCGCAAGCGCATAAAGTGATCACGTAAACCAGCCGATGACAGGTCGTAAGCCCTGTAGGTGCCTTGATTTCCCGGTTCTCCTACAGTAAATATTCCAACTTCGTCTCTATTGAGATAATTAAAAATCTGTTAAAAAATACTTTAAATAGTTTGTATCCATAGAGAACCTACATATGTTAAATCTTCTGCAAATTTTACTTTTATACTTATAATATTTAATTTAATTTGTCCGTTTCTTTACAGTCAGTTCTATGTTCTATGAAACAATGTAATTATTCTAGAGCTAACCATAATCATTTTACTTTGTAACCATTTAACCATTTATTATTTCTTTCTTTAAACATTATTTTGTAGCAATAATAATGATGTAAATATGTACTTTGCTAAATACCACTTATTGTTTTGTAGACTTAATCATGTGAACAGAAAAGTGTTCTGTTTTCTGAATAACTTGTTCTTTCAATCTTTTTATAATCAAGTTAATTTAATTGAAAAAAAAAATGTTATTGATGGTGTATAGTGGTGGTGTATGGTATTGATGGTATAGGGGTCACCACTTTAGGTATTTAACCTACCTGATGTAATTGATTAAATGAAAAGCGTGTTCTGGTTGAAGTTGTTTATTTAATGGTGCCGCGAGAGAACTGGCGAGCGTCATTGGTCATTTCTGTTTAATGGAGTACCGAGTCTGCGACTCCTTGCTCCTTCATCTGAAGTAGGGCGGATTTTGGAGGAAGCTAATTTGATTACAAAGTCGTGGGGGAGGGCTTAGCTCTGTTTGATAATTTTAGGGCTTGGAGAGAGAGGGAGTTCATCTGCCTCATGAGCGAGTGCCCCTGAGTCAGAAACTCGCGAAGTGCTGTTGTTTGTGTCTCTATCATAAGGTAGAGGCTGCGAGGGTATGGAGGTCCCCGGCGCACTTGACGCATCTGGGTAAGGGAATGCTGAGTGGCCATGCCTCTGACAGCGGAAGCATTGTCCCGCTGTCGCACGTGTTTTTAGGCTCTCTACACTTACTGCTAAGTGTAGGACGTGCGTTAAGTTGTTATATATGGCTTTGGCTTCCTCGGATCTTGTGAGGTTCACCAGGATCAGGGGAATCGCCTTCCTTTTCGGCCCCTGTTTCATCCTATGGACTGAGAGTACGGGGTATTTGTTGGAGAGATCTCCCATCACTTCCGACTCGGATATGCCCACGGGTATGCCCCTGAGAACCACCTTTAGTGGCTTATCATCGGGCATGCGGAAGGAGTGAAAGGGAATCTTCCAGTCGGTTAGGAGTTTCGTCAGTCTTTTGTAATTGTATGGAGTCGTGGTGAGAATGCTTATGTTGTTTTTCGTCGTTTTTGCAGTATTGTTTTTGCACTATTGGTGGAATTTTTTTTTTGACTATTGGTGGAATCCTGGGTGAGTGTGATTTGTCCGTGTCTATTTTGTCTGCTGTGGAGTTTGATGGTTTTTTGGTAGGTGGTGTGGAGGTGGTTGTGACCGGTGTGTTGCAGTTTTCTCTTTCGAGAAACCTGCATGTTGGTGTCTTCGTTGGTGGTGTTTGGTGTTGTGGGGGTGGAGGGGTGCGAGGGGGTTGTCCTGCTGGTCTGGGGGTGGTGGTCTTGAAGTAAGTCGGTGCGGGGAAGTTTGGGTTTGAATTTGATGTCGAAGGGAGGGGGGTTTGGGTGGTTTAGGAGATGCCTTTTTGGGGGAGATAACGCCGGAAAAATTTTCTGGGGGGGGGGGGTTGGTGACGCCGAGCCTGAAGAGGTCGACTCGGAACTAGAGTCACAGTCGTCGGAGTCGAGCATTTCACCCAAATCGGATCTATCATCCGATATGACTGAGCCCTTCTCCACCGCGATCGGGATTCCATTTGCGCAGGCGCGAAGAGTATTGACAACGGCGTTTCTCCGTTTGAAGTTTGTGAAAACGACGGCTGCGATGAAGAGAGATTCCTCGACTGTGAGGTCTCTGTGAGCTCGATCCTGGAGATATTTTTCAAGATCTCCAGGAGAGTGAATGGTGGGATTCGGCGCAGCCATTTGGGGGTAAACCGGTGTAGTGTGTGTAGGTATATAATAAGATAAATAATAATTAATGTGTGATATAATAAATTAAGAATAAATAATAGGTGTGTAACAGAGGTAAGCGGGCGGGGAAGTTGTATTGTTGAAGAGAAGAACAATATAACAAGGGGTAGAGAATGACAATGACTTGGTGACTCACCGGGGGCGATGGTGGTAGTAGGTCCAGGAGAGCGAACATGTAGGGGCTCGATCATATCACTGGTCACAAACTGTGCACTCGTTTCGCGATGTTACTGCGTGGTCCTTTCACTTTTTCACTGATTTTACAAAAACGACGAAAGAAATTAAAACACTGGCGTATATATACACTATCGGTGTTTGAAACGTCCGTACTGTACGGTGGTCGGTCTCATCTTGTTCTTGGCGAGCGTGCGGCATGGTGGGGATATTTATAATGTTGGCAAACCGGAGGGGCTTACCGCTTCGTATCCCCAACAGCACGAAGGAACGGATTTGAATAGCGATGGGCGGCCCACCGAGTACCTTTATATTTGGCATGACGTCACCGATGTGCGCACGCCGATTTTACTAAATGCGATGGGTCCTGCCATAATTCTATTTCATGCATCTTCTGCCATGTCCATGTCACACTAGCATACATTACAGTTGATATTACTATATCAATTTGTACTACAAGCTTTGATTTCAAACATGTAGTTTCATATCATTCAGTTAGTAATGTATGGAAGTATAGGATGTAAAAATGCAAACCATTAAGCTTTCATTGGCTTCTTGGGCTACTGCTGCATAATCATTGTCGTTCCTTGAAGCCCGTGCCTAAAAATAAGAATTCATCTATTTGAAAAAAAAATATACATAATAGCTGGGGGTGAAGTACTTTACAGGTGGTTCTGTGATGTCTTTTGAGAAACTTGCCTATTTTTAACATAATTTGAAGGAAGGAGTTGAATATTAAACAAAACTGATCTGAATTTCCCCGCACACTTGTATCCACATTCCTCCTCTGGTGGTGCCAATGTGGCGAGTCTGATGGTGTCAATGTGGGGGACAACGGAGTGGAGGTAAGAGGTTCAACTTCCACAGGGACCAGCATCAAATCCTGGATTATCAATCACTACAAATGGAAAAAAAACATATATTACATGAAGTAGTGTTAAATTACAATAAATTATAATTATTCATTGAAAACTATTAAGCTTCAAAAATATGATATCCATTAAGTTACAGTTGAATTTATATAGTATTTTGTTACTAAATTCATTGATATATAGGTATATACATAATATATGCCTTCTATATCCACGCCAGAAGACATGCCGCTTTCTGAAAAATTTAATCCAACAGAGCTAGTATGTCCAATGATGCTCAATACGTGCATCTCATCATCACTTAACAGGTTCACTTCAGTTAGATTCCCTGTTTGTGATCTAGCCCTATTCACAGCGGCATTCTTCCAACGTGTTTGTAGCTTGATATCCTTCCAAACCTATAAAAAACAAACAATGGGATACTTGATGACAATTTTGAAAATAAAATAACTTCACCTCTATGACCGGTTATTGTATGAAAATTTGACATCTCTCGCATATTTTTAAGATGATTGACTAACTTTTTCGAAAATTATTTTGCAATCAGTGTAATAAGCACAGGACAGTTATTCAAAAGTTAATAAAATAGTCCATGGGAATATTTTTCCTATAAATTAGTGCTATTTACTAAGTTATATGCATCAAAAGAAGTTCACATTCATGAATGACAACTTTTCAAAGACTTCATAAAACTATTGTTTTTATACCATAATCCTATTGTATTAATGAAACGTACAATTTTCCACTGGTTAACTGTTTTTGATGGCCCCAGTTCATGACCACACTCGACAGCTCACACCACATTCTCTTGTTTTGTCTGTTCCCCAAAGGACCCACAAATCTCCTATTGGCAAAATCATTATGCATTGTCATAAAGTCCACTAGGGCCCTTTTATGACTTAATGTCACTCGTGGATTCCTATAAAAAAAGATAATATTGAATGTTTATAATCAGCGAAGCACTCAACAATTCCACTGCGTCCGCCACCTGCGCGCGTTCCAGCAGTTCTGCCTTTGGAATTTGGTCTTTCTGGGTGTCGAAGGTGGGCTCCGTAGTCTCTACGGAGGACGCGGTGAATAACTCAACTGTAGCCAACAGACCTACAGTCCCTGATTTAATTATTAGCCCACCCTAGGAAATTTGGTAAATTATGACTTTTGGATTTAAAAACTCACATTTTTATAAAAATATATTTGTGTATTTAAAACTTTGGGTGAATATACATATTTTTAAACATAAAACAATAACAATTAAAAAAAAATAATAGTTCTTTAGTACTTTATTTTAATATTTTGTGGATCCTCCCTTATTTTTTATCACAGCTTGCAAACGGCTTGGCATGCTTTCGATACATTTAAGAGCCATTTCTTTCAAATGATCATTATGGTTCCAATGCCATATCACTTTCTCGATTAATTGGGTCTTATTCGTAACATTTTCTTTAGATATTTCCCTCTTCAATAGTTCCCACACATTTTCAATGGGGTTGAGGTCAGGGGAGTTCCCCGGCCAGTTTAGAAGTGGGATTTTTTTGGTTTCAAGTAGTTTTTTACAGATTTCGCTGTATGGCATGGAGCTCCATCTTGCATAAATATAAATTTATCGCCCGAATGTGGAAACCATTCCTTTATTTGAGGCATCAGTCGAGTTTCAATGACTTTTTGGTACTGGTCCTGTTTCATTATGCCCTCAACAATGTACAGCCGGCCAAGACCTTTACCACTAATAACTGACCAGAACATTAATTTTGGAGGATGTTTGATAGTTTTAATTACACAGTCCTGGTTGTACTTCTCAGATGAAGTTCTTTTAACATACTGTGCCTTTTGTGTCAGTATTTCGATCGTTGACTCGTCACTAAAGCATACCTACAAATAACCAGAATTTTAGACAGAATTTAATGAATATTTCTAAAAAAATAATAAAGCATAATCAAATATATTTTTTAATCTTACTCTTTTCCAATCTTCAACTGAGAAATCGGAATACAGTTTAGCCCACTCACACCTTTTTTTCTTCATATTATCCGTCAATTTGGGTTTTCGTACTGGCCTTCGACTTTTCATTCCTAGTCTATGGAGACTTCGACGGACAGTAATAGTGGCTACTTTTACTCCCGCCTCATTTAATTTATCAGTCAATGTAGTATTGGTAGCAAATCTGTTTTCTTTAACGATTTTCACCAATTTCCTTTCATTCCTAGGTGTCATTATCCTTTTACGTCCACATTTACCATGCCTCTGAGCATCCAATGATAGCCCATTTGTCAATTTTTCTTTAATTCGTCTTACTGTACGCCTTGATATGTTACATTTTTTTGCTATTTCACTTATAGTAACATTTTCTTTGGTCAAAAGGTGTTCCACTACTGCTTTTTTTTCAACACTAATATCTTTGGCCTTGCCCATAATGAAATTTAAGGTTAAAACCACGTGTAAATAATTAGGACGGAATTCAAACTAAATTTCTATAGAACAAAATAAAAAATAAATGAATTAATAGTCCAAAACTTATTGTAAAATGCGTAGAAAAAAGAAAACACAGTTTTTTTGTAGAAAAAAACACCAAATTAACCACTAAACTTAAACGAAGACACAACCGAACTGCCCAGACAACAAAACACAAATCCTATAGAAAACACTAATGTCATATTTCATGTGTAAATGTTGCCAACCTAATAATAAATTAGTGTTGCCAACAATTAAAATGAACCATAAAATATATCCAAAACAATATTCAATATTTTGTTTTTGCATAAATTAAGATATGTATTAATAACAAGAGGAAAAAGTCATAATGTACCAAATATACCAGGGTGGGCTAATAATTAGATCAGGGACTGTACTACTGCGTTTCTGCTTCCCGACCCCCTAAAGTCTTTGACTTCTTTAGCCCGGCCTTGATCAGAGCTCTTGCTACAGCCACAGCATATACTGAGTTGAGGGCTGCACGGGCGAGATCCTGTAACCAGAATTTCTACCCGTCAACATCTTCTGAGCCAGACCCGTCGAAGACGTGGTGAGGTTGCCCCTCCTGACAACAGTTGTCTGGGTAACTTCTCGAGTCTTGTGTCTTCCTTTATCGTCTTCGCCGTCATCCACCCTCCTGTAAGTTGTCCGTGTCCCGAACGTGTTCGGCTTAGAGGCTGCACCCATCAGCAGGCCGTCAACCTCAGGATCAGCGGCATTCAGACGAGAGGCCTCTCTAAACATGGGGTTGTCAAACGAGCCCAAGGTTGCCTGGGCCAGCTTGACTCCTGCGTCAGCCAAGTCAGCGCCCGCCAGAGCGGTAGAACTCCCAGAAGAGAACACCAATTTATAAAACTCGGGCAGATACCCTGCCACGTCGCCAGTGAAATATCTCTCAGGGCTGAGCGGATGCCACCGCCACTTCCTGTTCAGCCACCGCCGATGTAATGGCGCGCTTGACGACTTCCCGCTCTATACCCACTTCATCTCCAATGACACCCGCCTTCAAGGCCTCCCTCACCTCAAACCGAGCCCGCCGCTCCGCCCGCCTCCGTTCATTGAGTTCTCCGGGTTTAAGATCCAGACGCTTCCACCTTCTCACCCTACCGTATTGTAAAGACAAGGGCTCACTCCAGTAATAAAAGAATTGAGATTGTTTTCAGGTTTCTGATTAATTGTAGTTTTAAAACAAAATTCAAATTAAGATAAAGTATGATATGATATAGTTAATAAAAGAAAAGATAATTATTTAAACACTCGCCGGAGAGCAGCTCTTAATATCTCAAGATGGTTGGATTCCTCCAGCCCTATTCCAAAGCTTCCCTCCAATACACAACCTAGATCAAGGTACGTCAAATGATGGCCTATTTCATGGATATCGTTAGGAATTTCAATGTTTTCCTATAGCATCCTTTATTCCTTCAATTAGTTTTAAGTTATAGAATAGAATAGAACGGTTGGACTCGATACATCTGAACGCCGTCAATTCATAGTTCAATATTATAGCACAGGTTTAGTTGTAATGCCTGTACAATCAACACAAAAATTCACCATTGGCAATATTTTTTCAAGTTATAAATTTAATATAGTTTAGTATGGCCAATATTTGAGATTTATTAACTCTCAAATAATTATCGTGCAATAGATTGTCACGAGGCGAAAACTAAAAGACCGAAGCGAGAAATAAACTTCACGTGCGTGACTAGCTTGTTCAGGCGTCGACTATGAGTTCCATTTTTTTCTTATTGTATTCGAGATCCCACTTGAATCTCTCCCCTCTTTCTCTCATCGAGTGCACCAAAGCTTTTTTTTGTTTTGTAGTAATCGTTTCGGTCATCGCACATTTAAATGATAGAGGTATTTCTTTTTTTCGTGACTAAAAATATGAAATAAATCAAAATACATGGTTGTTTTTTTTATCATTTGGTCATAACATCACATCAGGTACATTGCGAAGGTACTTAATTTTGCACTTTTTGCAAGCAACAAATGACCTCCCTGTGCAGTCTGGGTATTTGCATAATAGTCACTTCTGGTTCCAATTTGTTTAATATTTGAAGTGATATTTCTTTTGGTAAATCTTGTATAAAATCCTTTTTACTAGTTTCCACTTCAATTCTCATATTTGTGTATGTGTTTGTTGGGACTTCTCCCCATTTTGGGAGATGGTCAATTGAGTCCAGACGCACATCCTGTTGGGGTATTTCTGGCGTGGATCCCGGTCGTATTTTTTTATAGCAATCTGACTATCTATATCCATTTTCAATGGCCTTCCTAGTTTAATGCCCCTGTTTGGTTTTCCTGCTTTCATCAATGCATCAGCTATAGCCAATTTAAAATCAACCAGAGGCATGTAGGAAGAATTTCGTCTCCTGAATAATATCCAGGCATTGACGGTAGTAAGATCCAACAAGTGGTAAAAAATCCTTAAGTACCATTTTTTGGATCTTACTTTTATCCTATAGTATCCTAACATGGAATCTAAGAGGTCCACCCCGCCCATGTATTTATTATATTCTGCCACAGCTTGTGGACAATTTATTTCCTTCCTTGTTTTTTCTTTTCGAACAAATCGGTTGACTTTAACAATTGGTAAGGATCCAACATAAGTAGAAACTAGATTCACAGGCTTATTGTCAAACCAGGATACGGCACTGATTTCAACATCATCCACAGTTGTCATTTTTTCTATGATAGTTCCTCTTCCCATTTTTTTCATTTCGTTCGCTGGCAAAATGATTTTCCCCTGAACCCTGTTTGCCCTTACTGTCCCTAATGATAGTATTCCATTTTTTGACAAATAAGCCAGAAGTGGAATGCTGGTAAACCAATTGTCAAAAAATAATTTATAATTTTGGTGATTACGAACAACGACATTGCTGCTAGTTCCTAGATTGGGAGTATTTGGAGGCATCTTACTTGATGAGTGAGCACCAGTGTAAATATCAAAATCGTAACTAAATCCTGATACTCCACTTAAAACAAATACTTTATATCCCCATTTATGTGGTTTGTTTGGATTGTACTGTATGATTGGTGATGTTCTGGTCTTAGTACGAATAATTTGTTCGTCAATGGCCATAAATTCCTCTTTTGGGATAGATATACATCTGTCACGAATCTTGTCTTGAAGTGGTCTTATTTTGAAAAGAGGATCATAATTGGAAGAACCTCGTGATGGCATGCATGCGTTGTCATTGAAATGGAGAAATCTCCTTATTTCTTTCCACTTATTACATGACATGGTCTCAGAAATAATTTGATTCCCTAAAATAGGATTCCAGTAATGTCGAACAGTTGGAACATGAACAATAGACATCATCAAGCAGATCCCTGTAACCTGTTCTAAATAATTTTGTGTAAGTACAAAAGATTTTTCTGGCATTTGGGTTACGGAATAAAGTCTGGATTGTTCAACAATATAAGATAAAATATCATCTGTCAAAAAATATCTAAAATATTGGAAAGGCGTTTCCATATTATGAAACTCTGATGGAAGATCAGAATCTCCTAGGAAATGCGTATCCTCGAAAGATTTTTGCATTTTCATGTCCTTCCATATAAGCCTCCTTTTAGAAGTTGATGGTTCCTCATCTTCGGAACTGGAATCGCTTTCGTCTGTTTCTGGAATAACAATATTATTTGTAACTGGAACTTCCAATACATTTTCGTCTTCCGATTAATCGTCCTCACTGTCAAAACCATCATTTGGAACCGTTGTGGTATAATTTAGGTTACCATAAAATGATCTTACATCCATTTCTAAAAGATAAAATAAAAAGAAACAATAAAAAATGTGTATAGAACATATAGTTGTATTATAGTAAGTCTACTATTGTATAGATAATAATGTATAGTCTACTGCATAGCAAGCCATATATCGACACAATTAAGTTATGCAAATAGTATATGCTATTACACTATAAATAGCAAATATTATATTACTTTCCAGTTGACTAAAGAATAATTTTCTCTACAAACAATTTTTCACTTCAAGATTTGCACAAAAACACAAAAAGTCGAATAGTAACCGTTGACAGCTACAATACAAAATGGTCGAATAGTAACCGTTACATTTAAAAAAGTATGGTCATTAGCGCCACATGACAGTTTTTGGTACTAAATTAGAATAAACAGGGTTGCAACTAAAGAATGTTACCAGAAATAAAAAAATAATATTTTTATGGAAAAAGAATATTTTCGAGTCTTAATTAATTATATTCATATATGAACACTCATGCAGAAAGGGGTTAATAAACCTTGGCAAAGTCATAAAATTGACTCCGTATTGTGCATTTCGAAGAGATATTCCTTTTTCTTGAACTTCATCGCCAGCCTTTTTGTAAATTTCTTGTAAAAAAAAAAGAAGTATTCTTAAAACAAATGTTGAAGGAGCGAACGCTTACTGGATATCCAGGAAAAGAAAATGATCCTGTCGAATCCTCTGCTAACATAGCGTAAACTCCAACATACAAGTTGGAAGCTCCAACAATTTGCTTAATCAAATTAAAGGCCGGGTCAAAGTATGATAATATTTTAGTATCTTCAATTGGCATCGCGGATAAAAAAGAGCAAGTTATATGCATGGTGTGACGTGAATTCTACGGGAGGGATCTGAGGTCCCTTCCCTTCACTATCCACCGGCTAGACCCAATAGAGAGAATCGAACTCTCCTGTAGATAATTAAGAAATATCCATAATACCATCTCAGGGAAGTTAATTGCATGTCTCAGATCTGTGGGAAAAGATATTAAGTGATCAAGTTTTTATTTAAATGTAAATAAATAAATTGAAATTGATTTCTTTATACATAAAAATATTCAACGAAAAGGATCTCTGTTCTGGGAAAGAAAATACTGACTAGAGAGACAAATACAAGTGTTTGATACAGTTAATATAGGATATCTTCTTCTTCTTCTTCCTCAGCCATCTCTCCACTGCTGGATGTAGGCCTCTTCTAAAATACTGACTAGAGAGACAAATACAAGTGTTTGATACAGTTAATATAGGATATCTTCTTCTTCTTCTTCCTCAGCCATCTCTCCACTGCTGGATGTAGGCCTCTTCTAAAATACTGACTAGAGAGACAAATACAGGTGTTTGATACAGTTAATATAGAATATCTTCTTCTTCCTCAGCCATCTCTCCACTGCTGGATGTAGGCCTCTTCTAAAATACTGACTAGAGAGACAAATACAAGTGTTTGATACAGTTAATATAGGATATCTTCTTCTTCTTCTTCCTCAGCCATCTCTCCACTGCTGGATGTAGGCCTCTTCTAAAATACTGACTAGAGAGACAAATACAAGTGTTTGATACAGTTAATATAGAATATCTTCTTCTTCTTCTTCCTCAGCCATCTCTCCACTGCTGGATGTAGGCCTCTTCTAAAATACTGACTAGAGAGACAAATACAAGTGTTTGATACAGTTAATATAGAATATCTTCTTCTTCTTCTTCCTCAGCCATCTCTCCACTGCTGGATGTAGGCCTCTTCTAAAATACTGACTAGAGAGACAAATACAAGTGTTTGATACAGTTAATATAGAATATCTTCTTCTTCTTCTTCCTCAGCCATCTCTCCACTGCTGGATGTAGGCCTCTTCTAAAATACTGACTAGAGAGACAAATACAAGTGTTTGATACAGTTAATATAGAATATCTTCTTCTTCTTCTTCCTCAGCCATCTCTCCACTGTTGGATGTAGGCCTCTTCTAAAATACTGACTAGAGAGACAAATACAAGTGTTTGATACAGTTAATATAGAATATCTTCTTCCTCAGCCATCTCTCCACTGCTGGATGTAGGCCTCTTCTAAAATACTGGCCAGAGAGACAAATAAAAGTGTTTGATAAACCTTGACCTGCCCATTGCCATTTAAGTTTTGCAACTCGATCCATGACCTGAGGGAAATAAAATACCTCCCGCGGACCAACAGGTACGTAGCGTCTGACCCAGAGTGGGCGGCTACAAACAGCGTCTGTTCCCTATGTCAAGGGCGGCTGAACTCAAACTCACCAAAACGTTTGGCAAGCGTGGTGTTTTAATGCCAAAAACCTTCAAAATAATATAGAATATAATCAATATATATTCGTATGGTGTCAGGCGCTTACAGTGTAACTTTTATATACCTCAGCCAGTTTCTGGCTTCGGTCGTCAGTTTATTTAAAATAAGTACTCCTCCATCAAAACCATATAGAGGGCATTCATCTATGATGTGGTTCAAGGTCTGGATTTCTGTGCCACATTCACAGCGTGGGTCTTCAATATAGCCCCATTTATGCCTTTCATACGGACTCCTACTGCAATTCGTCCTTATGCGGTTGAGTATTGCCCACTCTCTGCGCCCAAGGTCAAAACCTGCCACCCTGTCAAAGGCACGGTAATGATGCCCCTGTTTCTGACCTCACTAGATTGCCACTCTTTTAGCCAGGCTTCCTCAACTGAAAAATTGTCCTCTTCCAATTCTCGGGCCCTACTCCAGAAGGGTTTTCTTGATCTAAGTTTTCTTGAGAGTGTTTTTACCGGTATGGGTGAGTGTTGCAGTTTTCTCTTTTGAGAACCCTGCGTGTTTGTGTCTTCGTGGGTGTTTGTAGTTATGGGGGTGCTGGGACAAGGAGGTATTGTCCTGTTGGTCTGGGAGATTGTTGTCGGAGATTTAGGCTTGAAGAAGGAATGTGCGGGGAAGTTTTGGTTTAATGTCTTTGATGTCGAGGGGAGGGGGGAGGTGAGGGAGGGTTGTTGAGATGGCGCCTTGTGAGATGGGCTAGCGGCGGAAGACTTGTGGGGGTTGATGACGCCGAGCTTGAAGAAGTGGACTCGGAGCTTGTGTCATTATCGTCGGAGTCGAGGAGTTTGTCCAGATCGGATCCATCATCCGATATGTCCGAACCTTCCTCCGCGATTGGGATGCCGTTAGCGCAGGCGCGGAGAGTGTTTACAACGGCGTTTCTCCGTTTGAAGTTGGCGAATACTATTTCGGCGATGAATATAGATTCCTCGACTGTGAGGTCTCTATGCGCTCGATCCTGGAGATATTTTTCAAGATCTCCAGGAGAGTGGATGGTGGGTTTCTGCGCAGCCATTTTGGGGGTAATCAGTGTAATATATGTTGGTAATAAACTAAGTATAGATATAATGTGTGATAGATATATGTATTAAGAACATTTAATAGGTGTGTAACAGAAGATAAGCGGGCTGGGAAGTTGGAATAATTGAGAAAGTAGAATGAGTTTTGTTAGATGGAGTCCAGGAAGAGCGAAGATGTTGATGAGGCTCGATCCTATTCACTGGTCACAACTGCACTTAGCACTCGATGCGCGGTGTTGTAGTGCGGTCCTTCTAACTTTATAATGTCACTGGTTTTTACCACGGCGACGACGAGAGAAATGGAACCTTTGTACTTAAATGTCACGAGCGGTGATGACGGAGCGTCCACACTGCACGGTAGTCGGTAGCGAATCCTGATTGATGGGTGCTATTACTAAACAAACTAAATACAGACTACTTAACTAGGTACTGTTGAAGAGGTGGAGGTAGTGGGGGTGGGGCTAACAATTATGGAACAATTTTATCGTAGGGTACTGTATATTAAGGATTTGTCCCTTTGGTGCCTTATTAATTTCAATCGTCTCCAATCTATCTAACTTCTTCCCCTTGCCACACTTATGAATCACCTCTACATCTTTGTAACCAAATGAGTGTCCCGTTAATCTGGAGTGGTTTGCGATGTCCGAATTTATAGAGAAGTTTTTAATACCACTAATGTGTTCTTTAATTCTTGTTTTAATTTTTTTTTCTGTTCTACCTAAGGAAAGGGTTATCGATTTCCTTAATACAGGAAACCTACTTTTCAAAACTCCGAAACACCTTTCCACTACGTTTCTGGTTCTAATGTGTGACTCATTATATCCCTTTCAGACCTAGCATATACGATCGTGCGGGTCAGGTTAAAAAGATGTAGGATTCAACTGATTAACAATTTTTGCCGTGTGCCGGCACACAACGATCGTACGGGTTGTCTGCTACACGTTGTAATGCATAGTTTCCGAATTCTTCCGCTTGGGTCGACAGTATCTGTCATCAAAATGTCGGAACGTCACGGACGCATCTCTGCAACAGGTAAAATATTTTTAAATATTAATTTAGAATCCCTACTTCTGGTGATACTTGTTTTTATCATAGTTAAATGCGTAATTAGCAAGTATTTTGAATTCATTTTTATTAATCTTCGTAACTGTGATATTTATTTGAGCCAAAACTGATACCCACACGAGCGTGCGTGTCAGGTCTAACTTGCGGTCATACATATGTTCTAGGTCAATACAAAGTTTTAGTTTGCAATATTATTATTTTGCCAAACTGTTTCCCATGGAATGTTTATATTTATTATTTACAGTTTATATTGAATGATATAAATAATTTCTTTGTTTTTTGTATTTATTTTATTTCAAACTTATACAGGAATTTCCAAAATGATGCCGGACGAAGATGGTTTTGGAGATTTTGTGCGAGAAACCCTTGAAGTAATTGGAGATGGTAATGAGTCTGAAATTGATGATTTATCTAGTGAAGATGATGAACTTGAAATTTCTAATATATCTTCACGCCCGTTGGAAAGCGGTATGGAATTATTAGAAAACCATGAAGTAGTTGAAGATATTGCCATTTCTCTTCCTGCTGATCCAGCAACTATTTCCAGGCGAAAAATATGGAGACAAGTTGAATATGCAGCCAAGTCACATCCTGAACCCGATAGAAGTACTAGAGATATTCGCACACCGTTGGCATACTTCAGTGATTACTTCAACGATGAGCTTTATGAGAAGGCCGTTGAATACTCCAGCCGGTACCATTTGTCAAAAACTGGAAGGGTACTCAATACAAATATCTTAGAATTAAAGAAAATGTTCGGAATCCACATAATTATGGGATGCATGCAATATCCCAGAGTCCGTATGTATTGGCAACAGTCATACGGATTAGAAATAATATCCAAGACAATGCCCCGAGACAGATTTTTCACTCTTCGGTCATGTCTACATTTTGTAGATGTAGAATTGTCTTCTCCAGATGCGAGTTATAATAAGTTGTGGAAAATTCAGCCGGTAATAGATGCTGTACGAAAAACGTGCCTACAAATCGAAAGGCAACCTGGATTCAAATATTCCATTGACGAGCAAATGATTCCTTTCACTGGAATTTGTCCCGTTCGACAATTTGTTCCTAACAAACCTCGACCTACAGGTTTAAAAAATTTTGTTGTTACAAAATCAACTGGTCTAATGCTTGATTTTGAAGTGTTCCAAGGGCCAAACACAAATCTTCCAGATAGAGACATGGGAATAGGACCAGGAGTAGTTTTACGACTAGTGCAAACTTTACCATCCAACAGTTGCATTTACTTCGATCGGTATTTCACCACACTTGGACTGATTGACAAATTGACTGAGATAAATTTACATGGCACTGGAACGATAATGGCCAATCGTTTGAAAGGATTATGTATGAAGCCCGATAAAGAATTGAAGCAGGGGGATTATCAGCAACAAGTTTGTGACAATACCGTCATTGTCAAGTGGAAAGATAACAAAGCTGTCATTATGGCTTCAAATTGTTGTGGAGTTGAACCAATTTCAACTGTAAAAAGATGGAATAAGATTAATAAATCCTACGTTAATGTTCCAGCACCCAAAGTCATCAAAGACTATAATAAGTCTATGGGTGGTGTTGACATCCTAGATCAACAAATGGAGTGCTACAGAACATGGATTAAAACAAAGAAGTGGACATTAAAAACTATCATCCATTTTATGGACTTAGCACTAGTAAATAGTTGGATGATGTATCGAGAGGACTGCTCCACTCAAGCAGTGCCAAAAAGAAAACAGCTTGATTTGTTAGCTTTTCGGCTACAAGTTGCTGAATCATTAATTGGATCCCCCGATAAAAAAAGAAAGGCGCCAGAGGACAATCGTGAAGAAGAAGAAAACGAAGGAACAAATAGTCAAAAACACTACAGACCATCGAAAATGCCAGCTATTGACATCCGATATGATGGTTATGACCATATTCCCGTTTTTGATGACGCAATTACGATTCCACGTATTTGTCGATTGGAAACGTGTAAATCACGAACAAAAGTACTTTGCGAGAAATGCAATGTATATTTGTGCCTTTCTCGTGGCAAACAATGCTACAAAATATTCCACAAAAAATAATTTGTTTAATAGGTACATTTAATGGTTTATTTTTTTAATTTCCTTTTATTTAATAATACTTTACAATTTTGATGTTTATTATTTTTTAATAATTTACCCACTTAATTGTTCTTTTACTGCAGTGTATATCTAGAGGTTATTACAAAGCATTTACTTAAAAAAATGACATTTTAATCGTAAGTTTTTTTTTATTACTGTTATATTTATTTATTAACATACTATTTTTTTTATCATTTTTAACGATTATTGAATAATTTATTTGTATTTTGATGTGCACGAACAATACTTGCAATGATTTAATTGTGGAATAATTGTGTACGAACAATAATTGCAATGATTTAATTGTGGAATAATTGTGTATAATATTATTTGATAGTAAATTGAATGTACTTTCCTATGTGTTTTGGTTTGTTATTTTACACAAATATAGTCCTGACCCACACGATCGTGCTGGTGGATTTTCCGGAAAACTAACTTTTCATGATTTTTTAAATTATTTTTTTTAGCATTAATATATGCTAGTAGTATAATAAAACATATTTTTTTTTAAATTTAGTATTATTTTTTCGTCGGGTCTGAAAGGGATATAAATTTTCACAAGCATCATTTGGATGTAATATAATAATGGTGTGACTAAATAATTGGTGTTAGCGTAGCCACTATCACTGATTAGTGCACAGTTATTAAATTGTCCATGCTCAAATTATATACAATATTCGAGTTGTTAAAAATATTCTGGTCATGCCAAGACCTGGGCCATCTTGCAACAATTTTTAGATCTGCATCACTTACTGCCTGAACATTAATAGAAAATGTTCCCTTTCTATTGCAGAAATATTTTGCATTATCTCCACCTACAAATAATAAATAGGTATTCATTTACCATCAGAGGTTAGGTATATTATATCTTTGAAAACCATGAATGATAAAAAACAATGCCTGGAGATTTTATTGGGACGTTCGTACAATCGATTGCACCAACAACTCTCGGAAAACGAGCAATGGAATAAAATTTATGTTTGCATGTTTCAAGATCATCTGGGAAGCAAACAAATTGAGGTATGCTTTCCGAAACCTCTTTAATAAATGGACAAGCCGATGATGGACTTACACCACTGAAGTAGGCAGCAGTCATCAAATAGGACCCAGTTGCATAATATCTCAGCGTCAATAGCAGTTTAACCATTGGTTCCACTGCTTTGTTGCTGCAACAAAATATAATATGTGGTAGGTATTATAATGTTTTAAATAATAACTATGATGAAGAGTGAAAAGCCACTTTTCTGAAACCTCTTTAATAAATGGACAAGCCGATGATGGACTTACACCTCCCTTTTTCCTTTTCTTTTTGGGGATTCTGGCCACATCTTTCTTCTTAGATAGTCAGAAAGAGGTTCATCTGAAAGAACAGTAATTTTTTTACTAGGATCATATGATTTTGATGAACTCGTAGAAGGGTTATTGTTGTGTAAGTCTGTCGAATACATTGATGGTTTAGTATCATGGTTCTTTAATGAAACAAATAAATACCTGACGTGTCATCCAATATAACTTCATCTGTCGAATATTCTTGAATATCAGAATTCAAACAATGTGTCACACCCGGATTTACATTTTTACTGGGGTTACTGACAAATTCCTCCATTCGTGTGCTTTGGAACTTTTTCCATAAAGCGTAAATTATTTTAAAATAATCATCATATTGAACTATGGTCGTTTGTGTAATTAATTGACACTCTTCTAAGACTGTGTGACCTACTATCTCACAGAAATCTTTATAAGTCATGGTGTATAATTTATCATTACTGATTTGTTTGTCATTGACTTGCTCAACTTCTCTCGAGGGTAAGCATTTGCTATAATCAACATTATTCTCGTCAAATGGATATAATCCTGTTACACGGAAACCATGAATCAACGTGCTTTCTTTTGCAGTATCATCTAAAACTTTTTTTAGTAGTGGAGCAAATGTCAATTTATTCAAAGCAATTTCATAATTATTTTGTGTATACCAGTTTCTAAGACTTTTTTTCCAACCAACTTTTATTAGTCGAAATGCTGCTACATCTGCAGGTTGCAATATACGTGTAGCATTTGGGTACAATGCGATAAGATGTATTTTTAAATCTTTGCATAATTCTGAGACTTCAATTGTTATATGGGTCTTATGTCCGTCAACAAATAATATGACAGGAACTGGTATTTCTTTTGCAATAAGTTGAGGGTGAAAAACATTTGCAATATACTCATAAAAAACTGCAGCAGTCATCCATCCTGTATCACTTCGTCCTATTCCCCAACCGGCTGGCACACTTTCAGCTATTCGGTCTGGTATTCTTTTGTAAGGATATATAATCATGGGGTTACAAGTAAAACCTGCAACAGAAAAAGAAAACATAACGGTAATATTTTCTTTAGATGAGGTATTTTCAATTTCATAGACATTTTTGCTTCCCCTTTCGGCCAGAACCTTTCCTGTTTTAGGACAAATATTGAAACCAGTCTCGTCTGCATTAAATACACGGTGAGGATCTTGGAAGACATCTGTTAGTTGTTGTTGGGTGATGTATTGTTTAATTTCTATAAACCATTTTCTTATATCTCGTTCAGACACACATGCACTCGAATTACTAACACCTTCTGAAGTTCGGACAGATATCTTTGGATGACGTTTTAAAAACGTTTTAAACCATGCATCTCCTGGACGGTTATTCTTGAAAGGATTTGGTCTTGGATTATTTGTTAAAAAATCTTGAACGCATAATTGTACATCATCTTTTTTCCTAGGAAATCCGCGTTTTGACGAAAGTAATAATGAAATCTACCAAAGCAGATTCTTCAGTCTCTGTTAACACCGGATTTGGTCCAGATTTGAATTTAGTTTGTGGGTTTTTTATTTTAAACTGAATACTACTTCTAGGCACTCCAAAGAGTTTAGAAGCTTTTCGAACTGAGCCCTCTTCATTTTTTACATAATCTATTGCTTTATCTATAGCTTCTTTAGAATATTGACGCTTTTTCAACATTTTGGAACCCTCACCTAAAACGAAACAAGAATATATCAGTAACTGGCCACCTACCTTAGAGTAACTAGCCACCTATGCCAGTTTCTGGAAAACGATTATGTAGGAACACGATACTTACACAGGCAATAATATAACTTATGAGCAAGCAATTTTCATTCAAATTTTGCTCAATTTAGCATACTTTCAATTATAGTAGTAACTGTCATGGGTGGCCAGTAATAACAAATATGCATTTTTTTTATATCAGTAACTAGCCACCTTGAAAACATATATTTAGGATGGTTTATATGTAAAATTAAAATATGAATTCTTACCTCAAATACTTTATATATACGAGTTTTTACTGCTGTAGAACCACTAAACACAAAAACTAATATTTTTTAAATCAATACTGTTGCTTATGATTTTTACAAGGCGCGTCGTAACTTGTCAAGATATGGCTACCAACTGTCACAAATATGGCGGGAATTTGGATACTAGTCTCGATAGCGATAAAAATAGGAACTAGGAGGATAGCCAACTATATAATAATTATGATATTTTGTCGATACATGGCAATACTTCCAATGGTTTCTTATTTTTGGCAAATAAAGCACACTATGCCTTGTACATCCCTATTTATTTCAACTTATTTGTACCTATTGCAAATTGTATAAAGTTTTTTTTTTTGATTTCCAGGTTTGTAACAAAAGATCCAGTAATTATTTCAAAAGAAGGCAGTAATTATTTCTAATATTACTCGTTAACAATATCAGAAACGTATTAAAACATGTACGATAGTAAAATATGTTCTTGCAACAAAAATAATTTTTCTCTAGAATGTTCTATCAAAGGTCACCAGCAATCGTTAGATTACACATACATACCATCATGCCGTTTCCCTATTTGGGGTAGGCAGAGAGAACCGAACGCCAGACTCTTCTATCTTGACATACCTGTTTTGCCTCATTTACATTCATACATCGCGTCATACATGCTCTCCTATTGTTCTGACTTCGTATGTTCCCCTCTTTCAAAATCTCATTTATATGATCATGCCAGCTCTTTCTCGGACGACCCTTACATCTCATCCCACTCTTTTCAGCCTTGTATACTTTCTTTGTCAGTCGTTCATCGTTCATTCTCTCTACATGTCCGAACCATCGCAAAGCATTTATCTTCATTCTACTCAAAATATCCCTTTCAATCTTACATTCTCTTCTGATATCTTGATTCCTTATCCTATCATAAATTGTTTTACCACACATTCGTCTTAGGGACCTCATTTCCACAGCGTTAATTTTACTTTCATGCGTCTTCTGCCATACCCATGTCTCACTTGCATACATTATGGTTGGAACGACAATAGCGTTGTGCACAGCGAGTTTTGCTGGCCTTGAAATAATTGGGTCAGCCATTATTGTTCTTAATGCACCATTTACTCTATTTGCTGCCGTTACCCTTCTTTCTATATCCTTTTCCAATTTTCCATCACGCTGAAACATACTTCCCAGATACACATATTCATCCACTTGTTCTAGTAGTTCATTATTAACTCGTATCTCGCATATTGTTCGTATTTCGCTCTTCTCAAATACCATTACTTTAGACTTAGCTCCATTCATTCTCAGTCCATTTTGGATGCATCCATCGAATACCATTTTTACCAAGTATTCTAAGTCTTTCACACTTTCTGCCATTAAGACCTTGTCATCCGCATACAAAAATTAGATCGCATACATTCACATCATCCAGCTTCAAACCTATATTTGCATTCTTCAGTTCTTTTACACAGTAGTCAATGTACAGATTAAAGAGCCACGGTGATAGGACGCAGCCCTGTCGTACTCCCTTGTTGATGGGGAACTAATCCGTGAGAGAGTTATCAACCCTCACACAAGCCTGGCTACCCTCATAAAGAGACGCAATTGCTCCTATCAGCTTACTCTCCACTCCGTACACTGATAGCACGTTCCAAAGTTTTTCCCGGTCGACTTTATCATAAGCCTTTTCCAGGTCTATGAAAGCACAGAAAAGCTTCTGGTTTTTTGCCAGAACCTTTTCAATTGCTATTCGAAGGGAAAAGATTTGGTCAGTGCATCCTCTACCTCTAACAAACGCTCCTTGTGCATCCCATACCTTGCTTTCTGTCACCTTTCGTAACTTTTGATCTAAGATCCTAGCATAAAGTTTTCCAACTGAACTCAGCAGACTGATAGCTCGGTAGTTCTTGCAGTCTAATTTTGACCCTTTCTTAAAGAGGGGCAAAATCACTGCGTTTCTCCAATCTGACGGAGTATATCCTGTCTCCCAACATTTGTTAAAGAGGCAATGACACCATTCCATTGTCTTTTCGCCACCATATTTGATGAGTTCAGTTGTTATGCAATCAAATCCCGCTGCTTTTCCTGTATGTGCATGCTTCACTGCTTCTCTAACTTCTTCTATTGTAATTTTTTCTCTATCATTCTCGTTTTCATTCTGTGTTATTCTTACATACCTCATGCTTTCACTCTGCGAGCTTTCGTACAATTCTTCAAAGTACTCCTTCCATCTCTGCGTGACTTTCGCTTCATCCATAACCATATTTCCGTCTTTGTCGTTGATGCATTTTGATCCGTTCGACGTTACTTGCTTTCTCCTATTCACTCTTTTCCAGAACATTTTTTTGTTACCTGCAAAATCATTCACAATTTTTATACTTTCACTATCTTTCAAGGCATTTTTCTCTCTTTTCACGACTTCTTTTGTTTTCCTCTTGCATTCGTTATATACTTTTCGCGCTTCTTTTTCTTTTTCATTCCTTTCTCCTTTACACGTCAACCACTTCTTCCATGCTTCATGTTTCTCTTTCACTATTTCCTGTACTTCTTTATTCCACCATGCATCTCCTTTCACTCTGCATCTTTTCGCTTCAACACACGTATTCTTTGCTGCATTAATTAGAGTGTTCCTTAATATATCCCATGCCTCACCTATATCCATATCTCTCGCTATGTGAGTGTCAAGAGCGCATACAACCTTTCTTTCAAATTCTCGTCTGACATTTTCTTCCTGTAGCTTCTCCACTTTGATTCGCGACGGTGGACTGATCTTTTTAGTTCGAGATCGCCATCCAGCAAAAAGATTAATTTTTGAGACAACCAGAAAATGGTCTGTCTCCAGTTCGGCACCTCTATAAACCCTCGTGTCTACCGTCGTAGTCCTCACGGAATCTTCACTAATGTGTGAAATGTTTCTATTCAGAACATTATCTGAATAGTTAAAATTACTTTCAATAGTTAGATTTTGATTTGAGGCATCTGCAGTGTTTATCGTAGTCATCACGGAATCTTCACTAATGTGTGAAATGTTTCTATTCAGAACATTATCTGAATAGTTAAAAGAACTTTCAATAGTTAGATTTTGATTTGAGGCATCTGCAGTGTTTATCGTAGTCATCACGGAATCTTCACTTTCACTAATGTGTGAAATGTTTCTATTCAGCACTAAATGATGTCATCAATATTTATGTATAACATTATTGCATTTTTAGGCATTGAATATACATATTATACTATAGTAGTAGCACAAGTAATAGTTACTTATTAACGAGAAAATAACTAAAATCAACTAAACGAAAACTGAATTATTTGGAAATGTTGAACGTAATCACAACGCAATTGACAGAAAGTGACAGTCATAGAAAAAACATGATGCATTCCAAATACAAATGTTGCCACTGTATAAACAAAAAAATTGTTTTGAATTCCTAGCTAGGGAACAGATATAATAGACTGGTGAAAACCAAACGATACGTTAGGGGCTACCTAAGCCTAGGTGATACCCAGCTATGTGACAGTTTAGGTAACGTTGGTGAAAGTCACTGTTAATAATAAAACTTCATAGAGGCCGATGTATATAGATTTTATTGTTAAGATCAGTCAAGATACAAACATTACAACCATTCTATACAAAAACGGAAGTTTTTACACAATATGTTGCATAGTTGAAGACAAAGTAAACCATAGATAAATTTATTAAATGTGATTACATATGTGAATAGTCACCATAAGGCTTTGAAGAAAGGGGTCTCAATAATTTTATTATTTGACCAATACTTTTTCAAATTATTTTTCCCCATTGAGCTCATTAGCATGATGGTTGCGATGAACATATATGTTTTGTTTACGGTACTATCCAGCCATTTGATAAGCTTGGATTTTGGATCCATTGCTTTTCTTTTTAGAGCCTCCGCACACTTATTCGTTTCCATAGATATTATGCCTACAATATCTCTGGTCATAAAGAGTTGGAAAAAATAAAATCTTCACTAATACCGAAAGCTCTGGGTTGCGTTTGTTTGAAAGCTCAAATTGCATTTTCAAAAATTCTAAGAGGCCAAGGGTGTTATAAGGGCAGTTTTAGGGATGTCACCATCTTCCACCAGTTTTCATATCAATGAAACGGGCTTTATTTTGATAGAAAATTTTATGACATTAATGTTTGAATATGATTTCGGCCATGTGGCCTCAACGGCTGGTGCAGTCTGGAACACCAATTTCCACAAACTTTTCGTAGCATTTGCGGCCGTATTTCGCCAATAATTCTTTGAATGTTGATTCCCAGGTGTTCAATTGTCTCTGGTTTATCGATGTAGACAAGTAACTTTACATAACCCCAAAGATTTAACCCCAATTAATTTGACCATTACGCGAAATTATTCTTTCACCAAAAGTTTCTTTGAGTAAATCAATTGCTAGTAAATCAATCAAGATTAATGCTAGCTAATCGCGGTACGAAAAAATTTCTAATCATGTCCCTATACCGCTCACCATTGACAGTAACATTCTGACCATCATCGTTTTTGAAGACATATGGACCAATGACTCCGCCAGCCCATAAAGCGCACCAAACAGTATTTTTCTGTTGATGTAATGGTGTTTCGATGAAAGCTTGTGGATTATCCTCACTCCAAATGCGACAATTCTGCTTATTTACGTACCCATTCAACAAAAAATGGGCTTCATCGGAGAACAAAATTTTGAATGGAATTTAAAGATTAACATCAATTTGTGCTTCAGCCCATTCGCCGAATTGTCGGTGCATACGATGGTCGTTTGGCTTTAATTCCTGCACAAGTTGAATCTTGAAAGCTTAAAAGCCAAGATCCTTTTTTAAAATCTTCCATAAAGTGGAAGGACACAACTCCAGTTGCTGAGAATGGCGACAAATTGATTGATTTGGATCTTCTTCAATGCTTTCCTGTACAGCAGATAATAAAAAAAATAATCAGGAAAGGAAAAATAATAATCATCATTAATGAAATAATAATCTGAATAATTCAAGAGCTACAGCTTCTTCAGTGTGCACTGTTCGGCATCTCACGGGATGCACATTATCATTAAGAGTAAACGTGGTCCGAAAACGATCTATTGTTATTCGAATCAGCCGCTCTGAAGGACGATTATGTACGTCATAAAATGGACCAAGTGCACGATAAGTTTGACGAACAGAACCATTATTTTGATAAAAAATTAAAACAATTTGCAAGTGTTGCTCAAACTAAACCAAACTAAACAAAAAGCAACTATCAGCTGTTAAATGGATTGTCAAATAAAGCAGTGTTGCCAACCCAAAGTTGTGAACCTCTAAAAAAAAACAACCATTATTACTGAGTCTAACAATTTAATGGCAATGTCTACTTTAACTATAGGTTCAGGATTTTTATGATGTTCTTCCACACACAACATCAATAGTTATATCAAAAAAATTTGGTTTTTCTGAAAAACAATTTTGAGAAACTGGCAATTTGTTGATGAAAATAGAATAATTTAAATTTAAATCTACTACTACACAGCCCAAGATAGAATGTGAACCATCTATAATTTTATAAAAACAAATATTCAAAGACTTCTCATGTAATATATAAAACCACTTTTTGAGAAATTGGCAATTTGTTGATGAAAATAGAATAATTTAAATCTACTACTACACACCCAAGATAGAAGGTGAACCATCTATAATTTTATAAAAACAAATATTCAAAGACTTCTCATGTAATATATAAACCACTTTTTGAGAAATTGGCAATTTGTTGATGAAAATAGAATAATTTAAATCTACTACTACACACCCAAGATAGAAGGTGAACCATCTATAATTTTATAAAAACAAATATTCAAAGACTTCTCATGTAATATATAAAACCACTTTTTGAGAAATTGGCAATTTGTTGATGAAAATAGAATAATTTAAATCTACTACTACACACCCAAGATAGAAGGTGAACCATCTATAATTTTATAAAAACAAATATTCAAAGACTTCTCATGTAATATATAAAACCACTTTTTGAGAAATTGGCAATTTGTTGATGAAAATAGAATAATTTAAATCTACTACTACACACCCAAGATAGAAGGTGAACCATCTATAATTTTATAAAAACAAATATTCAAAGACTTCTCATGTAATATATAAAACCACTTTTTGAGAAATTGGCAATTTGTTGATGAAAATAGAATAATTTAAATCTACTACTACACACCCAAGATAGAAGGTGAACCATCTATAATTTTATAAAAACAAATATTCAAAGACTTCTCATGTAATATATAAAACCACTTTTTGAGAAATTGGCAATTTGTTGATGAAAATAGAATAATTTAAATCTACTACTACACACCCAAGATAGAAAGTGAACCATCTATAATTTTATAAAAACAAATATTCAAAGACTTCTCATGTAATATATAAAACCACTTTTTGAGAAATTGGCAATTTGTTGATGAAAATAGAATAATTTAAATCTACTACTACACACCCAAGATAGAAGGTGAACCATCTATAATTTTATAAAAACAAATATTCAAAGACTTCTCATGTAATATATAAAACCACTTTTTGAGAAATTGGCAATTTGTTGATGAAAATAGAATAATTTAAATCTACTACTACACACCCAAGATAGAAGGTGAACCATCTATAATTTTATAAAAACAAATATTCAAAGACTTCTCATGTAATATATAAAACCACTTTTTGAGAAATTGGCAATTTGTTGATGAAAATAGAATAATTTAAATCTACTACTACACACCCAAGATAGAAGGTGAACCATCTATAATTTTATAAAAACAAATATTCAAAGACTTCTCATGTAATATATAAAACCACTTTTTGAGAAATTGGCAATTTGTTGATGAAAATAGAATAATTTAAATCTACTACTACACACCCAAGATAGAAGGTGAACCATCTATAATTTTATAAAAACAAATATTCAAAGACTTCTCATGTAATATATAAAACCACTTTTTGAGAAATTGGCAATTTGTTGATGAAAATAGAATAATTTAAATCTACTACTACACACCCAAGATAGAAGGTGAACCATCTATAATTTTATAAAAACAAATATTCAAAGACTTCTCATGTAATATATAAAACCACTTTTTGAGAAATTGGCAATTTGTTGATGAAAATAGAATAATTTAAATCTACTACTACACACCCAAGATAGAAGGTGAACCATCTATAATTTTATAAAAACAAATATTCAAAGACTTCTCATGTAATATATAAAACCACTTTTTGAGAAATTGGCAATTTGTTGATGAAAATAGAATAATTTAAATCTACTACTACACACCCAAGATAGAAGGTGAACCATCTATAATTTTATAAAAACAAATATTCAAAGACTTCTCATGTAATATATAAAACCACTTTTTGAGAAATTGGCAATTTGTTGATGAAAATAGAATAATTTAAATCTACTACTACACACCCAAGATAGAAGGTGAACCATCTATAATTTTATAAAAACAAATATTCAAAGACTTCTCATGTAATATATAAAACCACTTTTTGAGAAATTGGCAATTTGTTGATGAAAATAGAATAATTTAAATCTACTACTACACACCCAAGATAGAAGGTGAACCATCTATAATTTTTATAAAAACAAATATTCAAAGACTTCTCATGTAATATATAAAACCACTTTTTGAGAAATTGGCAATTTGTTGATGAAAATAGAATAATTTAAATCTACTACTACACACCCAAGATAGAAGGTGAACCATCTATAATTTTATAAAAACAAATATTCAAAGACTTCTCATGTAATATATAAAACCACTTTTTGAGAAATTGGCAATTTGTTGATGAAAATAGAATAATTTAAATCTACTACTACACACCCAAGATAGAAGGTGAACCATCTATAATTTTATAAAAACAAATATTCAAAGACTTCTCATGTAATATATAAAACCACTTTTTGAGAAATTGGCAATTTGTTGATGAAAATAGAATAATTTAAATCTACTACTACACACCCAAGATAGAAGGTGAACCATCTATAATTTTATAAAAACAAATATTCAAAGACTTCTCATGTAATATATAAAACCACTTTTTGAGAAATTGGCAATTTGTTGATGAAAATAGAATAATTTAAATCTACTACTACACACCCAAGATAGAAGGTGAACCATCTATAATTTTATAAAAACAAATATTCAAAGACTTCTCATGTAATATATAAAACCACTTTTTGAGAAATTGGCAATTTGTTGATGAAAATAGAATAATTTAAATCTACTACTACACACCCAAGATAGAAGGTGAACCATCTATAATTTTATAAAAACAAATATTCAAAGACTTCTCATGTAATATATAAAACCACTTTTTGAGAAATTGGCAATTTGTTGATGAAAATAGAATAATTTAAATCTACTACTACACACCCAAGATAGAAGGTGAACCATCTATAATTTTATAAAAACAAATATTCAAAGACTTCTCATGTAATATATAAAACCACTTTTTGAGAAATTGGCAATTTGTTGATGAAAATAGAATAATTTAAATCTACTACTACACACCCAAGATAGAAGGTGAACCATCTATAATTTTATAAAAACAAATATTCAAAGACTTCTCATGTAATATATAAAACCACTTTTTGAGAAATTGGCAATTTGTTGATAACAATAGAATAATTTAAATTTAAATCTACTACTACACAGCCCAAAATAGAAGGTGAGCCATCTATAATTTTCAATATCAGTGTTATCTTTTTCAAAATCTATTATTCGTTTCAATGATGTTAATTTTGAACTTGAATATATGGGGGTATGGTCTTTGGGTAAGTTCAAAAGAATATAATGGTTTTTACTTACAGTTTATTGTGTATATTCAGCTGGTACAATATATGATATTTTACTTTTATGTATAAATTATTTTAAACGAAATCAAACTATTTTAATTATCGTAAAGACGCGATGGCGATATAGAGAGCTTCGTTTTGGACA
Source organism: Molanna angustata (assembly GCA_963576475.1). Lineage (NCBI taxonomy): Eukaryota > Metazoa > Arthropoda > Insecta > Trichoptera > Molannidae > Molanna > Molanna angustata. The sequence goes on from OY754978.1 coordinate 32,220,816, forward strand.
CGTCTAACAGATGAAACAGACAGAGCGCGAATGGTTTGGTGTTTGGTGAGAGGCCAGTGGATGGCCATGACTCGCTCGGCGTATGCGCGCGCAGATCAGCTGAGTTGCCACAAATACTTAGTCAATGATGTTAATTTTGGACTAAAGTTAGGAAAAAGTGTAGGTACAGCACCATCTATTAATTTAGGATTTTTTCTTGGGAAATCTCTAAGTTCACCTTTATACATCATTCTATCAGATTTAACAATGAGTTTATCTTCGAAATGTTTTAAGTAAATACCGGGGTTTTTCAGACCACTGAAATCTGTCAGAATTTTGGCTAACCACTTATGTTGTAATTCACGATCCTTGGACAAACTGAATGTAATATACCTATATCCATCTGTACTATTTGACTTATAATAATTGGAGTGGCATCCTGCAACACTACAAGCTCTCGGCATCTTGGTGAAGATTTTTCTTGATTTGAATATAAACTGAAAATAAAATAAATTTAACCATATTTGAATTATAATATAAAACTAGCTATAAACCACTTATTTTTGTGAGTCACTTCGCGACATGTTTCGGAAGCGCTGTCCTTCCATCGACCAAAGACGAGGACTAGAGAGAGGACAAAGTGAATAGACATGAGGCTCCTCTCCCACCCTCAACTTCATGCCACATGTAGCAAACAGCAGATATGTCATGGAAATCATAAATTGTTAAATTGAACGTCCACAACAGTCGCTTATAAAAAATAACATTTGATATTAAATATGGTGTAGGCAAGCATTGTTGCAAATAAAAGCAATACACTTTACGATGTACATTTGAATTACTTATGTCCTGTCTTTTTTTCGTAAGCTTCATCTGCTGCTTCTACATGGGACTTTGCCTGGGCTTCTACATAAATGGTTGACTTCTGCGATACTGATATTTTATCTTGATAATTGAATTTTCATTCTATACGTGTCGCATGTATTACATGTATCAAGTGATATGGCTTTTTAATTTTCAATCCCATCATTTAAAATGTTTACAAATGTTGTGATTGATACTGTTTCTGATTCCTTTTCTTTATATATGTCATACATCAACGCTGTTGTCAGTCCAGCGTTTATCGTTTTACCACTATTCTTATAGAATAAACTATACTAATAGAATAAGCTATTCTAATCTCATAATTAATTGATTTAAATAAGCTCTGCCTTGAGACAGTTCATTTTGAGCTGTAATGTTATCATTATGTTGGATGTTTGCTAGCAAGTCTTCTTCATTATCTGATGTATCAGCCTCGAGCAATGGTCTTACAGGTAATTGTGCTCTTATCGCAATATTGTGTAACACACAACATGCTATAGTTATCGTCGAGGCTTTAGCAGGATCGTAATGAAGAGTTCTATGCTTAAGCAAATATCTCCAACAAGATTTTAAAACCCCAAAACAACGTTCTATGGTGTTTCTTGCCTGGATCTGACGCTGCGTATATAAATCCTCCTGACTTCCCGGTATGGCAATTTATAATTGGCGTCATAAGCCAAGGTCTTTGTGGATATCCTGAATCACCTTTGAAAAAGAATAAAAATATCATTAATAACATTGAATATATATATATATATATATATATATATATATATATATATATATATATATATATATATATATATATATATATATATATATATATATATATATATATATATATATATATATATATATATATATATATATATATATATATATATATATATATATATATATATATATATATATATATATATATATATATATATATATATATATATATATATATATATATATATATATATATATATATATATATATATATATATATATATATATATATATATAGTCCAGCAAAAGATAATGTTATTGAATAATGCATATCATTGTATATAAAATCAATGTATCTCAATATAACCCACGTCTAATAACCTCTATATGTGTACTCTCCATTTTGGTGAAGTTCCCTTTAGGTGAATATCCCATTTTACTAGAATTCCATATGAAAGAATCATGGGTAGCTCCGCCAAATTTTGAATTCACATTTAGTATCCTGAGGTTGCTATCACACATCTGGGAAAATTTAAAATGCAATAACCAATATATCATAGTTTTGTTTTACGAATTACCTAAACAAATAACATTATTTTTGTAACAAATAACAAAGTTATGAGCAACAATAGATTATAGATGATTATTTAATGTTAGGTACATATCATTTGAACATTCAAAGAACGATATCCTTTTCTGTTGTAAAACACATGTTCGTCCACTACTGGTCGAACAATAGCAATGTGCGTACAATTAATGCATCCTACAACCCCAGGAATACTAAATTTTCTGTAAAAATGTAAAGAATGTGTTTTTTTAGAATTTTTCAAATTCAAGTAAAAAACAAGGCTGTGTAAAGAGTAAAACTGTTACACTTATACTACAATAGCGACTGAACCATATACCTAACATGGAGGTATATATTGATCAAGAATATATAGGTACCTATATGTAATTAAAAAGTATTAAGGTTAAATAACAATGCTTTAATGAAAAAAGCTTACCATCGTGACCCCTAATTTCGCCTATATTTGGCACATTTTTTACGATATTTTACAATCAGATCATGAAACACAGCAAATAATTATATCAAACGATGCGTTTTCTTACGTGTATCTAATTAATTTGTCAGTATATATGTTTTGTAGCAAAACTGTAATTTATCGTCTGAAGACACCAGGCGAAGTTTGGTATAATTCTCCTAACTTTGCCTAATGCGATTTTTTGTTTTTGTATTAGCAAAACCTAAGAAGCAAATATGCACTTTAAGAAATTCCGTGTCCTAGCTAATATAAATATAAATGAAAACGGTCTAAAGGATTATTTTACTGAGATAATAATAATAATAATAATAAATTTATTTGTTGCATTAAAAATAACAAGAAATTATATACATTTTGAACTATTTTACAACAAATAGGCAGCTGATTTTCAGCAATGCCTTGGACGATCACAAAATATATATTTTATACATACAGAAATAAATAAAAAATAAAATAACATAAAATTATATACGAAAACATTTATACATGAAGAAAAAAAAAAAAAAAAAAAAAAAAAAATAATTGAGAAAGATAAAAAAAACAAAAGGAAAAAACATATATATTATATATACAAATAAAAATAAATAAACAACGAAAGCTTATTAGGATAGTTAATTTTGTTGTACATAGGTACTTACTTTGGCATTATTACATTTAATTTTGTGTACTTAACAGCCATTCACTGCAATGCTTTTTAAAGCTCTGCAGTGAGGCTGCCGTACGAATGTGCTGCGGCAATTCATTCCAATATTTGGTTGATGTGTATGTATAACTCCCTTCAAAGGCAGTGGTTCGATGTCTGGGGAGAATAAGTAGATAGTCTCTTTGTCGCGTAGCATGCATATGAATATCACGGGACCACTGTAATCTGTCATACAGATAGGAAGGTGTCTTACTTTTAATGATTCTGAATATTTGACACAGATGATGAAACTTCCTTCTGTTAAACATATTCAGTATCCCGTGCTGCTTAAGGTATGGAGAAACATGTGCTCGCCTAGGTATTTTGTAACAAAAACGTGCACACGCATTTTGAATACGTTGCACTTGCTTTTGTGTATTTTTTAACAAAGAAGGACCATACACCGCATCCCCATAGTCAAATATGGATAAAACAAGACTATCTGTCAGCAGTTTGCGAACATTGACCGAAACATATTCCCGTATTTTATATAAAAGGCGTAGCCTTGAATAGCCCCATTGCATCTTTTTTTTTACATGCTCTTCAAATTTCATCCCTTGGTCCATCACTATACCGAGATTACGTGCAACGCTTACAAATGGAATGTCAGTGGAATCAATGGCAACCCTAAAGCCGCTGCTTTCCACAGCAGTAATTTTTTGTTTTGGGCCCACAACTAGGGCTACAGTCTTTCGGGGGTTGAGAAGTAGTGCATGGGCTTGTGCCCAAGAATGAATTTTATTTAAATCACTATTTATCATGCCCACGGCCGATTGTACGTTATGTTTTTCAAAAGACAAATAAACTTGTGAGTCATCTGCGTACATATGTGATTTGCAGTAATTAAGAACATTCATCATATCAGCTGTGTATAAAGCAAACAACAATGGCCCAAGTATGGACCCTTGTGGAACACCGCGAGTCAGCTTAACAGCAGTAGAGTATTTCAAAGACCCACCGACTTCACTGCAGACTAGACGCTGCGTTCTGCCTCTGAAATAACTTTGGAACCATCTGATAGTTCCATCGTCAAATCCATAGAACCGCAATTTCGATAAGAGCAATGGAATACTTATCATGTCAAATGCTTTGGAGAAATCAAGAAGAACCAATATTGATACTTTGCCCTTGTCACATGAAGTGTGTAAGTCATCGGTAATGCATTGTAACGCTGAAGTTGTGCTGTAACCCTTACGAAAGCCGGACTGATGAGGGGGTATAATTTTACATTTTTCCGCATATTTTACTGTTTGATCAAACACGATTTTCTCAAGTAATTTAGAGAGAGTGGGCAATATACTAATTGGTCTAAGGTCATTTAAGCTCGAAATCGGTGTCTTTTTGGGCAGTGGCTTAACAAGTGCATTTTTCCAGATCTCTGGTACCGTACCAGATGTCAATGATTTATTAATTATAGTTGTAATAGTACTAATCGTATACGGTAGAATGAGATTTATCATATTAATACTAATACCATCACACCCGATAGCATATGATTTAATAGTTTGTATGTGTCTACTTATAGCAGCTTCGTCTACAGTTTGGAGCTTAAAAGACTGTGAGGTTATATACTTGTTCATATTATAATGATTAAGTAAGTCCTCATTATGTGATATATTTTGATTTATGTTTATAAAATGATTATTAATTTTGTCTGGATCATTTAATTCAGTTGGTATATCGGGTTGTTTTTCCTTTAATTCAAGGCTGTTTGACAGAGATTTCCAAAGTTTTTTTGAGTTGTGAATATTGCAATTGACATTATATGCAAAAAAAGCCGATTTTTCTCTTTTTATAGAGGAGGTTACCAAATTTCGAAGTTGTTTATAATATGTGTAATGAATTTCTGCTTTGGTTTTCAGATATCGGCTATAGGCGCGATCTCTAACCCGCATCATATATTTTATTGTATCGGTTATCCAGGGTTTGTGTCTATCTCTTATTATTTTGGTCTGTATTGGTGCAAAGGTGTCAAATAAATCTATAACATATGAATTGAAATTTTTAACCATATCATCTACACTATTCATTGATCGTATGTCTTCTAACGGACCATTATTTATTTCGGCACTGAGATTATCTACATCAACATCTTTGATATTTCTAAATGTTATTGTTTTAGTTACTCTTCTGGGTTTGGGAAATTTTAAATCGCATACAATTAAACCATGATCACTCATATCCTTGCAATGATGCACGCTGAGATTTGTAACTTTCTCAGGTGCATTAGTGAATACCAAATCTATGATCTTTGATGAAGTATTTGTTACTCTTGTGGATTCATGAATAACTGAAGTCATATTAAAAATATTAAATGATTCCAAAAGTTTTCTTGCATTAGTTTCTTCAGTGTCCGTAATATCAATATTAAGATCACCTAGTACAAAGATATTATCACAATGAAAAATGAAGTTAGATATATTATCACTAATACATTCGATTGATTCACCTACGCCCTTACTATGCGGTCTATATAATGTACCCAATATAATACTGATGTTTGGAGCCTTGATTTTTATCCACATTTGTTCTAAATATTTGTTTTCGTATGATAAAATCGTACAAGAAAGTCCGCGACGAACATAAAAACCCACACCTCCACCTCGACTTGGTCGTGGTGCCAAATATAAAGTGTAACCTGGTATAGCCCTATCCGTTGCACCTCTGACCTCATCAATCCACGTCTCATTCAGGGCAAGCACATCAATTTCATGTTCATCCATATAAACACACAGATCATCGAACCCTGTGCCTAGAGATTGAGCATTTAGTAAGCCTATAGATAAGCTCCTTTTTTTATTCCTGAATCGACTCATTCTGGATTATTATTTGAATTAAATTTACTCAAAAAAAAAAAATCAATGAAAATATTTCACCACAATAATTGCTCAACACAAGAATTACTCTCAAATACATACACATAAACAATACAATATGCACAAAGTCAATGGAGTGAAGCACCGCAACGCAACCAACAACAAAAATACACAGCAACCAAATAATAAACAATACCGAAGGTACACGAAAACAATATAAATAAAAAAAGCAAGTACAGGACCAGATATTCATAAAAGAAAAACAGAAAATAGAAAAAAAATAGAAAAAGAAGAAGTTGAGTAAATTAAAAAACATAAATTTATAATTGAACATGATCTTCAACTTGTGAAACATCACATGTACTAGGTACTTTGGTTGTTTCCGACGGCATTTTAATTAATACCATTTCAAATAAAATGAATACATGTTTAATAGAAGAATATAATATCACTACAAGTTATTTATAAGTCAATACCGACAAATTAATTATGATTTGTATGAATCATATTTGAAATTTTTAAACGCGTTTATTTCAAAATCACTTTTTTTTAAATATGTCATTGTTCCCCCAAACGAGCGATATATGAGGCATTAATGAAATTTTTTACAAGATGATGTGATAACGATAATTAAAAAAAAATACATTTATTATAATTATGAGTGTGTGAAAGAAAATTCTTATAAAGATAAAAATATAAGTGAAATAAGAGTAAATTACATGTTGAATGTTACATATATTAATAAAAGATAAATTATTAATTAAAACTTTCCAATAAAATAGGTATTAAAGCATATAATACATACAATTAAAACTCTTATAAAATGAGATAAGGCAAATTAAACAAAAAAGAAACATAATATAATCCATTATTAATGGCTAGTTTGTGAGAGAATCCTAGGGATAAAAAGTATAAGTGGAAGTCAGTATTATGTACATATGTATGAATGGTATATATGAAATATTATTAAAACAAATTATCAATGAGAAACCTTTAAAATATGAGATTAGGAAAGTTAAGAACATGTGTATAATATATAAATAATAATTATAATAATAATAATCAAAGTTTGCGAGAGAAAAGTCTTACAAATAAAAACAAAAAAACATAATTTACCTCTAAATTTCTTAATAGGGTGATCTCATATAATATATTCCTTATTACACCCACACTAAATTAACATTGAGATAAATCATTGAGATATTATATTAGTTAGGCGAAGTTGGGTACTCATACTTCAACGTTTACATACATTTGTTAAAAAATTGTCAGGGTTGTCAACAAAACTTCCACACATATTTTTTTAATTCTTTATTTCAACTTATCAAAAAATTAAAACTTAAAATAATATTTTTTGTTCATTAATATAATATTTCACATTTGGATGAATTTAAAAGACAATAGTTTTTAGTGATTATATTGAAAAAACATAAGTAGTTATGTACCTAATCGAAATTATTTAAAAAAATACAAAAAATTGGAACAAGTAGAATAATAAAAATGAAAACATACAAAATCAACTTTGACAATTAATATGAAAAATAGGTATGAGAAGATATCAACAAGTTGATTTTGAAAAAAAAACGTTTTTAATTATTTCAAACAATTAAATTTTTAAATTAATATAGCAAAATATATTGAGAAAATATGAAATAAAATAAAAAATTAACTAATCGTCATATTTTTCAATTTATTTGAATTAAAGATCAACATTCCTCTACGATTTTGTTTAGGTTCTTTTAAAGTCATGATTATATCTGTTAAAAAAACTGACGAAATATCTTCCACTATTGGCCAACTATACATATTGTTTCCTTTGTTTCTTAAAAATTTCACTGTAAAATAAGTATTACTCAATTTTTCTATCACTTGACCAACATAAAAACGATTGGACTTTTGAAAACAATATTTAATTAGCACGTAGCAATTTATCTCAATATTTTCAGATTTGATTTCTGCATCTTCCGCGTTGAAATAATCTTCTAAAGGAGCTTTCTTTAATTCGCCAGTAACTTCATCCAATACAAAAAATTCAATTTCATCATCCATGTTGACATGATCTTCTTGTTTTTTAGATTCACCGTTTATTTCATCTAATATAAAACTTTCATTTTCATCGTCAATATCAATATTTTCAATATTGTCGTAATCTGATTCATCTTGTATTGAATATTTGCTAACTGACTCTTCAGAATCTGATGTATCAGAAAGGATACGCGTCTTTGGTATTTTTTTAATTATCTGTTGTTTATCAGGCAGCTTAATTTGAATATCTGATATAATTGATATCTTGTTTTTCAATCGATGTTCCGTTTTATGTTGTAGCAAAACATTTGAAATGTCTGGGCCTGTTTGAATTTGTTTGTTAGAAATATTTGTTTGAAGTTCTGTGAAATCTGCATCACATACAGATTTTCCAGGTTGAACACTAAGTCTTTTATTTCTTACTTTTTTTATGGGATTAGGAGATCTGTTTTCTTTCAAATATTCTAACAATGATGTTTCAATGTTTGGGGGTTATGTGTAGTTTGTGTAGGCTCACCAAAGTGCCAGAATGGTCACTTGGTTAGAAGCGATTGCATACCAGTCGGAGCTGATATACTCGCCTGTAATTGAGGTGGTAAAGTCGGTCAGTTGGACGTGTAGGTAATCCCTGTTTGTCCGCCTTTGGCTACATACACCCAAACGATATCTCACCTGCCTGGTTCGAACCTGGAGGCCGTCTGTTCGGAGAGTCCCGACAGCTGAGCCACAGATTGATCGACCAAGCAACTGCGATACCGTATACAATAGATTATTAAATATTACTCAGGTAGAAATGGATGACAGATTGAAAGATGTAACAGGAAATTGAACTTACTCTTTTATTGATCTAGTTGTACAATTGGTACTTATTAATATTACTTGGTACAGACAATATTGAATTATTATTTAATTATAAAATGTAAATTTAGAACGCGGACTATTTGAACGACGATGAGCGGTCGGGCAGCGTGAAGCCTAGCCTCGAGATCTGGATAAGCGGAATGGCCTGGGAGCTCTGTGCTTCCCCTTAAATAGGTGTCGAGCTGTGCATACAGCGCAGGGCAAGATGGCGCCTGCCGAAGTAACTCAGCTTCGCGACGGCGCAATCGGTGAATGCGCCACAAATGGAATATCCATTTGTTTGTGACGTGTTTGGGAGTCTCCTTAAAACTTTTTCCGGGTTGAATGGATGTATTCCAGTATTTAAGAATGCACTTAAGATATTCTTTTTATTTTCTTTTAATTGATTTAACAATTGTTTCAGCAGTTCCGGAAAATGTCCCTTATTTAGGGATATTTCACGTGGATTTTTAATTTTATAATTTAAAAGTATGCTCCTCCATAGCTTTTTCATAGGGCTAAAGAAACACACATCCAAGGGTTGTGTGAGGTGAGTAGAATTCGGTGGTAAAAGCACAAACTTTATTTCAGCGGATTGACACAAGTCTATAACAAAATGGTTTATGTGAGACGCCAAGTTGTCTCCAATTACTACCTTTGGTCCAGTTTTTGTACTTGCCCATGGAATAACAATATTCTGGAACCAATCTTCAAAAGTTGTAGAGTCGAACCACTCTGATTTACTCCGGTTATACCTCGTACCACTAGGTCCATTGACTCGCCACTGATGATACAAATGTTCGGCTTTATAAACCACATAAGGCGGTAAACAATCCCCATTTGCCGTTATGGCAAACATTACAGATATTGAACCTTTGCTATAATTTAATACACGCTCTGGGTATTTGATACCACGTCGAAAAATACATCGAGACGCACCTGGATCATCTACTAAGTTTGTTTCGTCATAATTTAATATATTTTCAGGTGGTATCCCTTCTAATATTTTCTTTAAATTATTAAAATAGTTTTCGAATTCATTGGAATTTTTCTCCGCTTTTGCTCGTTTAATATTTTGTGTGGCCCGTATTGTTAATTTTTCTGAATTTTAAAAAAAGAATACGCCCATTTTTTTCCTGGGATTTCTCCACTAAACAAATATTGTCGGCCATTGGCCAATAAATACCGATACACCACTATTCTTAAATCTAATAGGGTGAGTGGACATCCATAGTCCCCAGCAGTGATTAAAACATGGACAATTTTTTCCTCCTCTTCTTTCGTTAAGCGTGTTGGAGCGCCAACACGCCCTGAGTGCTTTTTGTGCAGTCTATCCAGGAGTGTCCTTCTTGGTATGCCAAACTGCTTCTCAGCCTGGTAAGAAGAAATTTTTTTTCTTTGCAAAAGGTCAACTGCAATTTCCACCATTTCTTTGTCATGCTTTGGACAGTAATTGCGTTTATTTTTTGTTTTGTTCTGATTTTTCTCCATGTTGTTACTCTAAAAATAAAAAAAAATCGAAAAAGTAGTAAAACGTTTGTGAAGAAAAAAAAATATGTGTGCCAACCCTATATGTAGGCGAAGTTAAGATCAGTTTGAAAACTTCTAGACATGATGTGCTATTTATTGAAATAAAATGATAAAAACCATCTCTGAATCAATTTATTTGTTTTAATTATAAAGATAAATAATTAATGAAAGTGCAAAACTAATAACTATCAACTTACCTCTGTAAATACTCTCGTTATTTCAAATCTTTCCACGACACTTTTTTTACACAACTGACTGTTAACAAGAAATTACAAATGTGATACTTCAGTGTGAAGTTAGCCACAAATTTCTTTTTGGAGAAATGTTGCTAACATACAATAATTTCTTAATTTATATAAAAAAATGTGTATTGCCATAGAAAAAATAGCCACAATCTTAATTTAAATAAAATAGGCGATGTTAGGTGTTGCAGGCGAAATTAGGGGTAACGACGGTACTTGAATATTTAATGAGTAATATCCTTTTCTGTTTATATAATATTGACCAGAATCTCCGGCAACTTTTTTTATTTTTATGTGCGTTCCATCGTCAGCTCCTATAACGTGAGGAAACCCACAAATATTTTTAAAATCACGTATCACTGCTTCTTGCTCACCAAGAGTAGCTGGCATTTTTATAAATTCTCGTCCTTTGGAAGCAAGAGCCAGACCAACCCCGTTACTAACATAATTACTGACATAGTTTGTTGGCTAAAACCATGCAAGTCCCCACCCCACAGTCATCTTGTATCTAAAATACATAATATTATATATTACTTTAACAAAAATTATACTTATTCATTTATTTAAGGGACAAACAGTCTTATAAAATAGAAAAATAAAATACAACATGAAATAAGATATACAGCTTATGCAGCAATAGAGTTATATTCATTTTATATTTCTAACTAATATGCGTATATACAAATAATATTTGAAATACAAAACATGCTTACCTCATCACGTCCTCAATATCTGATAGCGGCTAATACCTGTAGTTCATGAAATATCTTTCCGACACTCATTTTAGCGCCTAAATCAGATTTGATCAATTCAACCATCATTCTAATTGTTTCTTTTTTAAATCTATTTTTAATTTTAAAATCAATGTCTTTTAGCGAAAACGGATCGACGCGATTTTTATCTATTTTAGCCCTTCGTGGGACACTTATTTCACCTATTATATCCATTATTTCATTATAATCTCTAACATGTTCCAGAAAATCTGCCATCCTTGTAATCTAAGTAATAACAACTACTAGTTGCGATGTTTCTATATAAGAATAGACTGCCATAATACGTTAAGCCGATGTAAAACAATGGGTCTAGGTAGTTTAAAGTGACAGCTGAAATTGTGGTGGTTGACGCCATTTTACGGTAAGTAAGTACACTTTTTTGATAAATCATGCCGAAACATGGCTCAGCGTACCCTGATCATAAAACCAAAAATAGTAAGTAAGACGGTTAGAGTATAAAGTGACTACTTACTCAGATTTAATTATGTTTGGTTCTTGCTGCGTAACAGGGAACAGAATCCAGTTTTTAGCAAAATCTCTGGAAGCTAATGCTCTTGTCACTTCCTTTACAAAACGACTAACTGTCCTTTGAGTAAGGTCGTGTGACACTCCCACTATACAGTGTACAGAGAATCTGAAAATAAGAACATAAATTTGTGTAAATTAAGAAAGGATACTGAAATATCATTTGATCCTTTTCTAGTAGGAAATGAAAATTCTGCATACCTTGACTTCAAGAGGATGTTCCCTTGTTCCCCGCACCAAGCCTCTCAGGTCTTCACACAATATATAGAAAGTTGGTTTATCCAGCCTATAATGCCGAATAAATTCAGCATTTGGCATTAATCTTGTGGTTTTCTTGATACGATTTTCAAATCGTTGCCTTCGACTTTCAATATAGCATTGGCGTTGTGCTGTCATTAACAGCCCCAAAGCATGCGTGATGTTGAAATTACCTACCTATATCCAAAACATAAAACCAAGCATTTTTTCAACACTAGTCTTGAGAGTTGATGATGACGTTGTTGAAAATCAATACGAAAAAAGAAAGATAATGTTTAGGTTGGCATTGTTTGAATTAAAATAAGTTGAGAATTTACATAAAAGTTTGTTGGGAACGCAAAAATTACTAAAAAAACATTATTTATTTACACGACTTTATACATAGGTATACATTAAGTAACTAGACAAATTTATTGAATTCATTCCAATTGGCCTGCTAAAATACACAAGTATTTAAACAAACAATAAAAAATGTAAGTAAAAAATGTGCAAAATAATATGTATCTAACTAATAAGAAGAAAATTTAATTAATTATTATTTAATAAAATTGTTTTGCATTTCGTGAAAATCAAGTATTTTTCAATCGCATTAAATCTGCAAAATTACTAATTGTTTTTAGTTTTTTTTTACATAGTGATATTTTAACATTAAATTATAACTTATTTATAGATATTTACCGAAAAATATCCTTATTAAATCCAAATTAAGCACACAGAAAAATACATTCAACACTTTCTGCAAGGGTTTGATTGACGTTAATTCAGAGTTAGAAATTGACGAATATAGTTTGGTTTCGTGTGTCAAAGTTGCATCTTGGCTAGCAAAAACTCTACATTTGTATGGGCGTTGTTACCAAACATTGTTCTACAAGTCTGAACGACGGACGTTAAGTTAGTTTTGTACTCTTGGCTACCGATTTCCAGCGTGACTTTAGACGTTCAAAATCAAATGTCAAATCCCATACAAAAAAAATAACGTTCAGCGTCAACGTTTTAGTTTTTTTTGCATCTTGGCTAGCCCTCCTGAAGGAAGAAACTTTTGGTCCCCAGTATGCCTTCTTGAATAATGTGATTCGTACACAGGGTATGAATTAATGTGATTTTTTTTATTGAAATTTTGGCAGAAGTATTTAGGTTGTGGATTATATAAATTAAGTAATTATCAGAATATATCGGAAGGATATATTTGCGTGTTCAGTGAAATAAAAGATTTCCAGCGCCAGTTTTTTTAACAATTAAATTTCACTTTAAATAAATGATCAGTTGCTTATATAACATAATTGTAATAATAAATAATTTCGAAATAAGTATATCAAATAAATAATTTACATTATATATTTTAAAGGAGTAAAGTGCATCACTAATTCCAATATTATAGTTTAAATTTATCAATACTCGATGTGCAATGATCGTTAGGTATTGGAACATTCAATATACAACAATATTTAAACATCGATAATCTTGCAAAAATGGATATAATTTGAGAATAAAACATACTAAATTGAATATAAAAATACGATTATTAATTAAGAATTGGATTTTAATACACGATTTTAATGATTTGCATTGTAAAAATACGATAAAACGATGGCTTTCTAGAAAAAAATTTGACATACAACAATTAAAAATTTGCACAAATCACTTGAAAAAATGTCTTTTTTTAACAAAATTAAATTTACAAGTTAATTACTCACTTTAAAACTCACTAGGGATCACCAATTTGGCAAGAGATATTTGGGTTTGGAATATATATAAATTAATTAGATCAGAATATATCGGAAGGATATATTTGCGTGTTCAGTGAAATAAAAGATAATATAAAATACTTCCTTACCAATAGATATACTTGGGTAGCAACTGATTATTTATAATGAAAGATCACTTACTGAATATATAATTTATTGTGACTCATTTTTGTACGTTCTTTTAAAGACTATTTAAATATTAACAATCGCGGATTGATGTGGAGGAATCGTTCACGGCAAACGTCCTGCGAGCTGGGCTGGTAAGGGCTGAATAAAGTGGGAGAGTGGGCTCTGCGCCAATACAAATTGAGGCGGCGCATGTCACGTAGTGATGATTGAAGGCGCAGTGCTGCGCTGCGCCACAACATCACTGATTTTGTTTACTGGAGAACTTGAACAACGAGCATCTTTTAATGGCAGGAGAGAAAGAGATTGCTTTTGCTTTTTTAAAACAGTTTCAACACAACTTTTTGTTTTGTTTAAAGTTTTAATGAAACAAGATTTGCAAACCTCCAACAACGCTCCGCCCTTCCTCAAATGATGCATGTGGTTTGTCGTTCTAGCCCTCGGAGACATACCATCTCGAATACGGTTAGACTTCTTTGGAACATCTACAATAAGAGACGATACATAAGTCGATCTCACTCACATATTATAACAGCCCAATTTATAATAATGGGAAAATATGATCTGCTGTTCTGATAAGGAAAATTTGTTCTTACAATTCTTGCGGCACTCCTCCATCAGTTTGCACTGCTTTGCTGCAACAAGTTTTCCATTATATGAAGAATATTCCTCTCCTTTATTCCTTTTCACCTTCCGCTCTTTTTTTGATATTTATCCATCTTTTATTTGGACGCATTGGGTTTTCTGTATCTGCTGTAGAATTATTTTGAGGTTGTATCATAACTTCCTCTTCAGATTCTTCCTCACTTGATGTACAGTCAGTACCAGCGTACATAGGGGTATTTAAATAATCTATGCGGCCAAAATTATATTTATGATATATTAGGCTTTCGACGACGAAAATAAAACAAATGAGACATTTCAGTACATACACATTTATTTTTTCATAAAAAAAGATTATACACATTAATTATTCATTCTCACTATCAGCTGCCGCTGATTGAAGCATTTCTATTGTTTCAGGCAAAAAGGAATTATTTTTTCTTTTTTGTATAATCCTTGAGTCACTAAGTAGGGGATCTGAGGGGGGAGAAGTCTATTTAGTATGTTTCTATTAGGATTAGTCTATTTAGGATTCTCTAGAAAATTTTCTCGAATAATCCTGTCTGTATACCCCGAAATGCTTATTGCGTGCCTCTGCTGCTTCTTCAGACAGTTGTCCAATGGGCAATAATGATTTTCTTATTATGACTGCTCCGTGTACAAGAATTTTGTGTAGTGTTGGTGTCATTGGGTGCCATGGATACAGCTTTACGTAAAGAGCAGCAGTTTTTTTGCATACTTACCATACTTTTCCACATCTATTGTGCATCCACTTGTTACAGTTTATTGCTTTGGAATTATATTGAATTATGGTTAGTTTATATATTTAAACAAAATTATTTTTCATCTTGTCTAGTTTTTCTTTTAATATTCTGTTTTTTAGCTCTGCATTCTCCATTTTTTTGTCATAGAAGTGTAATTTTTTCAGGATGGTTTAATGATACTGCTTATAACAGGTCCCAAGGCACAGGAATACATGGCAGCCCTCACAGTAAGTATTCAATCTTTTCTGAATTTTAAGAGAGGCACACCTGACGCAGCGACCCCTCTTAAAACGCTCTCCTTTCGCGCTGGCTCGCTCTGTTATTTCAATCTGGACCAAAACATGGTCCATCAAATTGTTATTCAACCAACGAATCCGTTGAAAACTAACAGGCTTTGGGCGAACGGATCGAGCATACTTCTGGAGCAGCTCTTCGAAGAGCTGCTCTCTGAACTGCCTGTGTGTCAGTTTTTTCCCTGGGCCCATGTTTTTGCAGTATATAATGAAAGCATTCATTATGCTTACATTTACCAAACGCCGGAAGACTTTCATGTACCATTGTAACCCGCGCTTCCTTTCCATCAAAAACATCGATAATTTTTGGTCCTTCAGGTCGACCCCACCCATTGACTTACAACAGCCGGTTGCCATTGTAGTCGAGTACAACAGCCAGTTTCATCATATCTTTCCCAGCTTTTCGCCCTAGAGCTAGATTATCTTGGTGGTAAGTCGACACTGTGGTGACTAATTTCTTGTCTTTCCAAGTGGTGACAGAAACGAGACCGCAGTGTCGACTTACGACGGTGCCAGGCTCAACATTATCTGGGGACTCTTTTAATGGCGACTGGTGTCTCTACGCGGCACCGGCTTAATGTACCGACAACATCAGTCTTTTGGGACTTCAAGTATAGGCAGAGAGGAACTGAATTGTAAAAATTATCCATATACAATGTATGACCTTTTTGAAGGTAATCCTCAATCAGGCTAATGACTATTCTCGACGTTGCCTTAGTAAGACTGTTACCTGGAACCGGCGGCGGCTCCAATACAATGTATGACCTTTTTGAAGGTAATCCTCAATCAGGCTAATGACTATTCTCGACGTTGCCTTAGTAAGACTGTTACCTGGAACCGGCGGCGGCTCCAATACAATGTATGACTTTTTTGAAGGTAATCCTCAATCAGGCTAATGACTATTCTCGACGTTGCCTTAGTAAGACTGTTACCTGGAACCGGCGGCGGCTCCAATACAATGTATGACCTTTTTGAAGGTAATCCTCAATCAGGCTAATGACTATTCTCGACGTTGCCTTAGTAAGACTGTTACCTGGAACCGGCGGCGGCTCCAGAGGATCTTTCCCGGTGTAAAAAATGGCATATACGGAATAGCCGCTTATAGCCTCGCAGAGTTCGTAAGATTTAATGCCGAATCGCGCTGCTTTGGTCCGAATGCATTGGCGCCATCTCAAACGTCCTTTCCAAAGCAGCAGCGATTCGTCAATACATATATCCCTGCGAGGAATGTAAGCGGCTTTAGATTTTTTATTAAAGTGATCAATGGTCTTACTTTGGCAAGCTTGCGGTCTGGGCCTTCCGCAGTCATTAAATTGTACTTGGTACGGATCCGTACCATGAACCGCTTAAAGGATATTTAATTTGGATAAATCTAATAATATTTTTTTATATTCTTTTTCTGCGTCTTGTTTTATCTGAAAAATAGGAAAAACGTTGTACATATTTTGATATTTTTATTTACACTTATGTAAATGAAGTTCTGATATCAAACAAATAGTATTTTTTTTTACATAAGTACTAAAATTGTTTTTTTTTTGCTGTCCAAAATGCTTTCAATAAAATTGTATTTATTTTTAAATTAACTTTGATTTGATGCATATATTATAATTGGATGATTGCTTTGTATAAATATTACTTTGAATATAAAATTCCAGCGCACTGCATACTCTGCCACTGACCCATCTATTTTATTATAATTTTAAATTGTTTGATGAATATGTGTAAAATCACTAAATGACTTAGATACAGCACCATCTATTAATTTAGGATTTTTTCTTGGGAAATCTCTAAGTTCACCTTTATACATTATTCTATCAGATTTAACAATGAGTGTATCTTCGAAATGTTTTAAGTAAATACCGGGGTTTTTCAGACCACTGAAATCTGTCAGAATTTTGGCTAACCACTTATGTTGTAATTCACGATCCTTGGGCAAACTGAATGTAATATATATACCTATATCCATCTGTACTATTTAACTTATAATAATTGGAGTGGCATCCTGCAACACTACAAGCTCTCGGCATCTTGGTGAAGATTTTTCTTGATTTGAATATAAACTGAAAATAAAATAAATTTAACCATATTTGAATTATAATATAAAACTAGCTATAAACCACTTATTTTAAGTGTTGTCCTTCCATCGACCAAAGACGAGGACTAGAGAGAGGAGAAAGTGAATAGACATGAGGCTATTTGATTTGCTCCTCTCCCACCCTCAACTTCGTGCCACATGTAGCAAACAGCAGATTTGTCATGGAAATCATAAATCGTTAAATTGAACGTCCACAGCAGTCGCTTATAAAAAATAACATTTCATATTAAATATGGTGTAGGCAAGCATTGTTGCAAATAGAAGCAATACACTTTACGATTTACATTTGAATTACTTATGTCCTGTCTTTTTTCGTAAGCTTCATCTGCTGCTTCTACATGGGACTTTGCCTGGGCTTCTAAATGGCTGACTTCTGTGACATTGATATTTTATCTTGATAATTGAATTTTCATTCTATACGTGTAACATGTTTGGCAGTATGTAGGCTCACCAGTTTTGGAGGTGTGTAAGTGTGCCAGAGTGGCCAAAGTTGCCACTAGGTTGAAAGCGTTTGCACACCAGCTGATATGCAAACCTATATATGAGGTGGTAAGGTCGGTCTGTTGGACGTGTAGGTATAACCTGTCTGTCCGCCTTTGGCTACATACAACCAAACGATATCTCACCTGCCTGGTTCGAACCTGGATACCGTCTGTTCGAAGACTCCCGACAGCTGGGCTACAGATTGATCGACCAAGCAACTGCGATACCGTATACAAGAGATTATTAAATATTAAATGCAACTCAGGTAGAAATAGATGACAGATTAAAAGATGCAACAGGAAATTTAACTTATTCGTTTATTGACTCTAGTTTACAGTGGTGATTAGTAATCGATATTTGTTATGTATAAATAATACTTAATTAATTCAATATAAATTTGATTCGCGGACTTTTGAACGACGACGAGGCGGTTGGGCAGCGTAAGGACGAGCCCTGAGGTCTGGATGAAAAGCGAATGAATTGGAGCTCTGTGGCCTTCTTTATATAGGTGAGCTGGGCTGCACACGGCGCAGGACAAGATGGCGTCTGCGAGCGTTGCGTAACCGCGTAGCGCAATTAGAAATCGCGCCACACACGTATTACATGTATCAAGTGATATGGCTTTTTAATTTTCAATCCCATCATTTAAAATGTTTACAAATGTTGTGATTGATACTGTTTCTGATTCCTTTTCTTTATACATGTCATACATCAACGCTATTGTCAGTCCTGAAGGAAGGAACTTGTGGTCCCCAGTGTGCTTTCTTAAATAATGTGATTCATATGCAGGGTATGAATTAATGTGATTTTTTTATTGCCATGATTTTTTCATCACTGATTGAGCATCTTCAGGAGAAAAAGAGATTGTTTTTACTCTTTTAAAACAGTTTCAACAAAACTTTTTGTTTCGTTTAAAGTTTTAATGAAACAAGATTTGCAAACCTCCAACAACCCTTCCTCAAATGATACATATGGTTTGTTGGTCTAGCCCTTGGAGACATACCATCTCTAATACGGTTAGACTTCTTTGGAACATCTAAAATAAGAGACGATACATAAGTCGATCTCTTATTATAACAAAAAGGAATTATTTTTTCTTTTTTGTATAATCCTTGAGCCACTAAGCAAAGGATATGAATTAAAGAGTAGTATGCCTCTATTACAGGATTCTCTAGAAAATTTTCTCAAATAATCCTGTCTGTATACCCTGAAATGCTTATTGCGTGCCTCTGTTGCTTCTTCAGACAGTTGTCCATCATTGACCGTTGGTAAGTTTAACTCACCTCTTACCTTATTATCAAAGAAAGCGGCATGCATGTAGCAAAAAGCAGCTGGTGCAAGACACTCGTTCCATTTAGTGGCATCTTCTGTACCTTGGACAGAAAGTGGGTCATGACAGCCTGGAAGAATAGTTGAGGACAATGTTTTCACGATTTTAGCTTTCTTTTCTTCACCACCAACTGAAATAGTAGATCCTTCAACAGTTTTGCTAAGTTCTAAATGAAAATCTTCAACCATGTGTAATAGCATTCTTAACACAGGGGTGGCAGAGGCTATAGCTCTTCTTGTTAATTTACCCCTTTCTTTAGCTTTTAAATAAGAGGCAAATGTTCTTGACTTGTCAAACAATTTTCTAACAGATTTTTCTTGCACAAGGGTTTGCATCTTCAATTTTCTTTTATTCACTTCGCACACTTTCATTATTTTAGTTTTCTTATCAAAAACTCTCTTGGTCTCTTTATAATCAAAGCTAAATCTTCCCTTGATTGATGGTTTGTCAAATAAAGCAAAGAATTCTTTTAAAAAACTAAGGTGACTAAAACTTGTTTTACAAGTATTTATTTTAAGAAACTCATAACACCTCTTGAATGCCTCAGCAGCAGGCACACTTCGGAAAGACATTGGACACATAGTTTGTCTTCCCTTGGTAATAAAATCACAATTTGTCCTCAACATCTTGGCTATGACATTCTCAGCTGTTCTATCTATTTTTTCATGATACTTCATCAAAAATAGTTTGATCATGTTTAACATATGCTCTCTAGAGAAATTGCCATGAACTTGCAAATGGGGAAAAGGGCCATCTAATTCAGTTTCCCAGTGCATGCGTTCGACTTCAAATCCCTGAATTTTTATTGTTTTGTTCCCCTCAGCCTTTTTATTAAACCCCAAGGTTCTTATCATGGTTTCAGCCACCTTAGGAGCCTGAGTTCCATAAGCAAGAGGTGGTGTGTTTGTATAAATATAGAATGCGCTTATTATACCCAGGTTACTTGTGTATTTAGCTTTTAAAGTTCTATCTCCTATATTTGCATAGATCAGCTCTCTTTTCTCATTAGAAGCAACAGCGCATAGGAGTGAATTATAGAATGGTTCTCCATAATCATAATCGGTATCAAATTGCATTATTGGTTAAAAGGTTATAACGAAAGAGACTGTTATTACTCAGTCGATTTGTGACAGTTGTCCAATGGGCAATAATGATTTTCTTATTATGACTGCTCCGTGCACAAGAATCTTGTGTAGTGTAGGTGTCATTGGGTGCCATGGATACAGCCTTACGTAAAGAGTAGCAGTTTTTTTGCGTACTTACCTCTTCTTCTTCTTTATCCTCGCCATGTCCCGTTACATGGGGTCGGTTTTCCTAACCATGCAGCGCCAATACTTACTTAATTTTGCGTACTTACCATACCACATTTATTTTCCACATCTATTGTGCATCCACTTGATACAGTTTAATTGCTTTGGAATTATATTGATTTATGGTTAGTTTTTATATTGAAACAAAATTATTTTTCATCTTGTCTAGTTTTTCTTTTAATATTCTGTTTTTAGCTCTGCATTCTCCATTTTTATGTCATAGAAGTGTAATTTTTTCAGGATGGTTTGCTTTTGAAGTGCCATATTTAATTTGGATAAATCAAATAATATTTTTTTGTAATCTTTTTCTGCGTCTTGTTTTATCTGAAAAATAGAGAAAACGTTGTAACAACAACACATATTTTGATATTTTTATTTATACTTATGTAAATGAAGTTCTGATATCAAGCAAATATAGCCGCCAGAAATTCTTCAAAGTAATACAATATCTTTATCCCAAAATTCTTAAACATCTGGCATTAAAATATAGTACCCTCTCAAAGTATCCTGGAGAGTTTTTTTGTCTTAAAGTTTTTATTTTTATGTGAGGAAGACTATATAAAGTGTGTTAATAAGTCGAGAATATATTAAAAATAAATCATGGAGGTCATCCAAGACCAATGTTATATTAACCTTTTCAATCCCTAATAATTTTTATTGGGATGTTTTCGTCATTTATATTTGAAGGCCGCCCTCTGTTTTTACCAGGTTTAAGTTCCCCAGATAAAATCAAAGCTTCAACAAGCCTCTGTCTAAATTGTAAAAGGTCTATTTTATCCTTTCGTAAAATATTTTTAAGGTTTTTCTGCACGATGATATTCCAACCATGAATTTGTTGCAGCCATATCAATCGCATGAAAAATCATCTTCTGCGTCCACTTTCGTGAACGAATGCGAATTTTGTATAAGGCTATCATCATATCGAAATTGTCAATAGGTACCACCAACAGATTTGTTGTAGGCCTTGACAATTTCTGGACGGTCAATATACTTTTAATTGGATTTGTCCCATCGTCTGACCTTATCTGTACTACCGATACCAATAAAATTGACTATATAATCAAGTATAGAGATATGAGGCGTGAAGTATGGTGGTGAGTCTGCGAATTGGTTAAGAATGATGATACGATGATGAAGGTGCGTGACGGGTGTGCGCGACTGCCTGTGACTGACGGCTGGACAGGAATGTTAGGTCTCGTATTTTAATGTGTTTGGGACTACTGGAACTGATGTCACCTGTCTACTGATTAGCTGAAGGTTTCGTAACTTGAGTATGTCGAGCTTGTTACTATCAGAGATGCGGGGATTCCAGTGAAAATCTGTGTTATCGAAAGATGTGATGACGCGATATAAATAACAATATATGTCACCACATCACACCCCTCCCAGGAAGATGATCAAAGCCATCGCATCGTCTTGCCTGCGACGGAGAATTTGGCCTGCGTTATTTACATGGTGACGATGAATCTTCGTCAGGAGTGGTACTACGGTGAGTTCGGTTAGGCGAACTAACAAGACCATCAGTGACCTGTAATTTAAATTCTAGCAAGTCCATGATTTTGTTCTTTGGAATTCCGGAAGCTTCAGATTGTATTTTATATAGCCGCCAGGAATTAGCGATGCCTAAGTCAAAAAAGTGAAGCATGATCTTCAACGTCCATTTTGTCGTCTTCACGAATGTTCTGTAATACTCCACCGATTGATCAATTACAACCCGCCTATATACTTATTGTAATTGGCGATCAGTTTTGAAGTGGAAACTTGGACAAAACTTCCTGCTTTTTTTATCCCAACGCTGGACAGATATTTTGACAACAGCAGTTTCGTTACAAACAAATTGCCGAGATTTGTCACGTTACATTCGACGATCAGACTTTCATTCCACTGCCCTTCTTTCTGGTATTCTGTTCATCATAATAGTGGAAGTACCATGGTAACCTAGTTCATTCTAACATTCTGATACCGGGGGGGGGGGGGTAAGAAGAGGGGATAAGTCGCCTTCCTGATTTGAATCTCTCGCAAACAGAGTTCAAGATCCAGACGCTTCCACCTTCTCACCCTACCGTATCGTAAAGACACGGGCTCACTGCAATAATAAAAGAATTTAGATTGTTTTCAGGTTTCTGATTAATTGTAGTTTTAAAACGAAATTCAAATTAAGATAAAGTATGATATGATATAGTTAATAAAAGAAAGATAATTAGTCATTATTTAAACACTCGCCAGAGAGCAGCTCTTAATATCTCAAGATGGTTGGATTCCTCCAGCCCTATTCCAAAGCTTCCCTCCAATACACAACTTAGATCAAGGTACGTCAAATGATGGCCTATTTCATGGATATCGTTAGGAATTTCAATGTTTTCCTATAACATCCTTCCTTCAATTAGTTTTAAGTTATATAATAGAATAGAACGGTTGGACTCGATACATCTGAACGCCGTCAATTCATAGTTCAATATTATAGCACAGGTTTAGTTGTAATACATGTACAAATAACACAAAAATTCACCATTGGCAATATTTTTTCAAGTTATAAATTTAATATAATTTAGTATGGCCAATATTTGAGATTTATTAACTCTCAAATAATTATCGTGCAATACATTGACACAAGGCGAAAACTAAAAGACCGAAGCGAGAGATAAGCTTCACGTGTGTGACTAGCTTGTTCAGGCGTCCACTATGAGTTCCATTTTTTTCTTATTGTATTCACGTGCTCCAAATCGAGTGCTCCAAAGTTTTTTTTTTGTTTTGTAGTAATCGTTTCGGTCATTGCACATTTAAATGATAGGAGGCATTTCTTTTTTTCGTGACTGAAAATCTGAAATAAATCAAAATACATGGTTATTTTTAATCATTTGATCATAACACTACATCAGGTACATATTTAATTATTTGCGCAGTACCATATGGTTCAATATACTCTGTGAGCACAACATGGCTCACTGCTTGCCTAAGCATCCTATAGTAGCATACATGGGAGTCCAGCCACATTTAAAAAAGCCCGCACATTTGCTGTGGCCCATGTGGAGTAAATAACAAATTTAAAAACGAAGCAAATGTAATAAATCTATATTAATGATATAAAAATTAAAAACTGACCTTACATCATCGTCTAGTATGTCAGTGTCAATTCCAACAACGGTTTTCATGTTTATGATATCTAGTACTTAGTCTAAATCAGGAATAGATGTTATGAATGAAACCAGTTGTGTCATGTCATCGTCTAGTATGTCAGTGTCAATTCCAACAACGGTTTAA
This sequence comes from Molanna angustata, assembly GCA_963576475.1. Lineage (NCBI taxonomy): Eukaryota > Metazoa > Arthropoda > Insecta > Trichoptera > Molannidae > Molanna > Molanna angustata. The sequence continues at coordinate 32,245,117 of OY754978.1, forward strand.
TATCTAGTACTTTGTCTAAAACAGGAATATATGTTATGAATGAAACCAGTTGTGTCACGTCATCGTCTAGTATGTCAGTGTCAATTCCAACAACGGTTTAATATCTAGTACTTTGTCTAAAACAGGAATAGATGTTATGAATGAAACCAGTTGTGTCACGTCATCGTCTAGTATGTCAGTGTCAATTCCAACAACAGTTTTCATGTTTATGATATCTAGTACTTTGTCTAAAACAGGAATAGATGTTATGAATGAAACCTGTTGTGTCATGTCATCATTCCTGTTTTAGACACACTCAGTCACACTCAGCAGAAAATTTTTTGGCTTTCGTTTTTAAATTGTCATATTTTGCTTTTAACTGGTCTGTGCCGCATTTCACCAGACTGTTTGAATTAAATATTTCACTCACTAGAGTCCAGGCTTGATCCTGAAACAATCAAATAATGATATTTTTGACATAAATAAATTATAATTTCTTTGTAAATACCACGGATTTGAGCGAACCGCTTCTTCTTCCGGACTAATTTACACTAACTGGGCTGTGAATGTGTGCGGTGTAGATGTGCTAGCAGTAACAGGTACCTATATGTACGGTGGGTGTGGGGGTGGGAAGAGGAGCGAGGTGAGGTATGTTACAATTTGCTGCGGTATTCTTAAGGGGGAACATATTAAAAAGTGGCTAATTATTTAAGTTGATTTGATTATTTATGATATTTTCCTTTTTATTTATTGCCTTCTTTATCTTGAACGCTTCTAAATGATCTAACTTAAGTTCTTGGCCATTTATATGTTTAATTTTTAATCCAGTTTCGTTATTAAAATTATGCTTGAAATTAATGAGATGGTTCGCAAATTGGGAAAAGTTGTTGCTTTTAAGGCATCTTATATGTTCCTTTACCCTGATTTCAAAATTTCTCCCTGTTTTACCAATATAAAACGCTGAACAGTCATTGCACTTTAATCTGTATATCCCGGAATTATTATTACGTGGATTTTTATCAATATTATTTCTCAAATAGTTACCCAAATTTTTTTTTGTGTAAAATGCCAGTTTTATATTTATCTGCCAGCGCTCCCAAGTCACTCATTGGTATAGCCAATATTATTTCTTGTATCCTTAATGGTAGTCGTTGTAAGTATTCTTACAATGGAGTTTTGCGCAAGCTCAGGTCTTGCATCAGTCTTAGCAGTTGCGTCGGTTTTCGATCACCCAATTGGATTCCGTGCAGCAGTTGTGTTATTCTTTTCTCTTCATATTCTTGTAGTCTATTGATTAAGTTTTTCTTATATTTTCATATTTATCTTTGATCGGTGGAAATTGAAATATGTCCACCACAATTGAAATTGTTTCTGGATCCAATGCACCAAGAACGTAGCTATATTATGCTGTATCCTGTGTGATCCTTGCCATTGCAAATTGCGCAAAATTACAATGAGCATAAATTTTAAATAAACTTTCAAGAAATTGTCATATGTAAGGCTTCGACTTTGTGGAAATTCAGCTTAGTTAAATAATAACTACACTATTTTTAATCCACTTCATTATTAAATAATAATTGGAAAACTTTTACGGCGCCATTTTTGTGATCTCGCCTCAAGAGTGCTTTACAATAAAAGCCTGGAAAAAAAATGTTGGTAAAACACTTATTTTCTACTTACAAAGTGGAAAAAAAATAGAGTAATTACTATTCAGAATCACTGGCACATTAATCATCTTTCGGCGTATGATATGCCTCCCAACACGTTATTCTCTCCCTACCAAGGGAGAAACATGTGACGCAGCGACACCTCTTATATTTGCGGGCTTGTCCGCTGACTTCAGTTTGAATCGGAAAGTGATACAAATTGCGGTCATGCTGAACAAGCCCCAAATAATTATCGTTTCGTACGGGTACGAAACAATTATATTTTTGTAGCAGTTGTTCGAAGAGGTGCTCCCTGAACTCCCTGTGAGTGAATCTCTTTCCTGGGCCAATGTTCAAAGTGTATAAAATGTAAGCATTTAAAATGCTTACATTCATCAAACGCCGGAAGACTTTCATGTACCATTTGATTCCGCGCTTCCTTTCCAACAAAAACGCCGATAACATTTGGTCCTTCCTGTTGACCCCACCCATGAACCTGTTGTAGTCGGCAACAACAACCGGTTTCAAAATATTGACACCAGCTCGCCGACCCGCAACGACGTCTACGTTATGGAGAGTCGACACTGTGGTGACTAATTTCACATCTTTCCACGAAGTGACAGAAACGTCACCACATTGTCGACTAACAACGGTGCCCCGAGGAACCCGTGTGTCCCGAAGTCGTTGTATGACAGCTGGTGTCTCTAAACGGCGCCGGTTTAATGTGCCGACAACGTCAGTCCCTTGGGATTTCAGGAACCGGGTCAGCCGAACTGAATTGTAATAGTTATCCATATACAATGCATAACCTTTGTTGAGGTACTCAGCCAACAGGTTGAGGACAATCTTCGCCGTCGCCGAAGTAAAACCGCCTACCGGATCGGGCGGTGATGTGCCCTTACCGGCATAAAAAATTATATTTAATGAATAGCCGCTTATAGACTCGCAGAGTTCGTACGTTTTTATGCCGAATCGCGCTGCTTTGGTCCGGATGCATTGAACAAAGCTCAAATGCCCTTTCCAAAGTAGCAGCGATTCGTCAATACTTAGTTCCCTGCGAGGCTTATAAGCGGCTTTGAATTTTTTATTCATATGGTCTATGATCGGTTTTACTTTGGCAAGCTTGCGATTTGCACCTGCCTCAGTCACCAACCTGTTGTCCGCGAAGTGAAGCATTGATATCAATGCCAAATATCTGTTTTTCGACATCGCTTCGTGGAATCCCGACATTCCCAAACGAGTCTTCGTCCAATAGCGGTCGACACGCCCACGAACACACATGGACATCATGATTATCACCCCAAACAAAGAATACAACTCGGGGACAGACGTCTCGACCCAGTCGTGAAGCCGGGATTGAGGGGGGACGCCTGCCTCGGTTTCATGCAGGGCTGCTAATCTATTCCATGCATATTCGTTTGTCTCTGATGTGATGGTTTCCATCAAATCCTGGTCCCAAAAAAACTCAAACTAGTCAATGGGACTTGTTGTCGTAATTTGGGGACCAGAATCTTCCACAAAGGTCTGACGACCACCTCTAAAAGTGGAATAGTCATCAGACCACGAGAAGACGTCAGAGACATGGGCGGTGTTTTCCGCGGGCTCATCTCCGTGGAAATATTCAATGACTTCTGGAGCCAACGACAGGTCCCTCTCCGGAACACCGGCATCTGTTACGGCGAAGTCACCTTCGCCGTCACTCCCGTCGTCGGCGTAAGGGTCGTCCATATACTGAAATAAAATGCCATATGATAACCAACGTCGAAAATAGCATAGCACACACTGTCATCAAAAAAATCTGTATTTTATTTAAACATAACAAACATACAGTCATACAAACAAATATTACAACAAATTCAATTTTAACAATATATCATAGACCAATTTTGTTTGCGCATATATTATATTATCTTTTTAAGCTGCACAGTGTAAAACAAATATCTATTTAGAATTTAGTAGGTACTCAAAATTCAGAATAAAAAGGACAAAAAGAGAGAAAGGAAGGTTGTGGCACTCGCAGGCAAAAAGGACAAAGCAGGAATCAGCTACCATCAGTAAACCTCTAAGGGTCTCAGAGATGGCATTTTTATATTTTATTTTAGTATGTCTAAAAATATCAACATTCTTTAAAAAAACATTGTAAGTGTTATATGCGCTTTGGATGAATGAATTTTGGACATAGTAAGTTCTGCAGAGAGGCAATCTAAAAGTAAGATTTGTTCTAGTACTACGAAAGGGACAATTAATTGGAAGACTCCCAACAAGAGACTAAGAGTCAACGGCACCATCAATAATTTTATGTAGGTATGTCATGTCTGCAATGGTACGTCTATTTTCTAATGATGTTATTTTATGATGACGAGCAGATAGGATTCTATCATCAAAGGCAAGACGGCATTTATAATATCTACATAGGTAACATTATGGGGGTTTCAAACAACTGAAGCATATTCAAGATAGAGTCGAATATAACGATGGCTATCCGGACAAATATTGTATGTCCATTATGGATAGTTTTGAGAAAACTCAACGAGAATGTTCACAGTGCTGTCTGTGGAACATTTGTTTGTAATATTCATTTTTAAATTGACTATATTTTTAGCTGTATTGCATATGGACATACTATATTTTCGCAGACCAAGTCGAGCTCTACAAAATGTGTATCATAACTCAATTGCACCAAAAAGTGGACATACAATATATGTCCGGTTAGCCATCGATAAGTAAAATATAACAATTTTAAATCTGTATACTTATATTATCACCTTCTTCGTCCATCTCGCCGACCGCCATGTTGTGTAACATTATACCTCGGTTGGACATATTCTGTGAAACAAAATAAGACATCAGTTTAGGTATGGTCAAAATAAATATTTAGGTATGGTTAAAACTTGTTGCACGTAACACATGAGACCCAAATGTCAATGTCTTGGGTAGCTATAACTACCAAATTACAAAACCTCAACCACTTGATGGCAAAAATCGACAGTTGGAATATGCTTGTATGCCCAACGCCTTTTATTTACGCTCAGTCATAAAAATGAAAAAATTATGTGTAAACTTACATGTCGGTCGACAATCGTAACGCCTGCTTCGTCCGGGTCGCAGTCGACAAACAATTCCTCGTCAATGGAATCGCCTACGGCTCCGGCGAAGCGGTCCACCTCCTCGACATAATCAGGATCTTGGTAGAGCTGTAAAAACATAAGTCAAAAATATATTGAATAAAATGCGAATAACTAATTTGTAGGGTAAAGCAAGCAAAGAGTACGCACTTAACAAACCTTTAATTTTAATAAATTTTATAAACAACTTACATTCAAACTATAACGACGTTATTGAACTATGACATTTTTGAAAACAAAATAATATGTTGTAAATGTATAAAAATAATAAAAAACATTAAAAACTAAGCATATAAAAAATGTCTCCCTGTGCGTACTCTTACCTACTATACTAGGAAAGAGTGCGCACGACTATTTCTTCATACAAGGTAAGAGTACGCACGACTATTTCTTCATATAACTTAATAATTTCAATTACACACATGACAATTAAAAGCTCCGAAGCCGACGTAATCGGTGCACTCATCGTGCCACCATGCTTCACACCTTGAACATTGAATCCAATCAACTTCAGGTGGGTCAACATATACCTCCATACAAAGAGGACAACGAATGACATTTTGACTAGCTTGAACATATGAACTATTTGATGATCCTTCAGCTGTTCGTTTTATTACTTTTTTCATTGTTTTTATTCGTAACTTCTCTGCTTTTTCTTTCTTCTTCTCTTCTTCTTCTTTTTTCTTATCTTCTAATTGTTTTTTGTAAGGAGAACTCGTGAGTACTTCAGATTTCTTTCTTTTTATATTTTGTTTTCTCTGTAATGTAGTTTTTGGTAGTGGGCGAATTTCAGATGGCTGGAAACAGGATTTTGACGTCATTTCAATGCTCTCAGTCACCTGTGAGGGGTTTATAATGGAGGGAACCGCCGCATCTTTCTGATTAATGGCATCAATGTTAGATGAAATACTTGAAGAAGGTGTCAAAATTTGCGGTTCTGGCAAATTTGTAACTTCTGAAGGAGCAAAGTCGGTATCGTTAAAAATCTGGTCGTTGTAAGGCCATATTCCACAACATTCAAAAGCTTTTTTAGCTTTATCTATAGATGCCACCTTAGAATATGCAGTTCCAAATAATTGAGCGACCTGAAATTGTGTGATAGCACGTCCAGGATTAGTGACTTGCCAGTTATCACAGGCTACGGCATATGCTCTTTTCAATGGTCCAAAAAAGCCTGTATCCAGACTCTGCAGTCGGTGACTGGTATGTGGTGCCAAACTCAAAAGAACTACTCCAGACTCTCGAGCCGTTTCAATTGCAGCTAAACTCAAATGTGAAGAATGGTTGTCTAATATTAAAAGTACCGGTGCTTCTTTAGTTACTTTTACCATCTTAATGAAGTGTTGAAGCCATTCTAAAAACAGCTCAGAGTTCATGTATCCTGAATCGGATACTAAAAGTAATGAATCATCAGGAGCGCCTTGCATTAATTCCAACTTCTTGCGCTTACGTGGGAAAATCAATGCAGGTGGAACAAATAAACCAGAAGCACTCATACAACAAACTGCTGTCATAGTTTGGCCTCTTTCAGCGGAGACAATTTTACCCACATTTTTTTTACCTTGTTGTGCATAAATTTTTGGTAATTTATTGGGAACTGTTTGTAAACCAGTTTCGTCCATGTTAAAAATATGTCTTCCAACGAATTGGTAAGTAGCGATTAAATCTTTCAAATTTTTGAAAAATCTATCCACTTGTACTCTGTTAAATCCAGAGGCACGCGCTAAGCTCGTTTTTTCAGGCTGTCTGAGACTCAGATTTTGCCTTCGTGCAAACTCTTCTACCCATGTTTTGCTTGCCTGTTTGGTTTCTTTGTTAAAGCGATGGTTAATTCCATTTTTCTCAGCTAATTCAAATGCAAATCTTCCTAAATCTTTCTTTGTCACTCCATAGAAATAGTTATCGAGTTGCCTACAATGTTCAGCCAATGCCTGTTCCATTTCATCAGTAAAAACTTTGTGAAATCTACCTAATGACAATGGGATTGAGCCTGATTTTAATCTTTTACGGAGAGTTGCTTCAGGAATGCCATAGGATTTTGCAATAGCTCTTTTGCTTTCCCCCTTCTCTATTCTTTCGTTTATTTCCTTCATATTTTTTTCATATTTTTTTCATTGAAAAATAATTTTCTCTCTGTTTTTTTCGTGTATTTTCCCATTTTCTGCAAAGAGAAAACCATAAGATAAATCAATATAAAATATCTCAAACATGTAATGCGAAATACTGTCATACAAGCAAAGAGTACGCATGCGTACTCTTTGGGTGCGTACTCTTTGCTATCGGGTCAATTTGATGACATAAATTTTTATTCAAAAAATAAAACTCAGTATCAAAAAATAAATGCACGAAAACCAAAGCCAGACTATCATTAAACAAGTAAAAATAATACTCACTGTTATTGTAGCAATCCAACTCTTGTAGCAAACAAGTTATTTTGACTGATTTTTAGATAAAAACTACAAAAAAACAAAAAAATTATTTTGTACCAAGACGTATTCCGACACGTGCGTAAACAAGTCGCCTAGTGACAGTTCACATCAAAGACAACTGAATGTGATCCCAGTATTGCCAACATAGAATTTTTTTTCGAAATAAATCACGATGCGTACTCTTAGCTTGTGCGTACTCTTTGCTTGCTTTACCCTATGCCCAACGCCTTTTATTTATAAAAATGAAAAAATTATGTGTAAACTTACATGGCGGTCGTAAACCACACCGCCTACTTCGTCCGGGTCACAGTCGACGAACAATTCCTCTGCAGCCGAATCAGGTTCTCGGTAGAGCTGTAAAAAGATAAGTCAAAAATATATTGAATAAAAAGTGAATAACTAACAAAAATGGCATCTAACAACATATATATTTTAATTGTAGAGTATTGTTGTACTTATTATAATTGTCATACTATTTTATTGTATTCTTGTGGCGGAATAATCCAGTGTGATGGACTCTATAACATGAATAAGTCCATCGGGGGTCCTCCTCACCGACAGGCCTGTCTGTGATCCTGCAGACGACGTCGAGGGGATTGGATCGTTTGGATTCATAGCTGTAGGCGTAAATAAATCATGTTATTTATATCATTGTTGATTGTATAAATTTTGTAATATGCAATATTTTTATATAATTGAATTGTATATGTACTCCATTTCTCAGCACAAGCATTTTATGATTTTGAGAATGGAAAGAAAACCGTTCTTTTTTATCCAATTCTCTGACTAGGTATATATTTGTATCCATGTGAAATATTTATAACTAAAAAGTTGATAAAAAAAACTTTCATTGAAATAAGTATTTAAAAAAAAAAATGTATCGTCATTATTGAGTATAATTTTTTTAAATTATATTTTTTTAAATTCTCTGAGTAGGTATATATATTTGTATCCATATGAAATAATTTGTACAAAAAAGCAAATCTATAAATGTTTGATTGAAATAGAATATTAAAAAAATTACATAAATTTTATCAAAATTGTTATATGAATAGTGCAAAAAAAAATTAAGATACATACACATACCATCACGCCATTTCCCTATTTGGGGTAGGCAGAGAGAACCGAACGCCAGACTCCTCTCTCTTGACATACATTCCTCACTTCATTCTCGTCCATACATCGTCTCATACACGCTCTTCTATTATTCTTACTTCTAACATCACCATCTTTCAAAATCCCATTTATGTGATCGTGCCAACTTTTTCTTGGCCGACCTCTACTTTTCGTTCCTCTTTTATCAGCCTTGTACACTTTTTTTGTCAGACGGTCATCACTCATTCTTTCTATGTGGCCGAACCACCTAAGGGTTAAATTAAAATTAAAAATATATATTATCACTAAACATTGTTAAATTAAAAATATATATTATCACTATGCCAAACAGGAAAAGCAATTGTAAAAGTGAATATCATACAAAACACTTACTGTAATTTCATATTCTGGAGCTTCTGGTATGGACAGTTGAGAAAAACTAAATTCTACGTCTCTCGGTGCACCATCTGTATTGTGGTTAACAAATGCAAATACCAAAGATGGTTCATTGTTTATTATAGGATTCACTTCTCTTCTCCAGACTTCAACATTGTTTTTCTGTTGAATGAAAGAAAATGAAACACTTCTTTGTTGAATATTATAGTCTCATCTTAAACCAGATTGGTCAATATTAAATAACTTCTTTCTGTAAATACCACACCTTGGTTTTGACATTGGCATATTTCTTATAAACAACATTATTCACTTTGATTAAATCACGAGCTTCATCTGTAGAACGGATGGCAACTATAATACAGTAAAATTGTTCTCCAAAGTTGCCTTTCAAAATATCAATAGCTTTTTTTTTTTCAAATATTAGAGAAGTTACGGATGGCAACTATAATATAGTAAAATTGTTCTCCAAAGTTGCCTTTCAAAATATCAATAGCTATCTTTTTTTTTAAATATTAGAGAAGTTCAATGTTTAATTTAGAATTTGAAACCATTTGACAGTATTTATATGCTGAACGAACTGAACATACAGGAAGGAATGCACAATTAGTTGTTAACAACATCTGCTTATTTAATCTTAAAACCCTATTTAGTTAGTCAACCATCTGTACAATAAAGTTATATACCTGTGTAAACATGTATCCAGCTCTCCCTAAAGAATCTTGGTTTACTTCCAATACATATTTATTAAGAAGAATATCTTTATATATTGGATCAATGTTGGTCAAGTCATTGGACATAAGTAAAGGAGCCGCCAGAATAGACCAAACTGCCATTTGAACCTTACTTTGGTCATAGCTTAAACCAAAGTTACCAATGATCAGCTTAAAACATAAAGTTAAAAATATTTTATTATTATTAATTAATATCAAATTATTTTTACTTATATTTGACAGGACATATGACAATTTCAAGTCAAAGGCATTGAGATGAAATATTTTGTGCTATGAAACATGGCGTACTATTAAATATTAGTCCTTTCTATTCTTCCTCCTCGGCCTCACGACAGAGGATCACAGCTACACTCAATCAGTACAGTTTTGGGCAGTTCAAAGGTCGATGAGCGACCTCTGGATCTTCTAGTCTCCCATTAAGACGAGCATCTCGAGGTTACCAGGGGTTACAAAATGATAACTCTACACTACATTGTAGCAGAGAATAATATGTTTATTTCAAATTGAATTTTCAATATCGGTTTTCTGGTTCATCTTTCATTTAAGTTAAGGGTGTCAATCTATATTAACTATAGAGCTATTTTCAAAATTTCAGTTGTGTTAGTGGGCCAGACTCAACACACTCGTACACTGAATTGGTAATAATTTTGCGGCTTGAGGGCCGTATGTTTGTGTCTTTCTCCTGCTTATTATGTTTTTAATTGTAATTTTTTATTATTGTGAATTTTTTTCATGATATGTATGTGAAATTTTGAATTTGTGTATTTTAGAATTATAAAATGTACTTAACTACATAAACTATATAGGTAGTTACTTCGAAACAGAATCTGTCTAGTGAAGCAGTTCTTTTTTTTTTAAATAATGTAGGTATATGTCCTTGTAACAAGTGCATACACATCCTCATACATTCCCTAAATTAAGCATATGCTTGTGCTGTAGTTAATGAAGTCGGTCGTAGCAGGATTCGAACTCGCGACCATTGGATTACTAACCCAGCGCGATAACCGTTCTACCACCACCATATATTATAACAATATATTTTCTTAGTAATATTATATTTTTAATAAAAAACTGGTTTTTTATGTATTCAATTGAAAGCAAAAAAAAATGATCAAAAGAAGAATTTTACCATATCAGGATCATTCCAATGTCCTGGACCAGCAAACTCAGATAAGAATTTACCATTTTTCGACAAGTATGACATTATAAAAGTAATGCTTCCCCAGGAGTCCTCAACATCATAATACAACCTCCACATATTACAATGCTTCACAATTGCTTCAAAATCAGGCTGCAAAATTAAATGGTAAAAAAAATATTTCAATTTTATTATTATAAATTATTCAGTACTGTTTCAAAGGAAATGTTTACTTAATTTGCGACCACCATTGCTATAAGATGTTAGAATTCTGTGCTAGTTTTATGTTCACCCAGGCTGAATCTGCATAGAAGCATGTCTACTAAATTCATTGTTCATAAGTGTTATGCCAAGTGGGATTCCCAAAAATCTCAGACTCGGAAGAAACACAAACATTTTTATATGTTTTGAATCAAATAAGAACTTTAAATAAATAAACTTACCTCTATATTGTTACATCACCATCTTTCAAAATCTCATTTATGTGATCGTGCCGACTTTTTCTTGGCCGACCTCTACTTTTCGTTCATAAAATAAAGATAAATACAAAGAATATGTAATTACGATAAAAAAAATGCAACAGAAACATCGACAAAAAAAATATATATATAAACTAAAAAATTTTTTTTTTTAAATGAATATGTCCTCGTTAAACAAGTGCATATACATCTTTCTACGTTCCCTTAAATAAGCATATAAATGGTTGTGCTATAGGTGAACAAAATGGGTCGAGGCAGGATTCGAACTCCCGATCACTGGATTACTAGCCCGGCGCATCTTTATTATTTCATTTCTCTATTGACATTTATAGTATTACATTATTTGTATCCAAATATTTTATAAAATGTATTGAATATATCATTTTAATACATCCCATAACATAAATATATTGCTTTTGTAGTGTGAATACTCCACTAGGCCAATGCCTGTGTCTGTACTAAAATTAATAGGTATTTCTCAGTCTCTTTTTATCCCTAATTGTGTGATTAGTTTTTTTAGTGGGTTAAAACATTGTAATTTCATGAATGTGTTTTCGCATCCATTGTACGTTTTAAACTATTTTTTCAATGAGCTTCAATAAATGTTCATCATGTAGTACTTACAAAATAATATTCTTGTAAACACGTCCACAAAAAATAAAATACTTTAATGGAATTAATAGAACTTTTACCTGTTTAGGTGAACTCTCGTTCACCTGTTTGGCTTTGGGCCCTCGGGATACCGAGTTACCTGATCTTGGTTACCGAGGACTGGGTTGTGCTGCCGATCAAGTTAGATGAACCTGTCGGTCACCCAGGATAGGCTATGCCGGTCTATATAGGCTTTAGGTATTTCAACCTGTTTGCCTATCCCCAAGCGAAGGTATTGTAATGACTGTGTAGGTACTTACCTAACACAGCACTACGTACATATAGATATTAAATACTATAGTAAAACACTGGTAATTGTATGACAGAAATCAAAAGATAATGGTGCAATTACTTACATGAATTTATTTGGATAAGTGACTCTAATACATTGAAAATAGTTGACTTAATAAATATTTATATTTTAAATTAGAATAATATACGAAGATTACGCGGATTGAAAACTATGAGGTCGCAAGGACAGCGCGACCGCGATGACTGGTACTGGGTAGATCGAATGGCCGCTCCCGATCTGAGGCGTCTTTATATAGGGCTGAATCGTCCGGATTCAGACACTAGCGCGCGCCATAAACTCATAACTTTGAAAAATTTGAGCACAAAAGATTATCACTTTTAAACACCTAGAGTATGTACTTTGACATCCTACTCATACCAATGCAGATGCAGACTAAACAATAACACTGACAGAAGAGAGAACTGAGAGTGAGCATGTCTCATCTTGACTGTGAGGCTCTTGTATCAACATGAAACAATCACTACTAAGTATTTATTCAGGTGTACATGTCACAACTTAAAGAATAATCTAGCTGAATGTTATTTATGAGAGGCTCCTTACATTTTCAAATCAAATTAATTATAAAGTAAGTTATGAAAACTATAAAATATTATTTTGTAAATAACTAAATTGATGTCTTAGAGGTAACGCTCCTAAGTACATAATTAATTATGGTAATACCACTAATACAAAAAAATTAAAACACCCTTTTTTAAAATTATTATTTAACTATGAACCCATTATCCTCCCACTCTGAAATTTCGAGAATCACTTACCAAAAGTATGAACAATTTATAGTAATTTTTAAAAAATATTCAAAAATGCACTTTTTGAAAAAATCAAAAACAAAATTTTGAATTGAGTTTCAAAAAAAAACTTTTTATCTCAAAGTATGTCGTGTTGTACATCACAAGAAAGAGCATTTAAAACTGAATAAAATGACACCACTCCCACCTCTCTAGGTCAATTAGGAGAAAAGCTATAGTGATTTCAAAATATGTCGGTTACGTTTTTTCTGCTGATTTTGGGCTATTTTACGTAGCCCTAATTTTGAAACCGTTTGAGGTATTTAAAAAAAAATTGGTATTTTTCTTAATCTCTATTAGGACAACCTTTGTACCAAATTTCATCAAATTCTGAGGTGGTCAGGTTTAAACACTGTGTTGATTTCATATGGAATGAGCCTAAAATATTAATAACACAACCTCTTTTATAGTTGAATTGAAGGATTCAACACAAATAACCCCCTCCCCACCACCCCCCAGTCCGGACAAAATCTTGCATTCAATAATAACGCGAATCTGGACTCATTACAAATTTGAAGAAAAATAGTAACTAATTCACATTATTTATACAATTTATTAAAATATTGATAACACAACTTAGTTAGTAGTCCAACTGTCATTTGGATTTTTGTTCCAGTCAGGGGTAGTTAAAATTTGATTTTTTTTATATATTCACATATCTCAAAAACCATATAATCTAGAACAGGGGTCGGCAACCTTTTAGCTGTGGTGTGCCAAGCCACTCTACCAATATGATTCAGGGTGCCGCCTTAATTCTAAATTATATAATGGGGTTCTAGAGGAGAAGAATTTTATACCAAATTTATCTTTTAAACATATTTATTTAAAAATAACATAAAATTCTAACATATATTAAAAAATTTTAATGCGAACCTTGTCCCTGCACATTTTTGCTTAATATTTCAATATCAGGGGGGCAATTTTCATTTCAATAGATAATTTATCGCGTGCGAGGATTGCGCACATTAAATTATCTACTACTTCGGAAAAAGCGTATTTTCGAACGTCGTAGATAATTGAAAACACCCGATATTAGTACCAACATGAAAATGTAAAAAAAAATATTTTGACATGGTAATTCATGTCTGTGACTCCATAGATTATATACATTTTTTCTATGTACATCTATTTACGATTGTCAATTTCATTTTGTTGTTAGTGTTTTCGGTTTGGTTTTCTAAATAGTTATCTGTGCTTGACTTTTCTTTCTGTTAATATATGACCTTTGGCTGTTTTCTGGACTATTCTTTCTGTTAATATATGACCTTTGGCTGTTTTCTGGACTATTCTTTCTGTTAATATATGACCTTTGGCTGTTTTCTGGACTATTCTTTCTGTTAATATATGACCTTTGGCTGTTTTCTGGACTATTCTTTCTGTTAATATATGACCTTTGGCTGTTTTCTGGACTATTCTTTCTGTTAATATATGACCTTTGGCTGTTTTCTGGACTATTCTTTCTGTTAATATATGACCTTTGGCTGTTTTCTGGACTATTCTTTCTGTTAATATATGACCTTTGGCTGTTTTCTGGACTATTCTTTCTGTTAATATATGACCTTTGGCTGTTTTCTGGACTATTCTTTCTGTTAATATATGACCTTTGGCTGTTTTCTGGACTATTCTTTCTGTTAATATATGACCTTTGGCTGTTTTCTGGACTATTCTTTCTGTTAATATATGACCTTTGGCTGTTTTCTGGACTATTCTTTCTTCTATTAACTAACCGGATTTTTGGATTTGGCATCATGTTATCATCACGGATTGGGTATTTGTCATTAATGCAAAAAAAGAAGTTGACGGAACCATCATATCGCGAAAATAACCTTCTTGTTGGCCTTTCAGCTACGTATTCTGCTTCTTCCATATCTTCGATCGCTTGAATGAAAGCTAAATCTCCGAAACTCACCATTTTTTAAATTATTTATATATTTAAAACAAATATACGATACACACGCAATCCGTACAAGAGCACTTTTTGACAGTTGAACTACTGCTACAACCCAGCAGTTTGATTTTCTACGGCTTTTTTATAGATAATTATCTATTAGCCTGTCCAAAATACGCTTTCTATGGGAAATCGGTGATAACTGCCAGTTCGTAGAAAAACCATAGACAATGAAGGATTATTATCGCTGGCGAACGTTTTCTATTGAAATGAAAATCGGGCCCCAGGGGTATAATTTGTGACTTTTAATTTCACACAAGATTCTGAATGTTCAGTTGTTAAACGACTTCTTTGTGGACTCAAAATATGTTTCATGTGAGAAAAAATTTGTTCACAGAGATATGTGGAACCAAAAGCGGAAAGGAGAGCACATGCAATTTTCTTTAAACAATTAAATATTTCCGGCAATGACATCCAACAATTTAATATAGCAGTCGATTTTACCAAAGAGTCATCTTCCAGATTATTTCGGAATTCCTTAAATTTTGTTTTCCATAATTCTGAAAATATTAGTTCGATAAGTTCCATTTCAAAATTATCAACATTCATCCACTCAAAAATTGAAAAATCAAACGGGATTATTAATGGATCTATTAAATCTGGTTTTATGAGGAAGGAAAATATAGGCACATGAGCTTCAAAGTCTTTGCATCTTTTGGAAAATTCATCTTTAAGTGCTTCAACGTAGGTTTTAAGTTCATCTTTGTCTATGGTCGATTTATTTGCAAGCGCTTTAACATTTGGGAAGTATTTGTAGGTACTAGTATTAATATCACATAAAAATATATTTAATTTTGTAGCAAATCCTGTCCAATATTCAAAAAGTTCGAGCACAGTTTGGCGCTTTCCTTGCTATTAAATGTGGACTGATGTTTGTTTGGTTTGGAAATGTCTTTGTACACTTGCCGTGCGGCATACGACACTTTCGCGACATATCGCACATACAGCACGATCCTTTTGTTGTATAAATCCATATTCATTCGTCCAATAGTCTTGAAACCCGCGAACATTTACTTTTTGTTTCTTACCCTCCATTTCATTAAATATGGATGAATTATAACAAAATAATATTAAACCAATAAGATACAAGTCAAAATTAATACCTTTACAAAATTAATGTTATTAACAGTCCACTTTGTTTATGTGGTCAGGAGGAGGAGACTCTTGACCATTTATTTTTTAATTGCTTCAACCGTATATCTTCTAACAATTTATTTTATTTTAATCTGGTAAAAATTACTTGCACATCCCCAATCAATATGTCATATATAATGTCGATTCAAAATTTTAAATTAACAAACATATTGCTTAGCTTCTTAAAGTCAAATAACATCCAACTCTAATTAATTTAATTTTAACAAATTCAACCAATTTATGATATTTCTACCAAGGCAAAAAGCACTCTCTGTAGGGTGAATTGCCCTTTAAACAAAAAAAAAAAAAAGATACAAGTCTTACAGGCAAATGGTGCGCAGTAGCAAAACGAGAAAGAGAGGGGCGAATGTCATTCCGGCTTGAACATACGTGAAGTTCGCTTCGATAACTAGTCGGCGCTACGCATGTTTCATCCCTTTTACTCCGAATGCGCTCTCACTCACCCTTCGCGCAGATTTTCGTGACATTGGCGAGCCACGTTAGATAAATAATTTTAATTAAACATTTTCTCTTATTTAAAAATCACTTCGTCTCAATATTTTTGCGATTTCCCTGATTATTTGTAGAGTGCCATTCAGAACCCCATCGCGTGCCAAGCCTGGCACGCGTGCCATAGGTTGCCGACGCCTGATCTAGAACACTGAAGATTAATATGAATATAGACAAATACAATATATGATAAAAATAAAATAAAACAAATAACTTTGTTTACTTCTACTACTGTAAACACCTTTAATTTAAGAAAGGGGTTATAACGTTTTCGAGCGTGTGCTCATCCTCAGTAACCACTTATTACTAACTTAAAACTAATGACAGACTACTTAACTATGTTGGCGGGCGGACGGAGGAAGAAGGGGGTGATAGTAAGGGGGGGGTGATATATGAAACTATTTTTTAAGAAAAAGTTCCTATATTTCCAAAAAGTATGGTAAAAAGTAGGTGAATGTTGTGGCATTGTCTGTTAATATGGCCTTAAATTTTACTTCCCGATGAAATTCCCTTACGTATTTTAAAATTCCTACACAGTTTGCGGTCTTCAATCTATACAACCGGATAAGTTTGCTGAACGTGTCCTGAATTACTTCCACATACTTAACCCCCCCTACTCCCGGTGGCAGCAGTCCGTATAGGTCAAGCATTACCATTTCTCCCACTTCCTACAGTGGGCTTATTAACGGACTTGCACAGCTGGCATAGATGGCAAGCCTTTGTCTTTTCCTTGACCGCCGCACACATCCGCGCCGCTTCAATGCAAGCACGGTCTTCTGCGTCCCCAAATGTCCCCCCTCTAGGTGAAATTGTTGTATGGTATCACCCTCCAAACTATCAGGTAAGGCTAAAACGACTCTTCCGTCCCCCCTACGATAATAAAGGTATTGTCCCTCCTTAAAATACCGTCTCCCGTATTTTTAAACTGACCTCCCATATAGCCCATAACTTTCTCCCCTTATAAAATTCCCGACCTCCCTTAAATACGGGTTCTTATCTTGGTGCGCACCAAAATCTACCAGCCGCCGTGCGTATTCTGAATTGTTCGCAACCGTGAATAAGGATATTTCCGGACAGCCATTTTTATCTTCTTGTACCTTGCAGGCATCCCTAGCATACCTAGATAATATATCTGGGCCTACGTTCTCCCGCCCCGGAATGTACTCTATGGTATACATGAACCGGTTTATGTAATGTATCCAACGTGTCACCCGGGCGCTATACATTTTCCAGCCTTTCAGAAACGTCAAGGCCTGGTGGTCCGTTCTAATGTTCACCCCACGCAAATAGGTTTCGAATTTATGCAAGGCGTACACGATCGCCCACAACTCTTACTCCGAAATCGTCCACTTCCGTTCCGCATCGCTCAACCCCTTGCTAGTTGTTTTTTAACTTTATTGTGAGCCCATGTATTCCGGATTGGCAGTGTTCCATCTGCGTCGTTTTTTTTGTGAAGGTTGATCTCTAGATTCACTTACAGTAATCTCTTCAACATGAATCTCTTCACCCTGAATCTCTTGGACTTGAATTTATAAAACCTATAGAGAATGATGCGAAGCATAAACTACAAACATGCAAACTTATGGAGTAAGTGATTTTTGTCCATTGACTATTTATGAATATAAGTATTTAGTTATTTTGTGATATTAATCTATTTGTCTTTTATCCCTTGTAACACCCTTGTAAGTATGACAAAATAAATAGATTAATATCACAAAATAACAAAAGTACATACACTGCGAAATAAGTGACCTCCTGAATTTCGGTGATGTTTTCCGAGGACTTGGAAGTATTCCTCCAAATACTTCGGTATTTGAAGGTGTCACTATATTAAGTGACAATGATAATATTTCTTTATTTGTAGTAAACACACAATCAATAACTTCGTTATCTGCAAGCATAAGCAAAGTAAAATGTTCAATGACGTGTTTTTGAAAAGTTTATTTAAAAACAATATTATAGGAGACGATTATGAATGAATTTGTTGAGATTTATTTATTTAATTTATTTATTTAATTTCAATTTACGGTTTGATAACCTTTTACACATACAAGTATACATAATATATTAAAAACAACAGAATTTAAAAAAAAAACAAATAAAAACAAACAAATATACAAAACGAAAATAAAAAATGAATAACAATATAAAAAAGGTGAAAACATGTAAAAATATGTAAAAAATAATGAAAAACATTTAAAAAAAAAAATATGTAAAAAATAATGAAAAACATTAAAAAAAAAAAAAAAATATATAAAAAAAAAAACATGCGAGAAACATTCAAAAATATGTAAAAAAATAAACAAAAAACATGTAAAAATATGTAAAAAAAATAAACAAGATACATGTAAAAAATAATGAAAATCATGTAACAAATATGTAAAAAATATGTAAAAAATAAACAAAAAGCATGCAAAAATATGTAAATAAACAATGAAGAACATGTTAAAAATATGAAAAAAAAAGTAAACATACATGCAAAAATTAATACAGGAAAAAAGAAATGAGAAAAGTAGTTTAAAAACCGACAAAATAATCTAATGTTTGGTCTCATTAACAAGTGCAGTGTATAGGCAACTTCTATAGATGCCGATCGAGTCATTAAATATATCTGTGTATTGTGCATACTGGTTCCCCAAACTATGCAGTCTTTGCAAGGTTGAATTAGCCCGGTATACGCTAGTGTTAGTATGACAATAAAATGGCGCGGTACTGCGTGTGACCAGGGACGGCACCCGCAAATTTATAGCACTGAGCAAGTAAGGGGTGTCAGTATGCGAGTTTAATATTTTAAATAAAAATAACAGATCTGCTAAAATTCTTCTCTGTGACAGTGGCAATAAATTGGTTAGCTTCATAAGACTGTTATAATTTATATAATCAATCGGTATTCCAAGTTTAAAATTAATAAACCTAAGAAATTTTCTCTGAACTTTTTCCAAAGTATTAATATGAATAGAATAACAAGGAGACCAAACAGTGGAATTATATTCAAGGTGGCTTCTAACAAGAGTTTTATATAATAAAGACAAATTAAAAATATTAGTGAAAGCATTTGATACTCGCAATACAAATCCAAGCATCTGTAGAGCTCTGTCATGAATGTTGTTGATGTGTTTTATAAACGAGAGTTTTGTATCAAATGTCACCCCAAGATCTTTCACTTCAGCTGTTCTAAGTAGAACATTGTTGTTCAATGTATATTTATTAAGAATCGGTGATTTAATTTTATAAAATGAAATAACTTGACATTTGTTAATATTCAGATTCAACTTATTAGAAAGGCACCAATCATACAAAGTATCCAGATTTCGCTGTAATATCAAACAGTCATTCAAATCTTTGATCTTCCGGAAAAGTTTTAAATCGTCAGCAAAAAGAAGAACCTTTACATCGTCGAAAATATTTATGATATCGTTTATAAATAGAATAAACAATAGGGGACCTATGTGGGATCCCTGAGGTACCCCGCTGGTAGCTTTAAACTGATACGATTCAACAGAGCAAATTTTAACATACAACAATCTATTGCAAAGGTAAGATGAGAACCAATTAAGTAATTTGCCATTAATTCCCATCTGTTTCATTTTGAATATTAAAATTTGGTGAGATACCTTGTCAAAAGCCTTGCTTAAGTCTTTTGATGAAATAGAGATGATGAAATAGAAGAATCTTGAACAATAGACGAACACGTATAAGGCGATGGTGTCATGCTTGGAGGAGGTGTCATGATAGAAAAGATGACTTACCTGGAGGAACTGGCAGATGTAGTGAAGGATGATTCATGCCATCGAAATCTTCATCTTTGAAGTGCATTCTGCACACCGTCTTGAACTGGATTTTATTTAAGTCCAGTTGACGCAATTTTTCATTGCCGCAAACACTAATCCAAACAAAACAAAAAGTTTTCAATACCAATCTCTAGAAAATAATAATAACATAAAAAAATATTTTTTACTGATGGCTACACTGTCGTCGTCGCCACCAATGGAACGGGCAAGAATTAAAAGTGGAAGAGAGAGGGACAGAGATATATATCCCTCTCATTCATTTGCGAATTTTTATTTGTTCCTGGCTTGGGGGCCCTGGTAACCGTCACATTTAAAAAAGTAGGGTCATTAGTGCCATTTGACAGTTTTTGGTGCTAAATTAAAATAAACAGGGTTGCAACCAGAAACAAAATAATATTTTTATGAAAAAAGAACATTTTCGAGTCTTAATTAATTATGTTCATATATGAACACTCATGCAGAAAGGGGTTAAGACAGTAACTCATGTCTCAATTATTTAGGACTAATTTAAATCAATATAAATAGGCTATTGCATCCTAAATGTAAAATGTACCTATATTTATAGACGTGCATTAAATAACACAGGAAATACTGTAATTGGCGATATAAAATAGAAAGTGATTTTACTGCAAATATGTTAACAGGTGTAGTATTTCTAAATAACTAAAGATTTCATAGAATATTTTTAACATGCTTACTGATGGCTGACTCAAACCTAACGTGCTACCATGACTAACAGTAACTTGATAGCCTCCATGACCATAAAAATGTAAGGCTGCCAAAATCTAAAACAATTTTATTTTTCATGTAATTATTGATTTATTTAATTTAATTTATCTATTAAATTAAATATTTTGTGCCTACCTTAATAAAAGGATGCACACCATTTCTCACACCACATTTTAAATGTGATTCCAAACGACTCACCAAAAATTCTACAGATTGTTTGGTGAGTCGATACAGTTTAATGAAATAGGTATTTGGAAATTGGAGGGGATCACTGTGGTTCCTAATGTGTCTATTTAGCAATCTTACGTGTCGTCGTCTGTAAAATATTAAGACATTGTTTTTACTTAACTGTAAATAGTACAAACAGTTGTAGGGGTTTTATTACCTATGGAAGGTTTTAGTTATAGGAATGGCCAAGTGTGTCTATATAGAAGGTGTTAGAAAATTACCAATGCAATATCAGGCACAAAAATAAATCTGTCGCTCACCGGGAATCGAACCCACTGATCGAGAGAGCATTCTGTGAGGGTGTGAATCCGTCCATGGGGACAGTAGAGAGCCCCTGGGGCTTCGCCCCGACGGTACGACACCTCACCACCGACCAGACAGTGGTTCGCATGAGACCGCGATCCCAAGGCGACGAAATTATCCTTCTACGGTCTGCCAAATTATGGCCAAGGAAAATAAATATAAAAAAAGAAAAAGTTCAAGCAAGTATATTAAATCATAACTAAATTTTCATCATTCTTGTCTAATCAATATTGGGTGGAGAGAGAAATATGAACAACAGATTTATCAATGACATGAATATATTGTTGCAGAATTATAGTTACATGAAATTAATAACCAAGATAATCATTATGTTTATATGCAATGCACGATATTAAATTAACAATTTAACAGAATACAGTATTTTATTTTCTTAACAACATTTCTTTTTAGTTTCAAAATTGTAATTACGTGAAATTAATAACCAAGATAATCATTATATTTATACGCAATGAGCGATATTAAATTAACAATTTAACAGAATACAGTATTTTATTTTCTTAACAACATTTCTTTTTAGTTTCAAAATTGGCCAATTTATATGATCGTTATAAATAGATGAGATACATAGGATTTTTAACCTTGATTTACATTTTTAATATTAAATTTTAAAACAGAAGAAGTTATCATTTTGATCATTCAGAAGGAATGATACCAAATAAACATTCACATAATAATCGAAGGAGGTCGTGAAGATTCCGTTGATTTATGCTGTAGAATAGGTCAAGAAGTTACGAAGTTAGATTTTTCTGTTGAAATAGGCCGTTCGCCATTTTGTAGAAGCCAAATAATGCTTCTTAGACACAATTATGAGGTTTAATAAGAAGACATCGTCTTCTTATAATGTGATACTGATATCGACGTTACATTGTGTGGTATTACACTAAAATTAAGCGGGATAAAAAAAAAGGAGAAATTAGGATTTCTCTGTAATACAAGAGGAAAAGAAATTGATTATGATGTGGGTCGATAACGAGTGACTTATCTCAAGAAAAATAAGGCAGACTTACCCTGGTTATCCCGGAACGTTTCGAGGCATCTTAATTGGCCTTTTATCCAGCGCTTCGCGCTGATCACACAGATTATTTTACGTCGGCAGCCATTATCGGCTTCGACCGATTCGTTGGCGCGACGCTTGCCAAAAAGGAATGCGTGTGCCACACCGCGATGTTACCACCCCTCAAAAGAATATTCCTTAATATTGTGGCCAGTCTTATAAATTTATTTTTAATTATTTTTAAAAGGGATTGTCCAAAGTCGTATTTATTTGTTTCAGGTAAGTAGGTCATGTTACTTTTTAATAAAAATAACATGACAATACCCCCCACCTGAACAAAAAATTTTAAGGAAGCTTAAAATTTTTTCCTGAGAAAGTTCGAACCCTTAAGGACCCATCATCACATCAACTCCTTCCCAGTTAAACCTTTTACAATTTATAGTTTAGATATCATGTCATAATAGGTATTCATATAAAAATAACTTAACCAATAAATTTCAAACAAACTTAATGTTATACTCACTCATCGTGAAAGACTTAATTTATATTAAACTTATTGCTATTGTTTACATCACAGAAAGGATACAACATGAATAACATTTTGGTGTATTGAACAATACACAAACTTTATTGCTAAAAACTATAATAACATTATAATATTTTCGCTCGCGACGAAATATATTTCATAGAATGGTCACTCATGGTGGACAATTCATTAATTATTATCCCCATTACCCCCGATGTCTTTCTCTTCTTGGTTGAAAGCTATAAGAAACCATCACGTAAGTTAAAGGTATATTGTTAGCTGACCCTTCCCCAGCTCTCGCGGTTGACAAAGATAATTATCCCCATCAGAGATATTGTATACAAATTAAAGAAGTAAGGTACTGTCAGTTGACATAGAGGAATAACTGTAGGTCATTCGAAGGTTGACAGCATAAGCTTGTATACAATAAAAGGTAAAATGTACTATTCGAAGGTGTACTCTAACGGTCTCTTTACAGCGAAATAGTCCTCATGACTACTTAGAAGAACGTTAGTGTACTCGAACAAGGTGTACATAATAGAACAAGATAAGAGTATTAGAATATGCAAGTATACGATATCAGTCCTTTTACAAAGAAATACACTAGAGATTATTCAAGGGACCGGTATGGTATTCATTGCATAATAGCATATTAAGAAATATCGAGCGAAAACAATTCTTTTTTTTTAGAACAATTGTTGGGACATTAACAATGTACAACGTTTCCTTTTTACAGAGTGGTGTTATACCATGCCGCAGAAAGGAAAAGTTTATTAGTATTATGTTATTCAGTGAAAGTGCTTGCGTTAACTTTAAATAGATAGCTAGATTGTCATCAAGTTTGACATTAGAAATTCAACGAATCTATCATCAAGGATTTGGTCTAACAGTTTACTCTTCTTAAGAAATTTGAATATAGACCCATCATTTGAATCATATTGTGAAAGGAAATCATGGGTGAACTGATGCCACTCTCTACCCATCAGTTGTTCACTCATAATTTTACAGAGTTGTGACATAAGATTAAAATTTGATAATTTTCATTAAGCAGTTTTTATATAAGAAACATTTAGATTACACAAAGTTTAGAATTATCCATGCTCATCATGGGTAATCAATAATGAGTTTTAAGTTTTACATTGAAAATTTGATAATTTTCATCAATCAGTTTTATAAGAGAATTATTAAAAAGTTTAGAATTTTCCATGCTCATCATGGGTGTTCAGTAATGAGTTTTAAGTTTTACATTAAAAATTTGATAATTTTCATGAATCAGTATCAGTTAAGAAACATTTAGATTACACAAAGTTTAGAATTATCCATGCTCATCATGGGTAATCAATAATGAGTTTTAAGTTTTACATTGAAAATTTGATCATTTTCATCAATCAGTTTTATAAGAGAATTATTAAAAAGTTTAGAATTTTCCATGCTCATCATGGGTGTTCAGTAATGAGTTTTAAGTTTTACATTAAAAATTTGATAATTTTCATGAATCAGTATCAGTTAAGAAACATTTAGATTACACAAAGTTTAGAATTATCCATGCTCATCATGGGTGTTCAGTAATGAGTTTTAAGTTTTAAATTAAAAATTTGATAATTTTCATGAATCAGTATCAGTTAAGAAACATTTAGATTACACAAAGTTTAGAATTATCCATGCTCATCATGGGTAATCAATAATGAGTTTTAAGTTTTACATTGAAAATTTGATAATTTTCATCAATCAGTTTTATAAGAGAATTATTAAAAAGTTTAGAATTTTCCATGCTCATCATGGGTGTTCAGTAATGAGTTTTAAGTTTTACATTAAAAATTTGATAATTTTCATGAATCAGTATCAGTTAAGAAACATTTAGATTACACAAAGTTTAGAATTATCCATGCTCATCATGGGTGTTCAGTAATGAGTTTTAAGTTTTACATTAAAAATTTGATAATTTTCATGAATCAGTATCAGTTAAGAAACATTTAGATTACACAAAGTTTAGAATTTTCCATGCTCATCATGGGTGTTCAGTAATGAGTTTTAAGTTTTACATTAAAAATTTGATAATTTTCATGAATCAGTATCAGTTAAGAAACATTTAGATTACACAAAGTTTAGAATTATCCATGCTCATCATGGGTAATCAATAATGAGTTTTAAGTTTTACATTGAAAATTTGATCATTTTCATCAATCAGTTTTATAAGAGAACTATTAAATGTTTAGAATTTTCCATGCTCATCATGGGTGTTCAGTAATGAGTTTTAAGTTTTACATTAAAAATTTGATAATTTTCATGAATCAGTATCAGTTAAGAAACATTTAGATTACACAAAGTTTAGAATTATCCATGCTCATCATGGGTGTTCAGTAATGAGTTTTAAGTTTTACATTAAAAATTTGATAATTTTCATGAATCAGTATCAGTTAAGAAACATTTAGATTACACAAAGTTTAGAATTTTCCATGCTCATCATGGGTGTTCAGTAATGAGTTTTAAGTTTTACGTTAAAAATTTGATAATTTTCATGAATCAGTATCAGTTAAGAAACATTTAGATTACACAAAGTTTAGAATTATCCATGCTCATCATGGGTAATCAATAATGAGTTTTAAGTTTTACATTGAAAATTTGATCATTTTCATCAATCAGTTTTATAAGAGAACTATTAAAAAGTTTAGAATTTTCCATGCTCATCATGGGTGTTCAGTAATGAGTTTTAAGTTTTACATTAAAAATTTGATAATTTTCATGAATCAGTATCAGTTAAGAAACATTTAGATTACACAAAGTTTAGAATTTTCCATGCTCATCATGGGTGTTCAGTAATGAGTTTTAAGTTTTACATTAAAAATTTGATAATTTTCATGAATCAGTATCAGTTAAGAAACATTTAGATTACACAAAGTTTAGAATTTTCCATGCTCATCATGGGTGTTCAGTAATGAGTTTTAAGTTTTACATTAAAAATTTGATAATTTTCATGAATCAGTATCAGTTAAGAAACATTTAGATTACACAAAGTTTAGAATTATCCATGCTCATCATGGGTAATCAATAATGAGTTTTAAGTTTTACATTGAAAATTTGATCATTTTCATCAATCAGTTTTATAAGAGAACTATTAAATGTTTAGAATTTTCCATGCTCATCATGGGTGTTCAGTAATGAGTTTTAAGTTTTACATTAAAAATTTGATAATTTTCATGAATCAGTATCAGTTAAGAAACATTTAGATTACACAAAGTTTAGAATTATCCATGCTCATCATGGGTGTTCAGTAATGAGTTTTAAGTTTTACATTAAAAATTTGATAATTTTCATGAATCAGTATCAGTTAAGAAACATTTAGATTACACAAAGTTTAGAATTATCCATGCTCATCATGGGTGTTCAGTAATGAGTTTTAAGTTTTACATTAAAAATTTGATAATTTTCATGAATCAGTATCAGTTAAGAAACATTTAGATTACACAAAGTTTAGAATTTTCCATGCTCATCATGGGTGTTCAGTAATGAGTTTTAAGTTTTACATTAAAAATTTGATAATTTTCATGAATCAGTATCAGTTAAGAAACATTTAGATTACACAAAGTTTAGAATTATCCATGCTCATCATGGGTAATCAATAATGAGTTTTAAGTTTTACATTGAAAATTTGATCATTTTCATCAATCAGTTTTATAAGAGAACTATTAAAAAGTTTAGAATTTTCCATGCTCATCATGGGTGTTCAGTAATGAGTTTTAAGTTTTACATTAAAAATTTGATAATTTTCATGAATCAGTATCAGTTAAGAAACATTTAGATTAGAACAAGTTTTAGGATTCTCCATGGTCATCATGGGTGATCAATAATGAGTTTTAAGTTTTATATTCAAAATTTGATAATTTTCAGTTTAATAAGAGAACTATTCCAGATATGAAAAAGTTTAGAATTTTCCACTCTATCCATGGGTAATCGGTAATGAGTTTTAAGTCTTTTTACTCCCGCCAGAAAGTAACCAACTTCGGAGAATATTATGGTAAGATGTACTGGCGGGTACATCCCTCCACAACACTCTCCTCCCATCAACAAAAAACCATAGACCCGTGTGGATCAACTTCAGTCTACTGATATTAAAATATTGACTCAGCTTCCAATTTAAATTGCAAATATATCCTCCGTGATATCCATATAATGATTTAATACTGATTTTATTTAATAGTTTTATTTTTAAATGGGACAAAAAAATATTAAGATGCCTATTAAAACTACCATCTTCACTGAACGTATAAGACTATACACTATAGACATAGAGTATTATACTATAGCACATTATTACATCAACAAAAGTTTAACAGATCTTGTATTATTCTTCAATTTCTTTGTCTGGAAATTACACACTTTATTAACAACTTAATTTACAAACCTCTCCTCTTCGGTGAAGTTTGAATATTCTCTATTCTCGCCTACCAAAATACCTAATCAACATACAAAGACTTATGATAATATACATAATGGGAATAATGATTTCCTACATAGAGTTTTATAATAGCAACCCACTAGGAAATAAATATAAACTAGTTTGAGATCAACGATACATCTCTTGGCAAGAAATGTAACGTTGAAACATTTCATATTTTAAGTGAGGTCAAAATATGGTTTACATTTAATTACAATAGAAATAACTAGACATTAATATTTTTCCAGACAAAAAAATCAGAAAATACCCTACCATTCTACATTTTCAACTATCAGTATGGGAAATAATACCCTTTTAAGATTAATATTTTACTGAGTTTACATTAAATAGTTATACATTTGAGTTAAAAGATTGTTTTAGTTTTATCGTTGCGACTTGGTCACTCCTCTTTATTCTTAGCCTCTGAATAGAGTTACTAGATATCAAAAAGTTGATATTTTGTTATTTTATACATAAATAAATCACCTTCCATCCCTTCACATTATTTTAGAGATGAAAAATTGATTTTATCCATGTACCATCAGTACCAAAAATATAACAAAATCTGCAATGACAAAACAACAATATGAGTAGGCGTCACATAATATATACATTGAGCTGTAGCTTTTCATCGTGGGAAATAGTGTGATAGACAATGTGCTGCAATCATCTAGATATTCAGTAATATATATAAATATAGGTTTAATTATCTCCTGTAACTGGGACATAACTATAGTATAAAAGTTAGATAACACATTAAGGTCACATAAGCATCCCACGATGGTAGTAATAAATGATTATTTTACCGACTGGTCTAATTTTAAAATATCTTTTACATGGTAATCGCCTAAGATTTTTCCTTTTTCGTCCGACAAGGTATATACTACAGGTGAAATTTTCGCAACTATTTTGTTCTTTACGAACCTTTCAGCCAATTTGGAACTGAAGTATTCGCTGGCCTTGGAATAGGGGAAAGTTTTCCGCCAAACAACATCGTTTACATTATAAATTACTTCTTTCCTAGCTTGGTTGTAGTGTGCAGCCGTACGCTGAAATGCAGTGAACAGATTCTCCTGTACTTCATCAAATATTTGCTTTAGATCGGATAGCTTTTCGGCGTAGACCTGTCGGTCTTCAATTTCTACCTGTTCAACATCACTTGGCACTGGGCCAAACCTCTCGTGTAATCTACCAGCTAATATCTGTTCCCTCCCGAAGAATAGGAAAAACGGGCTGAAACCAGTAGTCATATTAACTGAGGCGTTCATGGCCGTACATACTAGTGGGATGAAAGTGTCCCAATCGCGCTGTCTAGATGAAACAAGAGTTGCGAGGGCAGTAATAGCAGTTTTATGATATCGTTCTACATTATTTGCTTGTGGGGAATATAAAGGGGTGTGAAATAATTTAGGGATTTCATATTTTTTTACTAAGTCTTTGAATTTGTTGGACGTAAACTGTACGCCGTTATCCGCTATTATCATCGCAGGTACACCATGAGGTAAGAATATATAATTCTCTAATGCCTTAACTATGTTTTCCGCATTAGCCTTTTTTAAAGGAAACAACCAGAGGTATTTCGAAAAGACGTCAAGAACTGATAAGAGATAAATGTTACCCGCTTTCGATCTCGGAAGTGGCCCCACCACTTCCAGAGAGGTTAATTTCATAGGCTTTTCTACCTTTTTGAAAGTTGACATTAGACCAAGAGGTTTTTGTTGGTAATGTTTGAATTTTTTACATGTTTCGCATTGGTTAATGTACGCTTTAACTTCTAAGAATAACCTTGGCCAATAGTATATTAACTGAATTTTTTTATAGATTTTAAATATACCTAAATGGGCGGCGTTATCTGCGTCATGATTGGTTTTTAGAATATTTAAGGGTTCCTCTTTCGGGACTACCATTTTCCATGCAAATTCCTGTAGAAGCGAGCAAGCGATTTTCGAATTTCTGAACAGTTTACCGTCCTGAATCAAATAGTTAGGAAATTCCTGAGGTTTCTCCTGTACTCCCTTGAATATTCTCAAATACCAATCATCTTGGGTCTCGGTAGTTACATCTAAGGTGGCAATTTCAATACGGGATAAAGCGTCTGGGACAACATTAAATTTTCCTTTTCTGTGTTCTACATCGAACGAATATTGCAATAGCTCAGTAGACCATCTCGCTAACCGACCAGTGGGGTTTTTTTAACGATACCAACCATTTAAGGCTCGAATGGTCGGTCACCAATTTAAAATGAGAACCTTCAATGAAGGGCCTGAAATGTCGAATGGCTTCTAGAGCTGCCAGCAATTCTCTCTCCGTAATCGCAAAGTTCGTTTCGTTCTTATGAAGTGTACGGGAGTAATACGCTATCACCTGTTCGGAACCATTGATAATTTGCACAAGTACAGCTCCAATACCCACTGCACTGGCATCCGCGTGAATCTCAAAGGGGTGAGAGAAGTCAGGGTTTGCCAACAATGGCGTTGAGGTTAGTGCCTTTTTTAAGGCTATAAACGCATTTTCCGCTTCTTCTGACCATACAAAATTATTAACGCCCTTACGAGTGCTCGTAAGGCGTGTCAAGGGCACAGATAGATCTGCAAAATTTTTAATAAACTTCCGGTAATACGAACAGATTCCTACAAAACTTCGTATGTCCTTTATGCAACGGGGTCTCGGAAAATCCTTTATAGCTTGGACCTTTTGAGGGTTTGTACGTAGACCTTTAGCATCTACGATATAACCTAGATATCTCAATTCGCTCTTACAGAACTCACATTTTTCCAGATTAATGGTGAGGTTAGCCTCTTTCAAACGGTTTAAGACCAAGTGTAACGTTTCTATATGGGATTTAAAATCTTTTGACAGAATTATTAAATCGTCCACATAAGCAAAAACGGTTTTATCGAATTCAGGCCCGAACAGTTTATCTACAATCCTCTATTTGATAATTCGGCTTTTAATTGAGAGACCGAGTTAAATGAACTTTCAGGAATGGTCTCCATATTTAAAATGCGATATTTAAAATGGTTGAAGAATTAAAAAATTAATTTCTACTAACAAGAAATATGAATTAACAGAGAAAAAATGCACTAAGTCGAGCACGTTATTTAAATTGTTAAATAAACTATTAAGTTTTCTATGAAGAATATATGTATTATAGAATTACAATGCTATCAATGTTCAATATGCACAGAATCCACACATTGCCACACATTGAACCATCGAAAGTAATCAATTCACCTGATTCAACATATTTGTAAAATTGTAAAATAAACTATTAAGTTTTCTATGAAGAATATATGTATTATAGAATTACAATGCTATCAATGTTCAATATGCACAGAATCCACACATTGCCACACATTGAACCATCGAAAGTAATCAATTCACCTGATTCAACATATTTGTAAAATTGTAAAATAAACTATTAAGTTTTCTATGAAGAATATATGTATTATAGAATTACAATGCTATCAATGTTCAATATGCACAGAATCCACACATTGCCACACATTGAACCATCGAAAGTAATCAATTCACCTGATTCAACATATTTGTAAAATTGTAAAATAAACTATTAAGTTTTCTATGAAGAATATATGTATTATAGAATTACAATGCTATCAATGTTCAATATGCACAGAATCCACACATTGCCACACATTGAACCATCGAAAGTAATCAATTCACCTGATTCAACATATTTGTAAAATTGTAAAATAAACTATTAAGTTTTCTATGAAGAATATATGTATTATAGAATTACAATGCTATCAATGTTCAATATGCACAGAATCCACACATTGCCACACATTGAACCATCGAAAGTAATCAATTCACCTGATTCAACATATTTGTAAAATTGTTAAATAAACTATTAAGTTTTCTATGAAGAATATATGTATTATAGAATTACAATGCTATCAATGTTCAATATGCACAGAATCCACACATTGCCACACATTGAACCATCGAAAGTAATCAATTCACCTGATTCAACATATTTGTAAAATTGTAAAATAAACTATTAAGTTTTCTATGAAGAATATATGTATTATAGAATTACAATGCTATCAATGTTCAATATGCACAGAATCCACACATTGCCACACATTGAACCATCGAAAGTAATCAATTCACCTGATTCAACATATTTGTAAAATTGTAAAATAAACTATTAAGTTTTCTATGAAGAATATATGTATTATAGAATTACAATGCTATCAATGTTCAATATGCACAGAATCCACACATTGAACCATCGAAAGTAATCAATTCACCTGATTCAACATATTTGTAAAATTGTAAAATAAACTATTAAGTTTTCTATGAAGAATATATGTATTATAGAATTACAATGCTATCAATGTTCAATATGCACAGAATCCACACATTGCCACACATTGAACCATCGAAAGTAATCAATTCACCTGATTCAACATATTTGTAAAATTGTAAAATAAACTATTAAGTTTTCTATGAAGAATATATGTATTATAGAATTACAATGCTATCAATGTTCAATATGCACAGAATCCACACATTGCCACACATTGAACCATCGAAAGTAATCAATTCACCTGATTCAACATATTTGTAAAATTGTAAAATAAACTATTAAGTTTTCTATGAAGAATATATGTATTATAGAATTACAATGCTATCAATGTTCAATATGCACAGAATCCACACATTGCCACACATTGAACCATCGAAAGTAATCAATTCACCTGATTCAACATATTTGTAAAATTGTAAAATAAACTATTAAGTTTTCTATGAAGAATATATGTATTATAGAATTACAATGCTATCAATGTTCAATATGCACAGAATCCACACATTGCCACACATTGAACCATCGAAAGTAATCAATTCACCTGATTCAACATATTTGTAAAATTGTAAAATAAACTATTAAGTTTTCTATGAAGAATATATGTATTATAGAATTACAATGCTATCAATGTTCAATATGCACAGAATCCACACATTGCCACACATTGAACCATCGAAAGTAATCAATTCACCTGATTCAACATATTTGTAAAATTGTAAAATAAACTATTAAGTTTTCTATGAAGAATATATGTATTATAGAATTACAATGCTATCAATGTTCAATATGCACAGAATCCACACATTGCCACACATTGAACCATCGAAAGTAATCAATTCACCTGATTCAACATATTTGTAAAATTGTAAAATAAACTATTAAGTTTTCTATGAAGAATATATGTATTATAGAATTACAATGCTATCAATGTTCAATATGCACAGAATCCACACATTGCCACACATTGAACCATCGAAAGTAATCAATTCACCTGATTCAACATATTTGTAAAATTGTAAAATAAACTATTAAGTTTTCTATGAAGAATATATGTATTATAGAATTACAATGCTATCAATGTTCAATATGCACAGAATCCACACATTGCCACACATTGAACCATCGAAAGTAATCAATTCACCTGATTCAACATATTTGTAAAATTGTAAAATAAACTATTAAGTTTTCTATGAAGAATATATGTATTATAGAATTACAATGCTATCAATGTTCAATATGCACAGAATCCACACATTGCCACACATTGAACCATCGAAAGTAATCAATTCACCTGATTCAACATATTTGTAAAATTGTAAAATAAACTATTAAGTTTTCTATGAAGAATATATGTATTATAGAATTACAATGCTATCAATGTTCAATATGCACAGAATCCACACATTGCCACACATTGAACCATCGAAAGTAATCAATTCACCTGATTCAACATATTTGTAAAATTGTAAAATAAACTATTAAGTTTTCTATGAAGAATATATGTATTATAGAATTACAATGCTATCAATGTTCAATATGCACAGAATCCACACATTGCCACACATTGAACCATCGAAAGTAATCAATTCACCTGATTCAACATATTTGTAAAATTGTAAAATAAACTATTAAGTTTTCTATGAAGAATATATGTATTATAGAATTACAATGCTATCAATGTTCAATATGCACAGAATCCACACATTGCCACACATTGAACCATCGAAAGTAATCAATTCACCTGATTCAACATATTTGTAAAATTGTAAAAAAAAAATAAAATGGTATAATCAGCATAAAATTGTAAGTATTATAATTTACTGAGTGTATGCGATAATTATCCAATCTCCTTCTCTTCAGGAATATTTGACAGAATACTTAGGTATTTCTCAAGAGAAAAAAGTACTTTGGCTTATAAGAGCCGAATAATTACAAAAAATTTGAATTTGTCAGCACAAAATCATAAGTATTGTAATTTTAAAACGTTAAAATAAGTTATTTTTCAAGATTTCCCCGATGAAGAGCTATCAGTTGCTACTCAATGATACTTAAAATTAGAAATAGTACATAAAAACAACAAATAGAGATTCTTCGTTCTTGCAGCAGTAAAATGTCGATCGAGAAAAATGAAACCGAGTTGCGTCCTTTCCAAAAGTTATGTCAGGGTGGAAGAACCGCGTGTAGAGTCGAACACCAACAGTCCTGAGGTCTAGAGATGATCTCAGCAACTTCCTTCAAAATTCTCTGGTCTCAGCAACTAGGTAGAAATGCAGGATATCAAAGTCCAGAAGACGGGACCAAAAGCTGAAAATTTTAGGAATATTTAGTTCGTCCTCACACAATTAAATACATCCTTCGTCTATAGGGTTCTATTCATGGAGCACACCAACTATGAAAACTCAAAGTATTTAAAAATAAGTTTTCAATTACTCACCCACATTAAAGTGGAAAAATCAACAGGTGGTTTGATCAAAACTTTTTATAAAATTGAAATTAAGTTATTATGAAAACAGAATATTTTCGTCCAGAAAGGAGAAATATTTCTTAACGATTAGTTTCACTTAGTATAAGGTTGATGCTCATTGTTTCATTTTATTATAGTTCACACCAATGGTGGAATAGTTGTAAGTATTTTTTTTTTATAAAACAAAGTTGCACAACAAAATAATTTTAAGATAGTTGGTTTCAATCATAATGTTCACTGTATCAATGTGTCTAGACAACTGGTTACCTACTGAAAAAATTGGTGACAAAAATTTATTGTTCAAAAAAATTGATGATGCATTGTGTACAACATTTACTATATAAAAATATTTTTGTGGGTACTTGACATATTTTTATGTTGAACAATATTGTTAGATGTACTTTGTACATTATAGAAAAATATTATTATTACCCACCAAACAAAATATAATGATGAAATTATTATATTGTTGAACACAATACCTATAAAATAGTATAAGTTTTGGTAGGTATTAAAATACCTGCCGTTTGGCTCATATTGAAAGGTATGATCCACTGTAAGAAAAACATTATAAATTCAAAGATTATGATTTTTAAATTATGGACATTTTTATATTTAAAATAATGGAACAGTACGACCTGATAATTAAAATAGGATTCCTCCTCCCGCGTTGATAAACATCCCACATGACTTGGTGGTCGCCTCTTCTTCAGGGCAATCTCTGGAGTAGCCGCGTATCTGCTGACGCAACTGTCGTCCGCCGTGGATGGTTGCTGGTGTGTCCGATGCTCGTTATACTGCGTTGTTGTCTCGTTCGTATGGAAAGGGTTGGGTAAGGAATGGAACAAGGATTCTCCACGTAACTAACTGTACCACATTTCCTCAAAGTATATTTCTCCGTCCAAGCCAATGATTGACAAGAATTAATGATGATAAAAAGAAGGGCGCCATCCTTGGACCGGCAAGACCAAAATTACAAAAAAAAGAAAGATTTAGAATTTAGAAAGACGATTTCGTTTTAGGGTCATTCCACGTTGAATGGT
Organism: Molanna angustata; assembly: GCA_963576475.1. Taxonomy (NCBI): domain Eukaryota; kingdom Metazoa; phylum Arthropoda; class Insecta; order Trichoptera; family Molannidae; genus Molanna; species Molanna angustata. The sequence continues at coordinate 32,280,343 of OY754978.1, forward strand.
GTCAATTGTGGCGGTATATCCGCGCCTCACGTACGAGCGCCAATTGTGAGGGTGTGAATCCGTCCATGGGGACAGTAGAGAGCCCCTGGGGCTTCGCCCCGACGGTACGACACCTCACCACCGACCAGACAGTGGTTCGCATGAGACCGCGATCCCAAGGCGACGAAATTATCCTTCTACGGTCTGCCAAATTATGGCCAAGGAAAATAAATATAAAAAAAAGAAAAAGTTCAAGCAAGTATATTAAATCATAACTAAATTTTCATCATTCTTGTCTAATCAATATTGGGTGGAGAGAGAAATATGAACAACAGATTTATCAATGACATGAATATATTGTTGCAGAATTATAGTTACATGAAATTAATAACCAAGATAATCATTATGTTTATACGCAATGCACGATATTAAATTAACAATTTAACAGAATACAGTATTTTATTTTCTTAACAACATTTCTTTTTAGTTTCAAAATTGTAATTACGTGAAATTAATAACCAAGATAATCATTATATTTATACGCAATGAGCGATATTAAATTAACAATTTAACAGAATACAGTATTTTATTTTCTTAACAACATTTCTTTTTAGTTTCAAAATTGGCCAATTTATATGATCGTTATAAATAGATGAGATACATAGGATTTTTAACCTTGATTTACATTTTTAATATTAAATTTTAAAACAGAAGAAGTTATCATTTTGATCATTCAGAAGGAATGATACCAAATAAACATTCACATAATAATCGAAGGAGGTCGTGAAGATTCCGTTGATTTATGCTGTAGAATAGGTCAAGAAGTTACGAAGTTAGATTTTTCTGTTGAAATAGGCCGTTCGCCATTTTGTAGAAGCCAAATAATGCTTCTTAGACACAATTATGAGGTTTAATAAGAAGACATCGTCTTCTTATAATGTGATACTGATATCGACGTTACATTGTGTGGTATTACACTAAAATTAAGCGAATAAAAAAAAAGGAGAAATTAGGATTTCTCTGTAATACAAGAGGAAAAGAAATTGATTATGATGTGGGTCGATAACGAGTGACTTATCTCAAGAAAAATAAGGCAGACTTACCCTGGTTATCCTGGAAAGTTTCGAGGCATCTTAATTGGCCTTTTATCCAGCGCTTTGCGCTAATCACACAGATTATTTTACGTCGGCAGCCATTATCGGCTTCGACCGATTCGTTGGCGCGACGCTTGCCAAAAAGGAACGCGTGTGCCACACCGCGATGTTACCACCCCTCAAAAGAATATTCCTTAATATTGTGGCCAGTCTTATAAATTTATTTTTAATTATTTTTAAAAGGGATTGTCCAAAGTCGTATTAATTTATTTGTTTCAGGTAAGTAGGTCATGTTACTTTTTAATAAAAATAACATGACAATTCGGGTGTCCTGAATGGACCAAACCTATCCCCTATTCTTATGTGCTGCTGAAGGCATGCACACAATATACTAAAATTACTACAAATAAGAAATCAATGAGTGAAGCATTATAAGGAAAATTAATAAGGAAAGTCGAGGTACTTATCATTAACACTTTATTACTAATTAAATTTATTGACAGAAAATGTTACAATTATTTTCGAGCTAAAAATAACGTTCGCGGTAATATAACGGCGACGTGACGAGCAGCGGCAGAGTGATGCCGAGCATCGCCCGCGCACGGTTATATACCGCTCGCTGCGTCATCGACTTGCGGTAGGGATGGTCGAGGCCAAAACGCCAGACCGCCACCAAGTAATCATTAATTCTCCTAATTAAAAATATTTGTAAAATTATAAAAAGTTAAAAGTGTACAACAAGCATAAAATTGTGTAATTTACTGAGTAAATGCGACAATTATCAAATTGTTTGTAAACTTACAAAAGTTAAGTGTTCAATAGACATAATCAAATTTCCTCTCTTCAAAAATATTTGTCATATCATATAGACTTTTCTCCGGAGAGACAAAACAATTTGGCGTATAAGAGCCAAATAATTACAAAAAATTACACTCACAAAACATAAATATTAGGTCTTAGATGTTTGCAATTACTTTTTCACATAAGTTAGTTATCCTATTTCATAAATACCACATAAAAATTAACAAATCTTATTGAAAAATTAATTTTAGGACAAATAAACTAGAGCCAGTCGCATTTTGCGTTGTACAATTTCACTTATTTTTTTCAAAATGGCTCCGCTTTGTATGCCCCACATGTTATGTCATTGTAAGGAGGAAGAAACCGGCCTCCATACGATATATCACTTTACTAACCAGCCAATAATAAATAATATTGAAAAAAAAAACATTCATCTTTGATGTTTGTGGTCTGTTACTTGTTTCAACTTGTGCATGTACTTGTTTCAACTTGTGCATGTATTGGTAAATCTCAAATTCTGAATTTAAATTGAATTTAAATCTAAATGATTGATTATTGGTTTTACTTTAGCAAGCCTGCAATCTGCGACTGACTGGCTCATCAACCTGTTGTCCGTAAAGTGAAGCATTAAACTTTTCCCAGTAATTGTTTGGGCAGTTTGTGCAGGAGCCTGTCATGCAAGTTTCGTTGACAGAACTGCAAGTTGTAGCGTTTATCAATTCTATGTGCGATTTGGGAAACTCCAGCAAACACTTTCCGATTCTTTCAATGTTGTTCCTGAACTTTGAATGTTGTGCTCACACACAAGCAACATGTTCCGTAAATGCCGCTGGAATTACCTCACATGGACGCAAGCTATAGAAAGCAGATTTGCCTATGTACTTGTTTCAACTTGTGCATGTATTGGTAAATCTCAAATTCTGAATTTAAATTGAATTTAAATCTAAATGATTGATTATTGGTTTTACTTTAGCAAGCCTGCAATCTGCGACTGACTGGCTCATCAACCTGTTGTCCGTAAAGTGAAGCATTAAACTTTTCCCAGTAATTGTTTGGGCAGTTTGTGCAGGAGCCTGTCATGCAAGTTTCGTTGACAGAACTGCAAGTTGTAGCGTTTATCAATTTTATGTGCGATTTGGGAAACTCCAGCAAACACTTTCCGATTCTTTCTATATTGTTCCTGAACTTTGAATGTTGTGCTCACACACAAGCAACATGTTCCGTAAATGCCGCTGGAATTACCTCACATGGACGCAAGCTATAGAAAGCAGATTTGCCTATTTTTATGTTGGGGTGATCGTCTTTAAACAATTCATAAGCTTCACTTACTGACATAATCGTCGTCTTCTTTTGCTTCTTCATTTTCTTTCCAGCAAGACCGTCTTTCACGGATTTATAATCTTTTCTTCCTGGAGCTTGTCTGCTTATATCGTCTCATTTGCAAAATTCTATGACGGCCTTTTTATTATCGTCATTCAGTCTTTTTCTATGTCGATTTGTTGTTGAAGTTTGCACAGCACTGCCCTCAGCAGCAATTTTTTTACTTTTTACAATTTTTTTGAAATATAATGATTTTATTACTTAAAACTAAGATTATCATAGAATGGGTGATAATCTTTGTCGATGACAGAACTCCTGTAGATGTTTGTACTTTGACTCCATCAAGGGTTTGTTGTGTAATCTTGGAGGCACAGTGGAATCATTTTTCCTTCGGTGAGGAAGATGTTTCCATTCCTCTGCATGGTCAATTTTAAATTTAATTTCCCCTGTGGGTAAATATTGCACAGCCCTTAGATCGGTAACAGTGGGATCTCCGATTTTCTTGCCGGATCTAAGGGATGGCTAGTTGGTTTTGGGATCTTCATATTTATTAAAAAAAAATCATAATGTAGATTATGAGCCACATAAGGCTACTTTGGGTGAGCCATTTTCATCCGTGATACATAATCACTTGGTGCATAAATTGGCGCCTTAAAATAATGTTCTAGGACCGAATGTACATTGTCGGCCTTCATCATAGTGTGTCCTTTCTCTAATATAATCTGCTCTAATAACTATAATGCGCCTGTCTTTTTCATGATCACTCAAAGCACTTACCAAAACCTTATTCCTGTTCTGATAATTGCAACTGTAGTGTTTGTAGTATCTATACAATAGATATGTAACGCTGTCTCATGTGCATAAGTAGCGATATGAAGGTTTGTCAATCGGCCAGTCGTGCAGGTGATGTCGGCCGGTGAGTACGTGTGCCTCGGTATGAGCTACTTAGAGCAGTGGTGAGCCAGTGAGTTTCTACAGCAACTATCCAAGATCAATATCACTTTGGTGTACGAATGAGATGAGTTTTTTAAAAAAGATATAATACATGAGGTAAACTCATTCATTGGCAGTGACACCACCACCACCACCACCACCACCAGCCTCATTTCATGTGTAGAGAGTCACATTTGCATTATTTAATTAATAAATTATAAAGTTTTGAACTTGTAATTTTTGTCTATAATAAGACAGCAGATGCCATCAATTTGAAACATAAAATGTTTTGAAAGATTAAATTACAGATAAATTCACTTTTTAACGTTCGAATATTTATTTGTATATAAATTTGGGAACAGTTAATTTAAATAAACAACTTGTCAAATCACAGATACTCTATTATATTATCAACAAGATGAATTTGGTACAAAATGTCAATATTTGGTTACCCCAAGTGTTATCGGAGTGTTATAATATATGGTTAAAACAAACAGATGTATTCCCGGATAGAAGGTTTTCTCTATATTGTACCCGTACATATTCAATATCCCACCCAAGTGCAAGTATTGGTTGTTAGGTATAGTACCAATATTCACCCAAAGATGAAGTATTAGGTATGCGAGTAATCGTCCTTTCGTAGTAGGTATCCCAACCAATTGGAAGTACCTGATTGAAAGCGCACTGATTTCTGGCTTCTCTTAGGTGGTCCAGCTCCTTAAATAGCCCCGTTTTGAGTCCCTTGGGGTGACACGGCGCTAGTGGTATGTAGTGAGGGTGGATATGGTGCGACAAGGACCATACGGTGTACTGTACGAAGAGATACGTATTACGATTGCAAATCTGTGCGTTACAACTTCAATAAAAATGTAGATCAAAAGAGATAATATGTTTTATGTATTTTCTGCCAAAATTTTTTCCATCTACATCTTATGCTCCTCTTCCAAGTATTTCATTTCATATGAAATTATTCTTTTTTAATCTGCAGGCTAAGTCTGTAAGTAGATCTCGACCAATAAATGTCGAGATTAACTGTCAAAATATCGACTAATCGATATTTTGACAGTTTTGGTAGTCACTAAGCAGATAATGCGTGGAATCGTTCTCGCCCACTTATTTGACGGCGAGATTGGGTCGACATCGAGTCGAGAGACAAGATCTAACGCCGCCATGTTGAATTAAATGTCATTTTTTACGCGAACAATGCCGAATTTCATATTTATTTTGAGAATAATAATAAACGGGTTAAACGACGCCGTTTAAGAGATTCTTCAAACCCTTTAAATATTCCGCGTAATTCAATTATTGCTAATTACCGCATAACAAAAGTTTTATATGGTTATATATTTAATGGAAATATGAGTCCGTACTTAGATTATAACATTATAATTCTATGATGATTCTATGCGTCCGTAAATGTTTTCCGTAGGTATAGATTTGAAATAATTTTTGATTTTGAGAAAGTATTCTTGTAAGCTATTTTATCACATATGTATTTTAACACTTAACAAAAGAAAATTCGGCGTAGTTTTTAGTAAAAAAATAACACGCTGCTGTCATAGACTTGATAAATTGATCGAAATATAATTAAAAATAATTTTTAAAATTACACTCAAAACATTCAATAAACACAAAAGAAGTTAATTTAATCGTATTATAACTTGCTTTCGTGCTTAAAAATATGACCATATTATATTTATTTAACAAATTTATGTAAACAAATTTGACATTTATTCAAATCATGGGGAAAATATTGTGTATTGCCATAAATGATAATTCAAAAATGTACCGCAAGCCAGCCTAACGGCGACAAATACTCATAAGTGCATTTACGAACTCGACAGCGCTTAGTGACTACGAATTGTCGTCACGGGCGTAAACATGACGAGAAGAGCGGCGATACGTTGTCGGATCTCGACTTTTTTACTGACTTAGCCTGCTGTGTTTCCAGTAGTTTTCGTTTTAAGAGTCTTTCTTCGTTCAATGACTCCATTATATATTTATGCTATGCTCCTCTAATAGTCTTTCATTTTGTTCTTTTCTCTCGATAATTGTATCTCTTGAAAATTTGTGTGTTGTAGTAGATTTTCATATTTTTTATTCTGAAATACATTGTGACCCCATGGAAGGTACCTCACCTCACCACCTACCAGACAGTGGTTTGCATGAGACCGTGATCCCAGGACGACGAAATTGCCTTTCTATGGTCTGCCAAATCATGGCCGAGGAAAAAATAAAAAAAAAGAAAAGGTTCAACCAATTAAATAAAGTAAATAAGTTTCATCATTCCTGTTTAATCAAGGTTGGGTGGAGAGAGAAATATGAACAAAAGATTTTCGAAAATGACATTAATTTAATATATTGTTTGTGAATAAGACATTTAACAATAATTACACTGAGATCATCAACCAAAATAATTATCACCTTACAAGAAAGGTATGTTATTAAGTTTACAATATAAGCAGATTAGACCAACTATTTTTCTTAAAAAAAAAATCTTTTTATTGTCAAGATTGGCCAATTTACATGATTGTTATGTTAATAGATTCAATAAAAAGGATTTTTACAATAACTTATTTTTTCAATACAATTATACTATTAGAATACAAAACAAGACATGTTGTACTTTTTATTATTTGGAAGGAATAATACAAAAAAAATATTCACACAATTATCAAATGAGATCTTGAAGAATTCCATTGATTTAAGTTGTCGAATATGTCAAGAAGTTACAAAGTTGAATTTTCATGTTGATATAGGCCGTTCGCCATTTTTGTTAAAGCCAAGGAACGCCTCGTGGGAAAAATATAAATTTAACAAGAATATATCATCTTCTTGTAACGTGGTACGGTTTGAAATTACGTTTTATCGTTTGGTAATTACAAGAATGAAAAATTTAAGTGGGAATAAAAAGGAGAAAATCATCCTTATATAAAGAAAATCCGGTTAAATTAAGCAATTTTACAATAATTTCATTTTGAAAATATAACGACTTCATTCCTGATCAATTGTGACAAAGCAAAAAACTATACAGAAAAAGTCGATGATTACTTCATATTTCAATTATTTAAAGATTTTAATTATTAAAATTTGAGCACTTTAAGTTTTTTTGTCATTGACAAAAAAATTAAAAAAATACTACAAAAAGATTCAGATCATACCAGTTTTTAAGTCTTTAAGGATTGTATCTTCAACAAGGTATATCCAAGAAAAAAATATTACAGAAACAATATAGATTTTACGTTTTTAACGATTTCACCATTGACAAAGTATAACTCAGAAAATTATTACAAACAAAAGATTCCGAATTATAATAATTTGAGCATTCAAAGATTTTCATCAGCGTTACAATATAACCAAGAAACACATTACAAATAAGGTTCGGAATTACATCAATTTGAGCATTTTAAATTCTACCATTATTATACGTTTCAATACTTTAAATTAACACCAATCAAAGAGCCAACAAAGTTGTATTATCAGTTACATGAGACTAGCAGAACAGAACATTAAAACAGAAATTCAAAAATATTGTAAACATTATCAAACGGTAGATGATTTTTTAGATGAATCCAATAGTAGTTATTTGTCGATGAAATACGGCGTACCCGGTGCCATCTTGTCAAAAATTCAAATCTCATAAATCCATTTCTTCAAGAAATATTATTTCGCCTTTATATCAAACAAATATGAATAAGGAATGATATGTATCGATAATGGTCCTCGATATATTTTATACAATGTAAAGATTATAAATAGAAATTTGGAGACACCATTAACTCTGAAACGACAATTTATGTAAAATTATTATGTGTCGGCGGACGCTAGACAAATTATATAGGCTGAAAAATAGAATAATAGAGAATGCGCTTTTTTCCATTTTATTAAATCAACGTCGGCTGCCATTGCAGCCGCTCAATTTTTTCGTAGAAGAAAAAAAGGAAACCGTTCAACCCGGAAATCTCTATGGCGGTCACGAAAAAGTGTTGCACGCCGACAAAAATATTCAGCCCGATAACCTAATTTTAATCTTGGGTTAAATAATTTAAAAAAGGGATTGTCCTCTCTCATGTTTCCTCTGAGAGGAGGTAAGTCAGGTTATTATAAAAAATAACATGACAGCATGTCACGAAAAAAAAAATAATGTCACTAGTTGATATGTTGTTCTTTACTCAATTTCCAGCGTGCTGGGCGCATAATCTTTTAACTTTAGGTTTTAATATGTCTTTTCAATTAAACACAAAATTAAACCTCCAAGATAGTGTGTTTTATTCTGACATACGACAACATAAAAACCATAGAGATATATTTAATACATATAATGCCATCAAGCAAGCGGTAAGAATACAAACTAGGTTTTACTGCGACACCTTTAAAATTTATTTATCTTAATAAAATCCTGGTGTACTTTAATAGTTTTATCGGAAATAAGTTCCTTGCGCTGGAGAACCAATTGAGCCAAATGAGGAGAACTTTGAACCACCTTCAATGGTCTGATCATTTTTCTTAGTGCCAAGTCTATATATTTTGAAGTTGTTATTATTGTCTATCTGTTTTAAGTATTTGAGTTGTATTGCCAATATCGGATGATAGATCCGATTCAGGAATATTATATAATATTAGATTTTGTTGAAGTTGTTATGATCCAGACTACTGTCTATCTGTAGTCTGGATGTATTTGAGTTGTATTGCCAATATCGGATGATAGATCCAATTCAGGAATATTATATAATATTAGATTTTGTTGAAGTTGTTATGATCCAGACTACTGTCTATCTGTAGTCTGGATGTATTTGAGTTGTATTGCCAATATCGGATGATAGATCCGATTCAGGAATATTATATAATATTAGATTTTGTTGAAGTTGTTATGATCCAGACTACTGTCTATCTGTAGTCTGGATGTATTTGAGTTGTATTGCCAATATCGGATGATAGATCCGATTCAGGAATATTATATAATATTAGATTTTGTTGCTTCGAATTTCTCTCCTCAATTTCAGACAGTGTATCACACATGTCTTGAGTGTTGTTGACATTATGTCCTTAACATTAATCTATGAACCCATTTCCCCTTAACATTACTTAAAAGCTATTTTTTTCCACCCGTAAAGCATCGCGAAAACTGTGTTACACATGTTACGTAACGGGCGTAACGCAATTTCATCAGCGAAATTATCATAATTTACAAAGCTCAGTATAAAAACCAAAACATGAGTAATTTATTTGTCAACATTACCTTACTTTTACAAAACCATTAAGCTGTCAGTGCAATAGGTAAGTTATAGATTGAACTTTTCTCTTATTTCCGTAACGGGTGTAACTGGCGATGTCCCCTATAAGAAAGTACTATTAACAAAGAAAAAAGCTTACCTATATTACTAATCAGAATGACATGAAGTTAGCTAATGACATCTAATGCCATTATTCTTTTTTTAATGTTGCTATTTTATTGGGATTAACTGGATGAATATTTTCTCATATTTCAACATGAGAACAAAGTTATTTATGATTTGTTTTGCTTGAAGTTTCACTCAATTAATAAAATATAATCTTTTTTGATTTACTTAAACTATTACAAATGTAAAAAAATATAACTTTAAAAAAATGATAAGGTAGAGTTTTTCATGGAATGGACCCAAATGCAATAGTTAAATATTAATTTGTTGGATACCCACGTCAAGAATTACTGGAAAACTGTTATTCAAAGTTATCAATATTAAGATTTTTTGTTTATAAATATACAATTACTTAATCTTTCTAGAAACATTCAAGATTTTTATGTATTTACTGTTATTTTGAATGTATATGTAAACCAAGGTTTTATTTCTGTACAAATTGAAAAATATTATAAATTGACTATTGTTTTAATTATGTATGTAATATAATTTAAATATAATATACATATATTATGTGTTTCAAACCAAGAAAGTTTTACAAAAAAATCTATTATGTTTAAATATTATGGCAGTGTATTGTAAAATTTTTATGTTTTGTTATTTGATTGATAAAATAAATTGTAACATTTATAAATTGTTTTATTTCTTTAAAAAAATCTTGAACTGTCCAACAAATCACAGAAAAACGATATTATGTTTCTGTGCGGATGTACTGTGTTCAATCCCCAGCAGAGAAGATATTTATTTAAATTCATTTCTCATGCAAATATTGCTCCACTGGTATGAAAACACTGTTTAGTGGGAAGAAATTGCCATATGACATTAAACTCGTCACTTGTGCAGGGTGCAAGGAAGTGTTTTTATTATTATTGCCATTAGTGTACAAACATTTTTATGTTACATATATCTCAAGTTGCCCAGCACTGCCCTTGCCTGTCATTTGATACTGGTAATATTCTATGATCATACCTGTCATCTACAATTTTCCAGTAATTGTATCAAGTGTCATCTACAATTTTCTTGCCTTTTTAGTGTCAGTCCTGTAACTTGTGATTGACTTGTAAAAAATAAAATACTAAACTTCTTGTTTGCCCCCCCTAGACAATGTGTCATTTAGCTCAAGAAAAGATAACTCAATTTATATACATTGTGTTATTTTCTTGAGCTAAACGGCACGTTGTCTAGGGGACCTGACCAGATATCTCGACCCTATTCATTCTTCCAAGAATAAGACTTACATTTGAGGGCACTGATGAGAGATATAGGTCATTCATTATTGGGAAATCAATCAAGACACTATTGGAGGTAACAGGCAGAGACAATGGATCTTGGAAGACTCCCCAAAACTGCAATCTATGAAGTTCAGCATCCGCCAGAGATGAAGAGAGAGTTGGACACCCTCTTGTCAAACCGACCATCTATCTATTGTAAGAAGATAATTGAATCAATTAACATAGAAATAGAATGTCGATGGAACTCAATTTTTCAGGAGACATAAAAACCTTTATCTCCATTCCTTCGATCTGTTAACAAAATTGTCAATCTTCACTTGACAAAATTATATGAAATAAAATCATCTGGTATTGGATTAGTATTTTAAATTTAGTTTCTTTTAAATCTTGATAATGTCAAGAAGACTCAACGAAAATGTTTAATCATATAAAATAAAATCTGTGGCAAAATACTTTTTAAAACTTTATTTGCTAATTTTAAAATTGATTTCTACTCTGACAACACAAATATTTCATAAAAACCATTCATTTAAAGATTTCATCAAAGAAATATTTTATTTTCGCAAGTTTTTGGTTTTGTTGTGGATATTTTTATATTGGGTAAATTTTGACTCACATTTGTAAAATTTATCAACATCTCAATTTGTGAAAAACACTGACATTCTTATTTTTAATTGATTCAATACTATCCTTACAAATATAATTGATGTGTAAATAAAAGTGTTTTTTTTTTCTGGATTGAATTGTTTATTTTGTCATGAAGTACTTTAACATATCACGCTAAGGTTAAAGTGCATCTATATATAATTATTAAATATTATGTAACAATATTATTATATACATATTTATATAAAGTAGATTACAATACATTAAACCAATATTACCATTACATATCACTGCCTGGAGGCATTTTTATTTTATTTATCTTTTCATAGAAATTACATACTAATATAACCATACAGTAAAGGACTGGATTCACCATAATGTATGTAGGTTCAAAGAAATCTGGGGCTTCAAATATATGGAAAATAATAAAATAACAGTAAAATCTTGCTAATCCATTGAAAAAAACATTGATTTCAATTAATGGGTTCAATTCTGAAAATGCACTAAAATTTTAATGAAATTTGAAGTTTATAAATTTGATGTATTTTTTGCTATTCAGGGCTACATTTACAATGAACGCCAAGTGCACTTAGTGACGCTCTAAGCCGTTCATAATGACCGGAAACAGACGCTCGAAAGACACTCTGTGGCGTTCAGATTGAACGTCAAGTGTACGCACCAAACGCTTGATATATTGTCAGGTGAAAAACACTCTGACAGTTATAGTATCTATTGACTTCTGTTTTATCCGTGGAATGATGTCTTCTATTTGTTTCTGTGGTATCTATGTCAGTTGGATAACCTAGTCTTCACACCATTTTTTTTTAAACATAACCTTTTAAACATAAGTTTGATAAAAATACCAATTTAGTCATTTATTTTAATGTTTTAGTTACTTTTTTTTAATATATAATGCAACTGGCTCACGCCAGTCGCAATTATAACTACAAACAAACCTAACCAACCTATTTTTACCAAACTTTTGTAGGTTTATGTTTAAAAAATGGTGTGAAGACTAGGCTATCCATGTCAGTTGACATAATTTATGATGACAATATACATTCACAAAGAGGTTTATTTATAAAAATATCATTCAACGATTTCCAATAAAAGGTTAGAGAACATTATTTACTCCACTGCCCAAATGTTGTCTTTCGATGAAAATATAACCTAAAAAGAGACATGTATGATAAATGACATTAGACATTTAAAACGCACGATGTAGCGTTCAAATTGAAATGCCGCTCAAAAGCGTTCAGTGAGATTGGTGTGAAAAACGCCATAATCTGCAACTTCAGGTACATTCGATGCCCGACGTCGAGCGTTGAATCCGAACACAGCCCTGAAGATTGAATAAAATGACAGAACATCACTCACTAGTGTATTATAAAATGGATATATTTTAAAGTGACAGTTCTACTGAACACATTTTTGTTTTTATTGACGGTTAAAATTTTAATTCGTCTTGGGAATTCATTTATTTATTACTTCTCAGGCAACTAACAGGTACTATGTCAAATATTAATTTAACACGCACCCAATGACAAGTTTATTAATCGTCTCACAGATCCCCACTGGGAATCGAACCTGGGATTCTATGGATCAGCAGTCAGATACCCAAGTAACTGAGCCACGAAGGCTGACTATTTGACAGAACTGAACCGACTATGTTACTAATAATCAATGATGCACTAATATATTAATGCAAATTCATAAGAATCATTAGCTGTATTCCAGTAATCTGTAATAGTTTCGGATTAAGTACTGAAATTGTACGGTATAATAAAATAAAAAAACATATTGCACTCCGGTGACAATAACATCACATGTCAAGTAACCTCATTTTACAGTATAGCAAAAATAAAGTTCATTTATTGATTATGAAATCCAATTCCACTAAAAATAACATAGATTGTCCTTTCTAATCTTACTTTGCTCTACTGTAATAGTTTTTTTTTACTTGTGACATTATTTTCACCGGGGTGTGATATATTGTAAAGGACGGTCTAGTACATTTGGGTGCGGCCACTTGGTTGCAGGACACTTGGCTGCGGCCACTTGGTTGCAGGACACTTGGCTGCGGTCACTTGGTTGCGAGCCCACTTTTTAAGTTTTTAAGTAACTTAAAAATAAATAAAAATATGTAATTGTAATAATGAAATGTAATCAATTGTATGTAATATGTAAAAGAAAAAGCTGTTACAATCACATCAATTAGGGATACGGCGTGATGGTATGTATGAATTGAGATGTACTACTTAAGTTCTTTTTCTAATTTACAACATTTTTGCTATCACAACAAATTTTGCAAAAAAAACAATTCACTTTTCATGTACCTAGGTATGGGTATAAAAAATTCTCATATTATTTATAAAAATATTTGATTTGATTTGGGAACACCAACATATTAAACTAGTCTCTTTCTATGGCTCTGAAATAAAAATCGCGTCAGATATTGGATTTATGACAGGTATTATGGCGGACATTGGGATCTGGTTGATCTGTTTTGTGTGAGCCCATATGTTTGTTGAGGTAATGATTGTGATTGTAGAAAGTTGAGATTGTATACATATTTAGCGTGGAACAGGAAAAATCACCTGGTTCATAATTGCATATAATTGTCAATATAAATTGTAAACTGCTAGCCCTAGAACAGGATTTCCTAGTTGGGCAGCAGTTATCTACTTATGTATTGTTGTCATTATAAATATGGTGTGATAAATAAATAAATAAATTAAAAAAAATATATTTATAGTATGAAAAATAATTTCACTTAATAACCTTGTTTTTACTTATACTTTTAAACTTACGTATATCTCTTTATATTTTAAATGTCTGTGTAGTATACTTTTATATCAACTACATAATATATAAAAAACATTACAAAAATCAGTACGAAACACTTCTGTTCGCGCCACAAAATTTAAATTTTGTATATCACTGCATTTGACTTATTTGAGGGCCTCTGTGTGTCATTCGAATAAGTAATGCACCGACTCGGCCAATAGGATGGCCGGAAGTTTATCGCGATCACAGTCAGTTGTCAATTGATGACAATCCGCAACGTGTGTTCGCCCGCTCGCACTGAGAAAAGAAGACCTTTTCACTTATTAATACGCTCACGCATTTAAGTTTCGCAATCATCTCGCCGCTACAATTTGCATTTCAACTGTGATATCTTCAGCTGCCCACACTGCAGAGAACGCCCTTCCAGCCCCCTGGTCTAAAGGTAGGTGCATTATTTTGTTTTGGTGTCACTGGAGGTTTTCAGATTGTTAAATGCAGTGCTCATCATTCATACCCCCTCGCATTCTCTACCCTCTACAAATAGAATAATTTAAAACCGAACCAGCGCCGCATTCTCGCACCTCCAACTTCATTCCAAAGCAGAAAAAATATTTTTGAATTTGTGACCAAGTGGGCTCGCACCCAAGTGTCCGTCGCGACCAAATGGACTTCATATCTCAATAGAGACAATGTTGAAATTATATATTTATAGGAGAACTGGGATATCAGACACCTACATCGGCTGGCTTACATGATCACTTTGAGTGCTTGTGCAATGTTTACCAATTATACCATTTTAATTGACTTCCTTTCTCAATCCAAATTTTGAAAAATCTATATAATATGCTGAAAGGGACATTTTTTTGCAATGGTAAGTATTACAATTTACTACACCGGGTACTTTTTTGTGACTTTACGTAACATGTCAACTTGAATTGGGCAGATTTGCGATGATAGAATAAAAAAGCTATATTTTTTAATAAACATGGTATGTATTGCAGTATTTTTACATTGGGATTTTTTTACAATAAATATTATGAATAATTTCTTGTATCCTACCCAAGTAGCATATTTTTCTTGAGGATAATAGGTAAGTTAGTCGAACATGACTGGCTATGAGGTGTCCTTAAAGATCTGTTCATAGTATGACATCTTAATTTTAGGGTTGCCAGAGATCAAATAAAAAATATTCAATGATATCAACCATTGCCTGTAGGGTTTGTCAAATTAAACAGTTGAAAAGCTATAGAAAAAGGAATACCTATATAATTGAATAGAACAGGGGGGCAAGTCTGGTCAACAGGCGGAATCAAAACCATCCATGTTTATCCATATCATGGATATAATTATCTTATGGAGTTCTATAACATCTTGATATTATAGAACTCCATAAGATAATTATATCAATGATATGGGTAAACATGGATGATTTTGTTTCCGCCGGCTGACCAGACTTGCCCCCCAGAATTATATTTATCTTATCTTCAGCATTGCAGTATTTTGTTAAAAATTTTATATCAATATTTATACTTTTAGATACCTGTGTCATTCATTGAAATGATCATTTTTACCTACCTATTCAATAACACTTAATACTCCACTAACAATCAATATGTCACATCTTCTGTCGTTAAATTCCCTGCATATCTATTTCCATAAAGCAAAATTTCTATAATGAAATAACCTCAAATCTCAAAATAATTTAATAATATTTTTATACTGGCAAAAACCATCCTAATGATTAGGTGGAATACCACATATGTTAAAAAGAACTCTTTATATTCATTTTAAAATATGCCAGCATAAAATATACTAGCATATCAGACAGCATACAACATTTTAAAATATGACAGCATAAATATACTTGTGTTGCTAGAAAACCATCTTTCTCAAATGATTTTTTATTGTCATATTAATTAATTTGTGGGTTACCATATAAAATATTGAATGTTCTGCTAAAAAAACATGTCTTATGAACAATTTTTTTATTAACTGGAGATCATTACATACAAAGTTGACAAATGATTATAAAATATATACATTTTATTGCTGAATGTAGTAAAATAAATTTATTTGTATTAATGGCATTTGAAATAGCTAAATTAAGTTTTAAATGATATCGACTTTCATTTCGAAGCATATAAATCATTTTTCATAAGTACCTAATATTTTTTTCTTAGGCTAGTTGCAAAAAAAATACGAAAATATAAAAATACACATCCAGATGAAAAAGACGGAGAACAGAGAAGGGGAAAAAAAACCAATGTCAAAATTACTTTTAAAAGAAAATGAATTGATCAGTCATTGCTTGTCCTTATTTTCACAATGATAGTCTGAGAGAGAGCAACGTTTTCGATGAATCATTTTTTGATGGTAGGTTTTTTGATATACTCATACTTATAGGTCTAAAAAAGGTGATTCTGGCACCTGGGAGTGGTTGCGTTTACCAGTGCACATCCTCTTAATAGATGAAAATTGCAGATTTTCAATATAATTTGTACTTGTATGTTATTTGTACCTATAAAATATGTCCCGTTTGTGAAATATTTACTTACTGTTACTGAAATATGTAAAAGAAGATGATTTTTTTTCAGAAATATTTCCAGGTGTGTGTGCACCAAGATTCATTGTAATCTGGGGGGCAGGTCTGGTTCAATTGGCGAAATCAAAACCCTCGTGATTACCCATATCATGGATATAATTATTATATGGAGTTCTACAATATCTTTAGATGTCATAGAACTCCATATGTTTTCATTTCACCGGTCGAACCAGACTTGCCCCCCAGATGGATGAAATTAGAGCACAAAAAGGACTTACAAAGATACCAATGATACTAAAATCTGCAATTTTAACCTATAGAAAGGGAATGAGCACTGCTAAACGCAATCACTCCCAGGTGCTAGATTTACCTTTTTCATACCTATATTCAATAAGGAAGAAAAAACCAAAAAATCAGCAAAATGTTTTTTGATGTTGCTATCTTATAGACTAAAATGTATACAGTATTTAAATTGAGTTTTATATAATTATTGTAGTAATTTTTCATGATTTTTTAAAGTTAATCACTTAATAAAATAACCAAATAAGTTATTAACATTTAAAAGCTATTTACTTATAGCCAGGAATGTAAATAGATTATTATAAGGCGACGTAATTTGTTATATTTATGTAAATACTATGATAAGAAAGTAATTGTAACTCAATCAACCCACCTTTGATTTCATGTTACATGTACTCACTGCTGGTAACAAAACAATGAATTATTCTTGTATAATGTAGCTCCTGAAAAGGGTCCTGGACATATAGAATATGTCCACGGACCTGATCCTTTCCAAATCATATGTGGAAAGGTATCAGTACAATTGCAAATTCTGAGCGGTGTTAGTGTTTTTTTTTATCTAAAAAGACCGTTAAGGTATTATGCCATGTTCCTCTGTTTGGTATTTTGAAGTTAATAATTGTCAGAAGGTCTGTACAGCCAATATTAGTTAATTATGTTATAAAGGTACATTAAGTCTGAGGTCCTTCGTCTTGTCTGTAAAGTCTGCAATTCATGTTTGTAGTTATTTCCAAATTTGTACTTCGTGTGTCTCAAAATATGCGTTGAATTTGTTAAGTTATATGTAATATAGAAAAAAAAAGCATCTGCAGACATCAAAGATTTTCTGACATTTTTAGCCATACAGGATGGTTCAGGGTGGATTAGGGAAGGGGGAGAACAGTCCTATCTGTGGTATTACAAAAGGCCAATCGGCCTAAGTGTGTTCTCTTCTGAGAAATGCCAAGTAAAAAAGAATATAATAGAGTAGCTATGGATAAACCAGTGCTAGTCCAACACAATAACCACTGCTGCTGATGAACAAAATAGTTTGATTGTTAAAAGATATCCCGAGTAAATTTCCTAATCATTTACTAGTGTAAATATTTACGAGCTCTCAAGTTTTTCACGAAAGTCAAATGAGTTATATACTATGATGGTCAGCCGAGGTTATTAAGAAATATTTACAAAACAATGTTATAAATACATTTGACAAATGTAAGATATACAATAATGAAGTTAGGTATGATATGTCAAGCAAAGATTTAGTTGTGTTGATGTAATGAAAAATTCATTTAGAGAAAAATCTAAGATATTTTATTCATTAACTTCTAAGTACCTATATTTAAAATTAGCTTTTATTATGTCACGCCATTTAATTTTTGTGTTTCAGATTAAACAATATATCAAATACAGTCGAACCTCTATTATCTGGACATAAATATAAATAAAGATAATTTTTGATTATTTAAAGGAGTCATGTGAACAATCTAACCACCAAAATAGTAGGTATGCTTTAACAGTATATATATCGTTACTTAGATTGCTAATTATCGATCTAAGCTTTTACAGTGAGTGATATTATTGTATTGTCTTTGATTATATGCTATTTTTAATGGTAATTATGTTAATTGAAACAACTGACAGTAAGTTGAAGGTTAAATTTGAGGTTATTTGTGAAAGGATCAATGCTACTTGTATTATATTCCTGTAAAGAAAATAAATATCTGCAGAGTTCTTACAATAGCAATGTTCTCAACAAAGATAAAATAAAAACATCTGTATTTTATCTTTATATGTGCGAAAGTCTCTCTAATAGGAGAATCTCTACCATTTGTGCTATTCATTACACTTTTATGGGTTCAAATAACTGAGATGTCACTGTTTAATTTTTTGAATTACTTCTGTTAATGTTTTAAAACTTATTAACTTGTAACCTAAAACCAAAGATAAAAATAAAGAGAACAGACTCATCTAGTGAGGCAGTTAATTTCCAAATAAGAACACAATTGTACATAGTGTGTTCTGGTATGTTCATAATAAGTTTTATTTTTAAAATATACCTATTTTCGTTATGTTATTATAATTAGTAAATAAAAAAAGAAATAAATCATCTATTTCGATCACCAAGAACAAGCACTGGCTTATTTAAGGAAATTTATATGATGTAATATTTAAATGCCTATAAATTATATAAATTTTAACACAGTGAGTCAAATTGGATCAGTCAAAATTTAACAGTGAATTCAATCGGATCAGTAAAAATTCGACAGTCAGTCAAAACTTAACAGTAAAATTAATTGAATCAGTCAAAATTTAACAGTCAGTTGGTTGCACATAAAAATTGGATGTTAAGATTGATTGCCAATTGAAATGTATTCAATCATTGAAATTGTTGATTGAAATTTAGATCTTAATTATAGGTATTTATAAATTTACAGTTATCAGTATTCCATAGATATCAGTTTGTTTCATCTTATGATTTCAACAGATTATTTAAAAATTCTCTGATTTTCTTGAAAACTGATAAATCACAATAAATTTGTTATTAATGTTACTGATTGAGTTCTTGTATATATCTTTCCTTTACCTTCACTCTAAGACAGAATTACTTCAGTCATACCAACTCAACTGACTGACATGCAAAACAAACAAACAATTGGATTGGCGATGGTGTCTAATGTACCTACTCCAAAATTTACCACGTCCAATATACAAATCATACTAAACAATTTTTGTCGACTATGGTCAAATATCAAATTACATACGACTGGGGTATTTGATGAATTTAATTTTCAATTTGAATGCACCAGAATACTAGCTGTGAATACCAGGCTGTTGATGCAACCTTAATGCTAATTCCCTCAAACAAAGAGAAAAGTACAATCAATGAGTTGGTTTTTGGATCTTGGGTTAATTTTTTTTCATAAATGGCAACTTCCTGATTTGTGACTAAATTTGATAAAATAACTTGATCAAAGTTATGTAAAACATTCAATGTTTGCACGAATGTCTTCAACATTATAATATTTATCATTATATTTATTTGAACTGTCATTTTTTATCTAGACAATAAAAGTTGTACTGTATTTTATATGTACTATAAAAATGTATAACTATATAAACTTTCAACATTTTTTTTATTTATAACATATTATATTGTTACAATTACAATCATTTGAAAATTTTATATAATAATTATTTATATTAGTGTGAAAATCCAATATTATAAAAATATTTTATGTAAAAATATTACCGCGAGAAAGAATTTAGATTTCATTTAAATATTATATTGTAGGTATTAATTTTGGCAAATATATAAGTCCAGGGTTTATTAAAAAGACAGATAAAAGTGAAAATCTTACATATAAAAAAAAAACATTACATGAAAACTATGTTGATTCAATTCTTTCATGAAATTTTTATTAAATATTACATGAGTGTAATATAATATGAAATATTTTAAAAATAATGTTTACAATTAGCATAGTTTAACATTTAACGGATAGTATAAAGATTTATAAGAGTTGTTATATTATGACTAAAAACAACACAATGAAGATCCCCATAAGAAGCTAGGTAGGTACTGTAAATATGAAATTAGTACAATCAAAATTACTTACAACGAGTGCGAATGTACGAGATAATTTCTGTAAGAGTAAAATCCTATAATGGATTTGACATTCAATTTATACCAGATTGCAATTTAAAAGCATACACTGCATTCAGGAACATTCTTAAGAGAGCAACTACATAAACCGATGAAAAGTGATAATTTGCAGTTAGGTGGATGTGCAAATAAACATTCATTTAAATGTAAAAAAGTAAGTAATCTTTTGATGTTTACTAATACATGTTTGCACGTTATTTTCTTTATGGAAAACTTATCTCATAGATCAGTAGGTATAGTATAATTCATTTGTAGAGACCTGAATTATTTGCGTTTACGATAAACCCGATTTTAAGGCATTTCTTTGACATCAGAAGAATTAAAAAATAATTATTGAAACTCAAATTTCTACGGGTGAAATCTACATATTATCATAATGTAATAAGCATTTTATCATAATTAAAAAAAGAACTTGCAAATAAAAATTAACTGTTAATTTATTTAAATTTAGATTTTTTTGTAGAAAAAAACATTGATTTCTACAAAAATATCATTCCTTTTCCAAAAAAACACTGCTATGTGAATAATAACATTGCTTTTTTTACAAAAATAACACTTTTTCAAAAAAAAAAAAATTCAGGTAAAACAGGACAAATTGTTCAAAATGTGCCACAAAGTTAACTTCGAAGTTATGAATAAAGTGGTACTTAATTACAATAAAAGTGAATTCTGATAGATTTATGGCTATTTTGCAAGTTGATCCACTGTCGCTCGTTTTAACTAAGTTTGACTGTACTTGGATTCAATTTAGAAGAAACATATAAGGACATTAATTAATTTTTCTTTACTGAAGCACAAAAATTTTACTGTAATTTATACTCGTATAAATTTTTCAAGTAAGTATAAGTTAAAACCGTTTGATTTTAAGATAAATTTTGTGTGTGTACACAGCTTTTGATTATAATATTACAAATTAATGATATTTTATGTTTATTTTATAGATACTACCACGGGAATTGCTCAGAAGAACTTGCATCTTTGGTCCCTCCTCCACCCACTCGCAACAGAGTCACTCGCTTTACTCAATCGCAGCACCCATTCACAGTGGACCTTCAACATATACGAACAAGTCGCTTCTCGAACTCCTTTATTAATACAGCAGCCCGACTGTGGAACGATCTTCCGAATTCTGTGTTTCCACCTTCGTACAACCCGGGTCTTTTTAAAATCCGAATCAATAAACTCTTTTCTAGACTGCAAACCCCTCCCAACGCTATGTAGCGCGCTTCTCCAGAAGAGCAAAATGGACCCAAATCCTAATAGCTGGTGTCCCCTACGTAGACATGTTAAAAAAAAAAAATTTGGACAAATAATATGAAAATGAAATACATCATAGGCCGATATGAGCTAGTGAATAGGTACTTACAGTATTGCATATAAAAAATATTTTTTTTATACATTTTTATAACATAGCTTGTATTTTTCAAGCAAAACACAAGTGTATTGTAGCTGGAAAAGTTAAATGAGTAATTTAACTGTTACTTCAAAATAGGATGTCTTTGGATGAGTTAAAATTTTAAATCTGCCCTGAAGCTGTAGTGTATAATATATAAAAGTATTATATCATTTGGATGATTTATATAGAGCCGTTTTAATGAATATCTCACCTCAAGGGTGCTGAAAATTGATTATGTAGTATCATTTTGGCTCTGGTGAGATTTGCGAAAAAGATGCATTTTGAGATTTTTCTAAACAAAGATATATTTTCCGTTTGTCTGAGGGTGTGTGTGAGGGTGCTTATTCCAATAATATGGTCCTGCCACAGCAAATGCAGGATCAACGAAATTAGTGGTGAGCACCTTGTTTATTTCAGATAATTTTCCAACCATGGAGGAAGATCCATAACCAAGTGATGTTTGTCGTTTATTGTCGTTTATTGGGATGCACATTTCCGAGAGATAAGAATTGATCTTGATTCATTTTCAGGACAATATCTAATGTTTCCGGCACACTAACAACAAAACTAGCATTAACTATGTTTACAGATTACATAACAGACATTCACCGTGTTTACAGATTACATAACAGACATTCACCGTGTTTACAGATTACATAACAGACATTCACCGTGTTTACAGATTACATAACAGACATTCACCGTGTTTACAGATTACATAACAGACATTCACCGTGTTTACAGATTACATAACAGACATTCACCGTGTTTACAGATTACATAACAGACATTCACCGTGTTTACAGATTACATAACAGACATTCACCATGTTTACAGATTACATAACAGACATTCACCGTGTTTACAAATTACATAACAGACATTCACCGTGTTTACAGATATAACAGACATTCACCGTGTTTACAGATTACATAACAGACATTCACCGTATTTACAGATAACATAACAGGCATTCACCATGTTTAGAGATAACATAACTGATATTTACCGTGTTGAAATATAACATGACTAACATTTACTGTCTTTTTATATAACATAACTGACATTTACCGTATTTGCCAACAGATTACAAAACTTAAAAATTGACATGTTGACAGATTGATAAAATGACAGATTTATTTCACAGTATCCCTGAATTAGGAAGCTCCTAACACTATAGGTATTGAGCATCTTTGGTCGCATCGCCAGGAGAGAGCCAGGTAACCTGGAAAAAAGTATTATCACAGGAAGTGTACCAGACAAATGGTGTGACCAAATTAAGGAGATGACCGGGAACGAACTTTATTTGGCGGTACGAGATGCGTAGGGCAGAGAGGACTGGAGGTGACTGAAAATTCTACTACTTACTACCTGTGGAAGCTAAAATAAATGTAGAAAAATTGTTGTTTAGTCATTCAACTATTCCAGCATTGATGTTAAAAAAATGCAAATTGTTTTAAATATTACATAATATATATTGCTGTACAATTGAATTATTTGTGTACAAAAAACAAACATAATCTCAAGTTATTCTTGTAGAAATGAATTGATATATACAATACAGATAAAGTTCAGAATATGTACACAATGCAGTGCAAACAATATCGAGTAATTGCACATAAATATTGCATTAAAATAATTAACTTTATGTCTTTTTCATCTTTAACAAACAAAAACTTTATACAAAATCGAATAATAATATAATCATTCAATTCTTCTCACAAACAAATTTATATAATTATCATAACATTATTAAATTTATTAATGACAAATATGTTTTAGAATAATTTATTGTTAATCCCCGATAAGATATTAAATATAACATTTCATATCCTGAGACAAATTTCACATAATTTTTAAATTCACCTTATTACATAATTTATATGGAACAGTGATTGATGATAAGTATGACAAATGTTTCAATACCATTTCAAATGTGTATAAGAAAGAATGCGAATGATAAATACTACCCACAGTATAAGTAGAGTTTTAAAATTATAAATTCAGATTATACAACAAACAGTATGAATTAAAATAAATATTCTACACTCAATATTGTCCATAGCTTGTCCAATGAGAACATTATCAAGACTATGGTGACAAATAGCTATTGAAACTGTAGAATAACAGTCTTACTAATAAACGTGTTGTAAAATTTACACGACCGTTTAACACCCGTGTAGGCAAAAACGTTACCAATAAACGCTGTGTATCTCTCATACAAATTTTACACATCGCTTGCCCGCCTGTTCTAGATAGTATAGAGGTGTTTTACGACAAACTTCATGTATCGAAAATCGAAATTGATTTTGATATGCGTGTTTATATTGTTATATCTTGGAATAATATGACATAAATTATTATATTCTCGATAATTGTGCATTTTAGGAGCGAAAAGTTGACAAAAAATCAGCTCTTTTATAATATCTACAATGATATTCGTATTCGCTTTGATATTCGTATGATGAAATTATTCGTTTTATTTTACATATTCCTATTTTGAAATGTGAAAAAACATATGAAAATATTAACTACGACAAACGTCAAAATTATAATGGCAGATGGCGGCTGGCAGCTCTGCGCATGCGCAAGTGCGAAATTACAACGTTGTCGGATTATTTTTTGTTGTACGCTTGTAACTACACACTCGTTATACACCGTTTATTGGTAAGATTTTCAAATAATCGCTGCACGGGCTTTGCACGGTGTGTAACTAAAACACTGGTCAACGGGTGTGCAGGAGATTTTTATTAGTAAGACTGTAAGTATTTCTTGTTTTAATCCATTTAATTAATAATGCCATTGTAACAAAGTAATATAATTCAATAACTAACAAACTGTGCCTTTTAAGTGATTGATGTCATTACTTAAAATCAAATCCCAGACTTAAAGAATTTCTTATTCATATTTTTGTAAAATGACATTAATCATAATTTGAATAATACAAAAAGAATGGAATAAAATCAAAGGTACGCATTTGAATTTTATTATTATTAGAGATGTGCCAGATATCCGTATCCGCAGACATCCGAGAAAAAAAAACAAGTTCTGAATTTGTATTAGTATCTGTTACTTTTACAATGGATCTTTGGTATTCATTTAATAAAATTTTAATATTCGTTGTCCTGTGTCACACTAAACAATAAACAATAGTATGCACGAAACATGTCACACTAATACATCATGACTGTAATCCAGGGACATGGATTTTTAACAATCCGGCACATCACTACTTATTATTCACTACTTCACTGCAATAACATGTTCAGATGATAAATAATATGAGTATTTATATGAAAGGAAGCTTTCATATGATAAAATGATTTGTTTGAACATGTTTTTAAGAATTGAGATAGATAATATAATACATAAATATGTAGGTATGTACTTTAGATTGAATGTTTCATGATATGGAGTGAACTGGTTCACGAGTCTCTGACATTATCTTGGAGCAACGTCAGAGGAAGGAATGTTATTAGGACACATGGACGTGTCTGAGCAGATCACGTCCTGTTGGTGGCTCTTCGGTTGAAGTCTGTTCTTCAGAGGGTTGATGTACTCCCAGCCGTCATCTCCGGTTCGTCTGAACAACTGGAAATTAACAACATTTTGTAAGACAAAAATACAAATAACATTGAGTAGTTATATAACAGTGAAGCCTAATTCATAACACTATTCACCAATAGATGACATATAGTGTTATGTAGAACATTTAGTGTCTGTGTCCAGTCTTACTAATAAACGTGTTGTAAAATTTACACGACCGTTTAACACCCGTGTAGGCAAAAACTTTACCAATAAACGCTGTGTAGAATATCATTTGGTCAACGACTGTGCATCTCTCATACTAATTTTACACATCGCTTGCCCGCATGTTCTAGATAGTTTAGCGGTGTTTTAAGACAAATTTCATCTATCGAAAATCAAAATTGATTTTGATATGCGTCTTTGTATTGTTTTATCTTGGAATAATATGATGAAACCTCTTTATAAATTATTATATTCTCGATAATTGTGCATTTTAGGAACGAAAAGTTGACAAAAAATCAGCTCTTTTATAATATCTACAATGGTGCTCGCTTGGATATTCGTATGATGATATTATTCGTTATATTTTCCATATTCCTATTTTGATATGTGAAAAACATATGAAAATATTAACTACGACAAACGTCAAAATTATAATGGCGGACGGAGGCTGGCGGCTCTGCACATGTGCGAGTGCGAAATTACAACGTTGTCGGATTTTTTTTTGTTGTACTCTTGTTGTAGCTACACAGTCGTAATACAGCATTTATTAGTAAGATTTTCAAATAGTCGCTGCACGGGCTTTACACGGTGTGTACCTAAAACACTGGTAAACGGGTGCGCAGTAGATTTTTATTAGTAAGACTGTAAATATATAAAAAAAAATAGAAAGTTTTAGTCTTACATAACTTTTATACTAAGAATTTTTAATTTTTGTTCAAATCAGAAATACATTTGAATTTATATTCCATTTTAACATATATTTCAAAAACCATAAAAGATAGAAAACTGAAAATTGGTATAAATATAGACAAATATAATACCTCAAATTTATTTTTATTACCTATAATAAATTATGAATATTTTTTATGTTAAATTATTGTTTAACTGCCTATATTTCCAATTTAAAAAATACTTTGAAAAACGCCATATCTAAACTAGATAATTTGAATTTAAGCTGTTAACATATTCGGGGTAGGAAAAAAGGACTGGCCTCCGCAATATTCTATCTTGAGGAACATATTCAATAATTTAGATATACGGGTTTATAGTTGGATAGGTATTCTTCAACTATACAAACTATCACCATCGAACAGTTGGATCTCATGTGTTACATGCAACTAGTATGTTAGAAAGTATTTTACTCTACTGTAAAGTTGCCAATATTGATTTACACTGTGTTAGACCTTATGCGACGATACATTACATATTATATTCATTCATTTTATCACTGGATTTCCCACAATTTGAGATGTTATTGTTACCTGTTGTATTTCCGATAAACTGACTTATACCGGACACCCGAAACAATTATAATAGAAAATAGTGGAAGCACTATTCCTAGGCGGTGCCTCACAGCCAATATATTATATTAGCTTCTTCCATAATACATTTTACAATTTGTTAATACCTAAAGATGATATAATAATTGTTTCCTTTGCAAAGAGAAGTACTTAATACAAAATTATTTTGACAACTTACATTTCAATTTTACAAAATTTCAGTGTCCATTATAATCATGCTTTCAATCTTGCATTTTTGTCTTTAAAAATTCAGCATTTGCATTTTAATCAAATTTACAACTATATTTTAATTTCAACTAACTGTTGAAAATCTTATGGTCTTATTCATAATATTTTCTTATGTTGTTCTTATGAAATGATATAACTAAAACACTTCATAAGCTTTTTTTTTTTTAAACAATAAGTATTCTTGCACTAAACTGCAAAAGCAGTTTAACAGTGCTAGCTCTCTCGTACACTTATATAAATTTGATAATGTAACAAAAAATAATTATAAACAAACAAAAATTAAAAACTAGCAATACAATATAACAATAATTAAAACCATTAACACAATATAACAAAGAAAACATACAAACTTATATATAAAATTCTTTTAACATTTTTTTTATAATCTTCATTTTCATTTTTTATTTCGTGAATATCATTATTTAGATATTTATTTGTAAAACAGTGGCGAAAAATGAAGCAATAATGAAAAACTTAAAATTCTCATGTAAAAATGATCTGTCAGTGGTTTGATCATAATAATAATACTCTTAATTTACATTTATTTATGTAATTGAATCTTAGAATGTGGAAATAATACTTAAATAAATTATTGTATAATTTTATTATTTTTGATGAAACAGAAACACAATTAATTATGCCGCTTCACAAATGTTAAAAATTATTGACATGTACATAAATGTGACCGTCGGAAATATCTGGGATCCTGTTTATCTTTATGAAGACATTTTAACCTCATATTGTTATAATGAATAGTGATTTTTTGTGACGCTGTTATGAACAGTTACAAATCTAACATAAGTTGTGAATAAGACCGTAAGATTATAAAATAAAGGTAAGTTATACTAACGACAGTCTCCCAAGGCTTGTGGTTGGCTTCCCTCTCCTTGACTGCTTCCCTCTGCGTCTCCTCAATTCTACACTTGGCCCTGGTGGCCGCCTCAATGTCCTCAGCTCTGAGACCTGCCGTCACCTCCCTCCAGACTCTGCGGGACTCGTTGGTGGCTTGGGACTCTATGGGCCGAACTAACTTGCGCTGGGCTCGCATACGACTTGCATCAAACAATATCTCAGTACGCTGAAAATTAAAACATACATTTATACATTACATGATATTCACTTTTAATTATAAACAGGAATGTTAAAATTATGAAGCTTATTGATGAAATAAAAAATAGGAGATACATTATATTGAAATTATTATGATTGTCAGTAAAGAGCCTATTAATAGTGGAATATGGAATAAATACTTGAGAACTTTTAACATAAAATGAAATAAATGTACAATTAACATGCTGCGTGAATTTTTTTTATGGATTTAAGTGGTCTATTTTAAAACTATAAAAATGAACTGAACTGTGAACAACTCCAGGGGGGCAAGTCTGGTCCAACCGACGAAATCAAAACCCTCGTGACTACCCATATCATGGATATAATTATCATATGGAGTTCTATGACATCTAAAGATATTATAGAACTCCATATAATAATTATATCCATGATATGGGTGATCGTGAGGGTTTTGATTTCGCCGATTGGACCAGACTTGCCCTCCAGATCTGTTTTCATAAAATGAGAATGAGCTAACCTAAGAAATAAGTCCATATTCATTAAATGAGAATGAGCTAACCTAAGAATTAAGTCCATATTCATTAAATGAGAATGAGCTAACCTAAGAATTAAGTCCATATTCATTAAATGAGAATGAGCTAACTCCAGAATACATCTATTTTCATAAGACGAATTGGCCTGAGAATTGACTAGCACCAATTATATGAGCCAATTTCAGAATTCAGTCTATTTTCATTAAAACAATTTAAAAATTAAAAATATTAAATTCTACGTTTCCTGAGCTTGGGGTCACTTCAAAATATTTGATAGTCAAAAAAATTTTAGAAGCACTGATCAGATATCCTTTAAAATCTAACGCTACGTAGGCGATTCTATGCGAACGCGATTGCGAAGCGATGCGGTGCGGATACAAGCGAATTCAATGCGATGCGGTGCGACGCGGCGGCTCTGTCCTACGTGTGCGCGAATCGTTCCCTCTGCCGCCAGCTACTGTCATGGATGTACGTATATAAAATACTCAAGAAGTATGTACGGCAGAGAAGTGAAACTAATATTGTGTACTTAGAGAGGCATATTTATGGGGGATATCACAATTTGTATGAAGAATAACGTGATCTTGAATTGATAAATGAGACTGACTTTCATCTTTCTGGGAAACATATCAAAATTTGACATTCGTGCAAGCGAGAGAAAACTTTGTGTGTTTTGAACAACATCCTATTGTAAAATAGCAATTTCTCTCGTTTTCTCTCGCTTGCACGAATGTCAAATTTTGATATGTTTCCCGGAAAGATTCAGTCTCATTTATTAATTCAAGATCACGTAATTCTTCATACAAATAGTGATATCCCCCATAAATATGCCTCTCTAAGTACACAATATTAGTTTCACTTCTCTGCCGAACATACTTCTTGAGTATTTTATATACGTAGGTATCCATGACAGTAGCTGGCGGCAGAGGGAACGATTCGCGCACACGTAGGACAGAGCCGCCGCGTTGCACCGCATCGCATAGAATTCACTTGTATCCGCACCGCATCACTTCGCAATCGCGTTCGCTTTGAATCGCCTACGTAGGACGTCGCGAACAAACTGATCGCGTTCGTTTCGCATCGCGCCGCATCGAAAAATACTCGCGGTCGGTAACGTAGGGCACTTCCATAGTTACCGACTGTTTGTTATTTTCGCGCCGCGCCGCGCCGCTTCGCATTCGCTTTGAATCGCCTACGTAGGACGTCGCGTTATGGGGTCTATACAAATAAGCAAAATTTGAAAAGAATCAAATGAGTACTGTCATGAATCGAGCTCTCCATAATATTATACAAATTATTATTTCATAAACGATATATGGAATGGTTTAGGTATTGTAACAAAATTGTATTTCTGTTAAAGATTTTGAAACACATATGGGAGTCGTAAATCTTGCACAATATTGTAAGGGGTGTTTTTTTGTGCATTCCTGACGCCTAGATAGGAGAGTTGAGAGGTTGGGAGAGGTGGTATAGAGAGTGGTTGCGATGCGAGGGCTAGACACGGTCGGGCCTACGGTACCTAGAGACGAGATGTCGCGTAGGGGTCGATTTTAAAACGTTGATAGATAGTCGGGTTGGCGCGGCCGAGACGAGCGGTATTGTTTTAAAAGCGAAAGCGGTTAAGAAGAAGAGGGAAAAGGTGAGAGGTCGCGGTCTGCGGGGGGTGAGTAATTATATATTTCTCGCATGCACTGTAGTTTCAGAATTATGACGTTTTATTCCCTTCTAGGTTACGTACAGATATGTCTTGAAACGGCTCGGGAAAACGTTTCATCGCTTGACAACCGTCGGTTCGCGCGCGTTCGTACGTTAAGCGCAAGAATTCTTCCATCGAAGAGGCGAATTCGTGTCAGTTCTTGAGTCTATAATCGATAAAGTAGAATTAACATGCCGTACAAAGTACACAGCACTCACACGCACACAGATACATTGTGATGAAACTTTCAAAATACAATTTTAGCATGATACTAGTTGATAATCTGCAATAAAATAATAACCTTTAAAATTGCGAATTCATAACTCCCCCCTTGGGGTAGTGAAGAGTAAAAAAAGAATTAACATAAGGGTAGGTCTATTTAAATTAAATGAGAATGAGCTAACCCCAGTATCAGTCCATTTCAATTCCATTTTAGTATTCCATTCACCAGCCGATGTAATGAAAGGTCTTTTGTCACTAGGTCCAAATATTTCGCAGGTGACTCTATGTTTGCGTCCTCCGTAGAATGGTTTAGTGAGGAACTCTATGACAGCCTTGTGTCCTGTGGCAGCACACTCCACTGTCACTGGACCTCCCAACTCTATCCAAGGGACAGTAAGGATAGACCTTCAACATACAAAGACAATAATCAATCATTTTTCAACAATAGAATAAATAATTTTAGGGAAATGTGTTCACATATTTTTTTTACAAATTTTACTAACAATGATCATTTCACCTAATCAGGCCATATTAAACTGGTATTTTACAAATTGAAAGTTGTCACAAATGACCGTGTGGAATATTAGGAGTTATAAGAACGAACATTCATGTTAGCGTTGGATGTTTGTCAGCATTAAAATGTGTAAATTATGGTATTTTTTTGTCTACTACATCAGAGACAAAACGTAATAATGTAAGGTTTTTTTTTTATTAAAAAAAAATTGATTCTGTGGAGTTCTTTTTAAATTTATTTGATAATTTTAAGATACAAAAGAGAAAGGCAAGTGTGGTTTCACTGGATTCAGGAATCCAGGACCACGAGCACAGGCGACCAGAGAAACAGTCAGAATAGGCGAGCCACACAAGCTTGCAGGCTTGGAGCCCCTTTATGACTCAGGTCACGCTCACCACTCACACACCAACCTCTGACTGACACTCTACTTTCCTACGCAACTAAATCCAATAGGATGCGGACAATGCTGCTTTTGACACCCTATCCAGAAGTTCTTTTATTTAACCCCTAGGGAAAGATTTTGCAGGCAGGCCTCTCGCCCTCACCTTTACAGCATACATATTTGTATTAAAGCCATTTTGAACTGTTTTATCTACCAGTCTCTTGTATGTATTTCCACTATGTTAACAAAAAAAACTTACAATTAACAAAAAAATTGATAAAAAAACAATACCTTCCGTAACCATTGGGGAATGTGAGAACATACTCTTCGTTGAGATCTGGTAAAGTGACAGTACCTTTACCAATATTGTGTACACCAATCGATAGACCAAGAAATTTGCTCTTGGTCCACACCCACGCATCAAAAGAAATGCGCTTATTGACGTGTTCTGCGTAGAAGGCAGAGACTGAAAGATCAAAATAATGTTGCTTAATATTACATATTAGAATAGTGTGTTTTAATAAGATAGTAGTGTATTTCATTAAGACCTTGATCCAACTGTTTTAATTACTTCAGTAATGAATGACTAAGTGTAGTGAAGATACCTAATCTTACTTATTTACTGTATGAAAATGATTTAAACTGTTTTTATGAATTTAATACAAATGCAAAATGGTATAGGTAATGTTTGGAATTATTGTAGATATTTTCTTTTCTACCTCCAGCATCTGCTTAATATTTTACCTAATTAATTATACCTAAAAGGAGTATTAAAAAAGTTTATAACATAATTTATTATTATTATTATTTGTTCCTGGGCAGGCAGCTGTAGCTGATGTACCCAGACAATGACAATTCCACAACACTTTGTCAAGTCCATTTTTAAAACCATTTACACTATCGGCAACAACCAGACACTGCGGAATTCCATTCCAATCATTCACAACTCTATTACTCAGGAAATTCTTTTTTGGATTCATCCTGAAATTGCATTTGTCTAATTTTAGAGTATGTCCTCTCAGATGTGTATTCCTGTTCAGATGAAACATAGTATGAAGCACCGGGCAGTCATAGTAATCATTCAGAATTTTGTATGTCTCTATCAGGTCTCCTCTCCTCCTTCTGTCAGCCAAGGTTGTCAAATTCAGGGCATCCAGTCTTTCCTCATAAGACCGATTTCGTAAATTTTCTCTGCACTCTCTCCACCAACTGAATATCCTTCTCGAAATATGGATTCCAAATCTGAAACCCATACTCAATAATTGGTCTCAGATACGTCTTGTATAATTTAACAAGTAGAGCAGGTGGAAGACAACTGAAAGCTCTCTTAATGAGATACATGACACTGTTAGCTTTCTTGGTCATTGCTATTAAGTGTGACTCCCATTTTAAGTTATGAGATATAATAACACCCAAATCCTTCTGCTCTTGGACCGGTTTAAGTTGGATGCCATCTAGGGAGTATACAATCTTTGGGTTCGTATTGCCCAAATGTAGCACTGTGCATTTATCAGCATTAAGATGGAGCAACCACTCTTTGGTCCAAGTCAGTACAGCATCTAGATCCCTTTGTATCTGAGCAGCGTCTGTAAGAGGGTTTCCAAAGAACTTGGTGTCATCAGCAAACAGTTGTACCGAGCTCTCAATAAATGAAAATTTGTTATTTAATATACCTTTGTTAATACTATCATAAACTGTTGGTTCTATATATCAATAAAATAAAAATAAATACATCAAAGGAAGAGCTACGAGATTCTGTATCATGGAATAGAATAGTAAGTGAAGGCAAATTGCCATTTGCACAGGGTAAAAGGAAGTAAGTATATAAAAGTCTTACTAGGTGGATGATGTGAGACTTGCTCGGCAACAAAGGTGAGTTGGTTTGGCCCACACCACGGAACTGGACCTTCCGGCACCTGCGTGGGCGGTTCAGTGGCGTTAGTCGCACTGGGAGCCGGAGTGACACTTCCACCGCTGGACGGGGGCTGCCAGTGACATCTGAAGACCTCCCCCAGCACAGGGTTGTAAGGTTTCTTGGCCACGGCAGACTTGCGTCCCGCGTGGTAGGAACTGAGGTACCATCTGACCACTTGGATCATGCGGTCGCGAGGTGTTGGCATGTCGACTATCCTGTAAAGCATATAAATATATACATAATATGGGGCAGGCAGAGATTGAATATAACCTTAAGAATCTGTATCTAAAAGCCCTACTACATATAAATAAATTACTATCAAATTACTACTTATTTTACAATTGTCATTTTAGTAAAACACAAAATATTTTATTATTTTGCTACATTAAAATAATTTTCAAAGTAAACTGTACATATTACTAGTTGCATGTAACACATGAGATCCAACTGTCGATAGCGATAGTATGTAAAGTTGAAGAATAAGAATCAAACTATAAATCCATATTATTGAAAATTTTAACACATGTTGGTATGTATGTCAAGATAGGACAGTATGGAGGTCAGTACTCTTTTCCTACCCGGAATATGAAAACAGCATGATGATTCAGTATGTATGTTTGGAGATTAAGTATCAAACTATTAAGTCTTCTTATATATTGTGTATAGGCGACTGCCATATAAATTGTATGAAAAAATGTCGTCACTAAATTCAATTTTTATAAAAATTGTTAAAAAAAAATTGAGATGTACTTATACAATATTTATATTTTTTATAGAAAATTAAATTATCTAGTTGGGGTGTTTCGGCTTTTATCGATATTTTTAAAAGATTTGGAAATACAGGCAGTTAAACTCATAAATTTTATAAAAAAAAATTTTTCTTAACAAAAACAGTTTGAGAAACCCTGGATTTATATTTGTCTATGTTTGTACCAATTTTCAGAGTTCTAGCTTTTATGATTTCTGAGATATATGGAAAAATAAACCAAAAATTGAAAACTTGATAACCCCTGACTGAAACAAAAATTCACCATTCTGAGTATAAAAGTTTTGTAGGCCTATAACTGTTTATATATTTTGAAATTTTGGGATCTGTAAATTGAGCGGATCAAAAGTTATAAGAGGGGGAACAGACAGACACACAAAACTCACATGAAATGTTCTACCTCGAATTCCATGTATGGGAACATATATGCTGCGAGGCCTCTAGTTGGTGTTATTAGCATGCAAAAGTCCACTACACCATAAAAAATGTTCCTTCGTACATTCATCTTGGTTTAATAATTTCGATTCATTTAGAGAATTGAATTCTCTTGAACGAATCGACAGTTGGATAATAATGTCGATTCATTCAGAGAATTGAATTCTCTTGAACGAATCGACAGTTGGATTATCTAATTTGACTTTGTAAAAACACTAGCAACATTATATTTAAGATACTTATATTTATTGAAAAAAGTGAATCAAACATAAAATACTTGAGGAATTGATCAGGATGTGCGAAGTAGTCAGCATACATCTCCAGAAGTGATCTCCTTTCCAAAATAAATGTGGGAAGTACAACCTAAAAAACAATAAAGTAATATTCATTTTGACTTAGTGTAAAATATACGAAGTGTCTATAGACAGTAAAGATAACATAATATTTCCTAGTAGAGTTATTTGAAAATTAGAAAAGGCGCCATAAATGGGATGAAATGTTTTACAAGGTGCTACTGTAAATTTGTAACTAACAGAAGGTAATGGATAAAACTTAAAACGAAAACCAGGTTACAAAACATTAATCTTTTTTTATAATTTCACAGTTTCCGAGTACTTTTTTTATCAGCTCAGTTCTATGTAATATATCAATGTTTGTACGATTGAAAATAACAAGTATTGATACTAGTTCAAACAATGAAATGATTTGAAATCAGACAAACCTTCGTAAGATCCATGCCAATCTTGACTTGTGAAAGAAGATGGGTGACAACTGATCCGTGTGTTTCCATTGATCCAATATCACTGTCGCTCTCGCATTCGTACAAAGCTGTAGAGAAATAAATTCTTAAAAGATAATGATACGAATAAAATGAAATTATCAAACAAAATAATGTTTTATTTTTATCTATACAACATATATAAGTTTTATTTTGCCAGTCGGAGCCTTTAAAAAGTTTTTGATTTTCAATTTTGTTAGGAATCGAACAGTGTGTATTCCAATAAAAAAATAAACTTCTTAGATCATCATAGATTAAATATAAAAAAATAATAACAACGAAATCGGACAAAGTCTAAATCGAACCTGGATTAATTGGTATGCTAATCTAATGCACCTACCTGCCTATTACTGATCAATTCAAATCGATAACGAATAGAGAATTTACGAGTTCTGAAAACGCATTTCATCTAGTAAAAATCTAGAAAAAAGTCACAAATTAATTATGTACATATATAAAACATATATTTATTAATTATAACTGTTAATTTACCATCATAGTCGATGGATCCATCTTGGTTCCTGGGCAGTGCAGTAAGTGGTGAAGCTGTGGCGGGGGAGGGGGTTGAGGGAGGAAATACGATATCATCATCCGGTACTCCCCCCGAAGCTACACTGCCCACAACAGTTGTTGAACTTTGACGATTACTACTGAAATTAAAATAGAAACACTGAGTAAATTAATTGAGCGGATTGTTCTTGTATCTCAATTAAAAAAAAACAATTCACAAAATACCTAGGTGTACAAATTGACCAATGCTTAAAATGGAACCATCACATCTCACTCATTGCTTCCAAACTTAAAAAAATTAATTTCATATTCCGTACTGTAAGGAACTTCCTACCTTTACCCATCATTAAAATAATGTATTTCTCTTTGTTTCAATCCATATTAGAATATGCAATTATATCATGGGGAGGCGCTTACCATGTTACAATAGACCCTTTGATAAAACTACAAAAATCCGTTTTAAAGATAATCTACAAGGTACCAATCCGCACTCCATCCGACGCATTATTTAATGACTTTAATATACTAAACATATCACAATTATATGCAAAGAACGCTTGTACATACATATATAAAAACATAGACAAACTTGACTCTACGCAAACATCTAGACCAACTAGACAGACCGAACAGGCTAAACTCCTAATACCTAGACTCAAGACAACTTTTGGACAAAGAAATTTTCTGTATTTTGGAGTCAAATTATACAACGAACTTCCTTTAACACTTAGACAAAACAGTAACCTGAAAATATTTAAGCGAGACATTAAAATTTGGATTAAAAAAAAGGGCAGAGACTATATTAAAAATAAATTAATCACCTGAACTCATAAAATACTCCCATAGTTACTAACCAAAACTGAAAACTAATAAGACATCTATACACTGTCTCAGAACAGGTTTCACCTAGTGAGGCAGTTTATGACAATAGTAAAATATCTGGTAACTATTATGTAACCTAAGTTAAATATATTATATTGTATTAAAAAAAAAAATTCTTTGTTACTAGATTTAAGGAAAATTGTATTTTATATAATAAATAAATAAATAAATTAAGGGAATATAAAAAACAAGAGGTATTTTTATATGCATAACTGATTTAAAAGTGTAATTTGAAATGTTAACCAATCAAAACATAAACAGAGTTTGAAAGCTAATTTAGAGATCAAATGATAGGAACTGGCAAATAAAGGACTTGTCACAGCTCGGAAGCGAGCAAAGATTGTTTTAGATAAAAATATTTCTTCTCCGAAGAGGAGATTTAAAATACAAGATTGATAATATAAAAAACTAGTGCAAAAATTTATTGCTATTTTTATTTCAATACAAGATACTTGATATTTCAGAAAACGTCTCTTACTTGAAATATCTCATGATTTATTCAAACATTTTCAAGTATACGAACAAGTCTCATTATTGAACGATGCAAACGAAACTAAATGTAATACATTTAATCCTGGTCACGGCACCATTTTTGAAGTAAAAAAGTACAACATAATATTTGCAATACATATGCACAAAATAAAATAAAAAATACACAAATATATACTCAATGTTCATAGATTTCAGAAAATATACATAACAAGTGAAAAAATGACAACCAGAAAACAAATTGATTAAAAATAGAGAATGTTATTTACATTTAAAATTATGTCATAAGGCTGTGGAAAAATTGAGGCATTTAATAAAAAATGTGTATTCGAATTATTCGATATTCCGAAACTAATTTATTGTTAAAAAAATTGTATTATCCTTGCTTTAAATCACAATTTTTTCTATACATATTCCTGTAAACATCGTCGTTCGGTTACCCAGATACACAAATTCAGTCTATTTGCACGAAAATTTAACAAAACAAAATATCTCTGAGCATTGAGACGGAAGGTTTCATCTGTACGAAATAAAACAGAATCGATGTAAATTTTTTATCACGTTCCACATCCCAATGTCCATAAAATATTTTCTTACCCAGTGAGAGTATCTCTTCTATTCCTCCACTTTGCAGATATAACACGGAACATGATTTTATCTTAAGTAGACACTACACAGTACCTTCAAAACCATTTCGATTATTTAGAACAATGTTGAAACTTGAAGTAAAGAAGAAAAACGACATTTAAAATAGCACCACATACAAAAAAAAAACACAAATAAATCCCAGTATAAAAATAAAGAAATCAACAAATTATATTAGAAAACACCAAATTAATAAGTATAAACAATAGCTACAGCCAAATAACAACAGAAAAAGAAAATGATGACGACTACAAAATATAAATGAACATTATAAACAATAAATAATTTTTAGATATACCTACTAAACAATGCATTCAAAGGTCTACAGAGAAACTGGAGAATAAATTATATTATAAAAAACACGTGCAAATTTAATATTCATTTATTCATACAATAAATTCTAATTTGAGCACATTTAAATAATTGAAATGAGATGGATGTACTCAAGATGTTTTTTATAGTCATTACGGAGAGAACTTTGCAAAATAGAAATGCACTGCATTTTACGTCAAAGGAAATTTAATATGCTGCTCCATTAGTTACAGTGCTTAAGAATTTCCACCGTAGAATCAAAGAGATTTTTAAAATGTATTTACGTTTTTTACATCTTTGTTGCGATTGAGTTGTGTATGGAAAAATACATGGATATAAAAGTATTCCTGAACCATAATTTCAGCAGTTTTCAATCTGTCGATTGAGATGGCTTCTGATTTGAAGGTTTTTGTTTTTGCTGTTAAATGACCTTTAAAACGAACGAAGTTTGTTTGCGTACAACATGAAATGTTTACCGTATAAAGTCCTGATATCTGTGAACCCCGGTGGCATTTTAAAACGAAGGAAATGGAGAGGAATAAATTTAATGGTGTAAAAGACAACATTAAGAATTAAGCAAAGGCGATATTAGGTAGGTGGGGGAGATATGGTGGAATGTTTAACGAGGTGTCAAATGTCGAAATTCGTTGTTGTGACTTGTGACATTTCCAACATCATCTACATAAAACTCTATTCCACATAATCTACTTATTTCATTTCCACGTGTTGTATACACATACATAGTGTAGAGGTCAATACTTAATTCATTCATGATACTCTATAATAATAAAACATTTATTTGTTATCGTGCACTAATAAGTGATGACAAAAAGGCATGTGTTATTGCAAGACAATGACCAGCTGTCTTACACTTGATTACAATATAATATTGAATCTATGCTTAAGAACACCTACCTTTGTAACGGAGAGTAAGGCGGCGCGGCAAGTATGTAGGTAGGTTTTAAGCGTAGATAGAGATTGGAATCGAATCTCAAAAGTAAGGCCGCAGGCGTGCTAGAACAAGACAAGACTAAGCTTGTAAGACAAAGAATCTTGCGGATCTGCAATATTTTACAAACCCATTAAGAAGTAAGTAACCAACCATCGAAATTTACTATAAATTGATATTTTTACTCGTGTTTCATTGCGTTTACAGACCTTAAACAGAAAAAATAGTATGTACCTACATACTTTTCAAAAATTGTAATACTTGAAAGACCAAGATGACACCTGTGAATGTAAACAAGGCCAAGAGCGGGGATGCACGACTACCCTGGTCTTAGTCTTACATTACTCATCACTAGTACTAATAACACAGTTAATTGTATAGTGGAAGCCATTTAGATGATGATTCAATAAAATTGCCAAGACTTCGTAGATAAAAATGCAATAAATAAGCCACGACTTAGGTAGGTAGTAATACTATAGTATAGTTATAAGGTCACGATGTTAAAGTTACATTCACTAAGTTACACATGTCAGTAAAAATTAAACTTATCTTTGAAAGATGAACAGGACTCTTAATACCTCCTACGATCCCAATCGCTACAAACACCAAAGAAACAACAACTCCATATACTATCATTAACCGTGTATGTGCCTAATTTATCTGTTTATTAAAAAAATATATATTCCTACTTGGTATCTTTTGACTTATAATAAATCGCATAATATATAATTATAAACCCCTTCCTGAGATAACAATCCAATATTCACAAATAAAGAAAAAATAATTGTTGACGAACAAATTAATATTGTAAATTTTTCAAGTTTTATCTTTGAATGTTTCTAAATATTTCAACTGGTTCAATCTCTCGAACACACGTCCTATGAAGCAAAACGTATCGATTGCTTCTTTAAAAATATACGAAATACCTACTCATCCCTTAATAATGTTCACATTATTTTCCGATATTTTTTTGACATGTGACGCGACAACTTTCTGTCAATTGATTAAACAAACAACTGAGAAATTTTCAAAATGTTTTTGATGTTTACCACAAAAACAACAGACTTTTGCTTTTGTTGCGAAAACATTAATATTAATTGATTAAGTAATTTTCGATGTTTAATTGCCCAAATAAGGAGCAGATATAATTTCCTAGACATCTCGGCAGGCCCGGGATCCACCTAAAATTAAAATGGTGCATTTGAATCATAGGTTCCAATAATGCTACATACGCTAAATATAT
Source organism: Molanna angustata (assembly GCA_963576475.1). NCBI lineage: Eukaryota > Metazoa > Arthropoda > Insecta > Trichoptera > Molannidae > Molanna > Molanna angustata. The sequence goes on from OY754978.1 coordinate 32,321,002, forward strand.
TGATAATTTTTATTATTTATGACCTCGGACATTATCGATGACCGACTTCTAAGAGAAAGGGGAGCCTTTTAAATTATATGCGCCACTCCTCAGACCTGGCTTTGCGCTTTGCGTCTCGAGCGACAACATTAAAAGATTCTCATTCTCATTCAATCATTTCTGGTTCGTTGTTGAAAGTTCTTTTCTTATTTGCTACACCTTAAAATGCTCCTTATAAATCACCTCTACATTACCATAAAACATTTTACGGTAAAGTAGTTTGTGTACATTTTAGCGGCGGGCAAACATAAACAGCGTGTTCTATTTGTATGATTAACAGTTTGGGAAAGGCAATTTGGGAAAAAGTAGTTTGTAAGTCGGCCATGTTCGGTGCCGGTGCCCAACGCTACGGGAACAATAAATAAATGAAAGTCATTTGTTCCCCGGAGGTCGCGCGCGAAATATTATTATAATCGTGTTGTTTGTTTTTGCCCCGCTATTTCCTCGTCCCTTTCCCGTCAGAAATGGACGATAGACAACATGGCGGATGAAATTTTCATACTGACGTGTGTAATTTACTGACAGTGACACGGCTTAATCTCCCGGGATAGAATGCGATGTCAATAACAATATTTGGCACCTATCAGAAATAAACGGGAGGAACTTTGTACCTAGAATGTTATACAAAACAATTTATCAAACATTGATAAATAATAAATAGTTCGGAAACATCAATGATTTTGTCAATAAATAAATGAAGAAGAGAAAAACGTTCAATTCGTTTGTAAAAAACAGTCACATGTAAAGTGTAGTGTCCACAAATTAATATGTAGGTACACAGTAATCTATAGAACGTTACAGCGTGAGCCTTCGAGATAAATAAAGAATCGAAGAAATACGACAGCGAACTGTTGCTGACATCATAAATCGTATTAAGTGCCACCAGATGGGTACCCAGAATACTTCAATGTAGAGTTGGAGAGAGTCTCTCAATGGAGAGTTGGAGAGAAATTATCCAGTTGTTGGTTGAACTTGGATACGGAGGGGACAAGATAAAAACAAGCAGAAGCAGATGAAAGAGACCTATATCCAATTGACGGAAGAAGATCCATATAAACGGGATTTTTCATTGGTATTATTCTTTTGCAAATTGGATTGCTACATTGTGCTTACTCTAAGGTATGTTCCCTCAAAAACGAAAACAGAATTCCCCCGATAACAAAATACATATTTGATTCTTTATGGTGGTTTTATTGCGGCAACAGAAGGTAGTACCTACCTACAGTCGGTGAGTTGAAGTTGGCACGGAATCTACCGCAATAAACGAGCCAACATAACACGTTTAGCTTATCTGCACCGGATTAAGAAAATAAAAAGTTATATATTATTGTCGAATACAAGTGATAAGAGATAATAAAATGATATACACCATACACTCAGGAATTTTTCTCTTACTAAAACGAATCCACCCAAGTAGGAATTTCCATAAGTTAGAATGAAATTCTTCTTCTTCTGGTGCCCTGTCGGGAACCTCCAATACTCTGGCGAATCCCTCTGTGTCCTGTGCTGCCCGGAATATCTGCTCCACAGTTCTGAAGCCCGTCCATTCCCTGATATTACACAGTTAGGAGATCTGTCTCTTTCCAGTCCCTCGGCGACCGTCTATCTTGCCCTCCAGTATTAAATGGAGCAAATGGTATTTTTATCCCATCATTATAATGAATGCGAATTGATATCAACTTTATACCGGAGGTGTTCTTTTCTAGTTTAGTTATATTAGATTGCAATGTCAAAGTAACTTTTTTGATCGCAATATGTTCGATATACAGAGGAACTGAACATCTCCAATTCTCTTCCCGCTGCCGGGCAAAGGTCACCCCACCACGCCCACGAAAAGATCACAAATCACGGTTTTAAACAAAACCGTTCACGAAAAGTTTTTAGGAATAAAATGATCCTTGGTAAATTCACTATCACCTTCTGATACATTCAAAATCGATATTACTTAATGTTTCATATTTTATAATTCATCAAATTTTATTGTTATTTAGCACTTCATGATTTTCAGAATTGTTACTTCATGTTCGAAAACCAACAATAGAAAAATATGACATACGATGATACTGCCTCACGCGAGTCTGTTCAGCTACTTTGATATCTGATTTCTGAGCCGAAAATTCCGGTTTCAATTTTCGGTGAAGACACCTTTTTATTTAGTCTAAATTTGTGACACGATCAATACTATTAGTCTCCAAATAGAGGCAACTTGTTATTGGGTGCGTGTCGAATTAACATTAACAAAATTTAAATTAAAAAAAAAAAACAAAACCTAATTAAAGGAAATTAATTTTAGTCCTTCGTGTAAAATATACACTTGAGTATTGACTATAATATGTTTTCAGTAGGTACTCCTTATATTTTCTTTCGTTTTACTAATTTCGTTATATCGACATTGTACAAATTCATTAATATAATTAAAAGTGAACACCAAAAGACGAGTTTATATAAAAATAAAAGAAAAATACACGGTAGAGATACGAGTGGATTTTTTCATTAATTATACAATTAATCGTACAAAGTATGCGACAGTTGATTGTAACAGTCAAATAACAAACTCAACATGGTTGTGTAAATTCCTTAAGCACACATAAAATCCAAACACTAGAAACTAAAATAGCATTCGATTCCATTAAACAATTCAATAGTGTTAAAATAGACCCACGCGCTAAATACACTGAGACACCACTGTGACTAAGTAAGTGGTCGGCGATTCATTAGTCAAAAGATCAAAATATCAACAGTAGATATAGTTGTCGCCAAAAATCCTGAACCAGGCTTCCGGGTGCGCAAAGTTGTGAAAAGTTGGGTGCGCAAAAGGTGAAATGGCTCAGAGAAACAATTTATTTAAACTATTATGTAGTACTATGCCGACTGCCGCGGTACAGTTGATAAGCCGCGGCTTGTGTGCACACGTCAGTGTTCTGGGTTTTGATCCCCAGCAGAGGATAAATTGATTTAAATTCATTTCTCACGCGAATGTTGCTTCTCTGGGTTGGAAATACTGTTTAGATGAGAGAAATTGTCATGAACTCGCCACTTACGCAGGGTGCAAAGAAATGTTATTATTATTATTGGGTAGGTACATCGTTATTAACTTAATTAGGGTACAATTCATGGTTAGCGTCCACATAAGCGCAGCGGATGCAGCGCATCAGACGGATTTTTAGTATTCTATATAGGAATTCATGCGCGCGCATCGGATCGTCGGCAATAACGACGTTGTTACTAGGGAACAAAATTCCGATCCGTGGACGCTAAGCTTTAGCTGGCCTTTGCTAAAAACGTTCTCAATTTGATATCTAATTGAGGGAAAGCTCGCCAAGTGAAATTATGCGGGTGACGTCACCGGCGCACAAACCAATTTAAGTAATTCAAATAAATAATTTGATTTTCAAAGAGGCATTTGCTCAATCGGAAACTTTGGCGGATGAGTGACTGCACTTGGCCTGAACGGAGGCGCTTTACACCTCCCGAAGGAAAGTTTTCATTAACACTTAATACGTTATTTTGCGTATTCTTGTCTGGTTGGTGGAAGTCTGGCTTGCGAGTCTGGTTGGTGGAAGGCCCTCTAAAACCAATTTAATTACAGTGATATACTCTGATTTAAATCAAACGATAGAATCAGTTGAGTTCGACGCTGCTGCAAGAAACTGTCACCCGCATTTTTCTTTATTTGTTGAGCTCTACATATGCCGAGCTTGACCCCTTTCAACTATTTTATCGTATTGTATACTTGTTTAATCTATCTAGTTCGTTCATCGTCTCTACCCAACAATATCAACATACATCTCTCAATTTTCTTTCTTTTACTCCACAAAATTCCCTTGATCATATTTAGATATTTTTTGGAAGAGCCACACTCAAGGGACCAAAAAGTTACAGTTTATCGACCACTAAGCCAAGTGCTTAATTTTTTGACTAGTGTTTCGATACGAAACATTTAAAAAAAAGTGCACCGAAATCAACTGTTAATAATAAAATTAGCAATGAAGTCAAAAACAACAAAAAAACTGATTTATCAAAGTGGGTTATATATAAATATCGTGTCCCACTTTATAAAAGAGGTCGTTAGTAGTCGAAAACAAGACCAGAAAATATATCGAAACGTAAGTTAATTCATATTAATAACGAAACAACGACAAACGGCATATCCCATAATGTGCGATAACCAGCGACAGAAACGGGGCGTGAAATTCCCAAAAAAGGAAGCAAGACACATGCGTGCATCCCATCACACCAGCCTCGATTCACCCAAAAAGGCACAATATTCAGAATGTGTGGTCAACCTCATTGCTGAACTATGTGAGTTATTATGTATTTTGCCTGTTGTATTTTCGATTACCCGCTTCTTACCACCAGAAATCAATGAAAATAGAAAAAAAGTGAAAGCACAATTCCAAGCCGGTGCCTCGCAGCAAAAACAATTATATATTTAATAACAATTTCACAATTTTTAAGCTTCTTTTCAATAAATGATTATTGTAAGTATGATTCGCCAGATCCTCGAGTTTCTATTATAGTGGAAGTAATACATGAAAAAATATATTCCATTTTTTAAAGTATGCAGCGAGGCAAGGTAAGCAAAGGCAAACATAATCTTAACCTTTGTGCCAACAAAAGGAAGGTACTAAGCAGTATAGAGGGTCGCCTGTCGCATGCCATTTCTTAAGAAATCGATATCAATGCATACCACAAGGCCAGAGAAATGTTGTCATGTTGCAAGAATCAAGAAAATTGCAGGAAAATGTGAGTTTAATATTACTGCGAACTACATACTATGTACAGTTTAGTTTCATATTATAATACACAAAAAACTTAAACTAACTTAAACAAAAATTAAACTACGTTACATCCTACGAAAAAAAAACAATGCAAACCATCATGCCATTTCCTTACAGGATAGGCAGAAGAAAGGAAACATTTTTCTATCCTGATACGCATCCATCGTTTCATCAACATGCAACCATTGTCTAATAAGTCTGTCCGTCTGTTGTTCAAGCTTCTTACAATTTTCCACTTCCAGAATGTTATTCATATGGTCCTACCATCATTATTTAGATCGACCACGTCTTCTTGTTACATTCTCTCCATCAGGCATTCTTCCCATGCGACCAAACAATCTCAACGTGTTTACATTATTTCTTTGAATGACGTCTTTCTTTGTCTAACATTAATTCTTAACGCCTTCATTTCTTATCTTGTCCTACATAGTCCTATTAAAAATCCTTATTGGTGATCTCATTCCAACTCCATTTGTTCTGATTTCATGCGACTTCTGCCATGTGCAGGCCTAACTTGCATCCACCAGGGTTGCTTTGATATGTTGCAATCGTTGATAATTGGTTTGAGTACTCCATTCACTATGTTTCCTGCCATGATTCTTTTTTTCGATGCCTATATCAGGCCGTCCATTCATTTGAAGCACGCTTCCCACATAGATATATTGGACAACTTGCTCGAGCCATTCGCTCTCTACTTTAACTTGACACGCTGTTCTGCTTCCATTCTTTTTCAAGCCTTTGATTTGCTAGCATTCATCCTCATCCTATTTTCTATGCATCCTTGGTAGATATACCTTACTTACATAGTAATTCTTTCATTTTTTCCCCTGTTGGTAATCGATTATATAGTGTTGGAACTATTACTACTACTATTGCCTAAATATTAATATAATCAAAATATGCACTTGCTTGTAATGAACAATGGAGTGACTTCAACGTTTAGACGGAAACATAACAGACAGAGGTGGGTACGTGTCTGTGTGGGTAGGTATACGTATGGTAGACAGACGAGGAGACATATCGGCTGTACGGAAATAGACCAAATGTTTTGCATGTATCAGAGTTGAATGCATTCCACGTGTTGTGATGCCAAATTACACTAATAGAGAGAGACTTGTTAATATTTAAATATGCGTCTTATGATCAGACAAAACATAGATATGGGTAGACATACAGAAGAAACCTGGATATAATAGATACGGACGAAACCTAGATAAAGACATACGGACGAAATCTGGGGGGCAATTTTGGTCACAGGCGAAATCAAAACAATCCATGGAGTTGTATAATATCTTAAGATGTTAAAGAACTCCAAAAAATGATTACATCCATGATGATTACATCCATGTTGACCAGACTAGCCCTCCTGAATACAGACATAGGACGAAACCTAGATATAGACATATGGATGAAACCTGGATATAGAAATACGGACTATACCTGGATATAGACATACGGACGAAACCTGAATACAGACATACGGACGAAACCTGGATATAGAAATACGGACTATACATGGATAAAAACATACGGACAAAACCTGTATACAGACATACGGACGAAACCTGAATACAGACATGCGGACGAAATCTGGATATAGAAATACGGACTATACATGGATAAAAACATACGGACAAAACCTGAATACAGACATACGGACGAAACCTGAATATACACATGCGGACGAAACCTGGATATAGAAATACGGACTATGCCTGGATAAAGACATACGGGCTATACTTGGATATAGACATACGGGCTATACCTGGATATAGACATACGGGCTATACCTGGATATAGACATACGGGCTATACCTAAATAGAGATATACGGACGAATAATTTGGTATTTATGAAAACAACTTCTTTGCGCCCTGGGCAAGTGGTGAGTTTATTGTTAGCTAGTAACTTGCCAGTGTTACCATTCCAGAGAAGCAAAAATTGTGTAAGAAATAATTTGAAATATTTTTTTTCCTAATGGGAATCGAACCCAAGACTCGGCCACGGTGGTCGGCTTTTTGTTGATTTAAGCCATTTACCTGCGCGTTTAAAATAATGGCAAAGAATAAATAGTTAACTCATCTTGACACGAGTGTTTTGTTAATGAGGTGGACGACCGGATAAAGCTTCTGAAATAAGAGTGATGGTACAAACAATATAAATCAGAAATATATATTGTAACAAAAATGTAGTGCAGAGTGTAGCGTTGACCACAGCCCAGTTGTTTTTGTATACCGATAACAATGAACAGGAGGCCATATCATAAAGTTTGACATGTCAAGGAATAATATTATCTTATAAATGTATCGCAGTATATATTTCCAATAGACTTGTGGGAAACTTTTGACAGGGGATAATCAAAAAGTATAACACCAAGAGAATTCTTTGGAAAACTTTTCTTTGTAAGTTTAAGTAGTTTTGTGGAAAGAGTTTTGTTCTTCTTCTGTCATATTCATATATAGATAGCTTGTTGAAGTAATTGAATCGAGGCATCATACATGACCCGAATGCAGAGTTCTAGGTACCTAAATACTAACTCCTAACCTCACTGGAGTATTTAGTATTCTTAAATTAGCAATTGCGTTGCAGAGACATCCCTAACTAAATACTAAATACTACGCCAAACTTAAGGTCGATGGCGTAGAATTTCACATTATTGTGTATGAATAAAAGAGATAGATAGCTTTCTATGGGCTTAGAAAGCTATGTATCTCTTTTCTGACGTTTGACGTTTAAATTTTTTTTTTGCTATAACAAAATTCTACCGAATTTTCGGCATCTCGTATGTATCGCTGAATACTCTGATATTTGATTTGACAAAATTACCAAATACATATTCAAGGAAGCCGATAAAATTATCATCTACCGAAAAAAACTCATATTTTAGTATTAAACCACTCGTAAGGTTCCTCGCTATCAACCTTACTTTTTGACAATTCGCAAATGTTAGTTTACGCCAACGCGCATGCGCTAAGTATTTAGATATGTCTCTGCAATGCAATTCTCATAGAAAAACGTCGTAGCATCCTCCAGTTAGGAAACCACGTGATCTCCTAACTTAACTGAGCGACTGTGCAACGAAAACATGGTTAGTATTTAGTATTTAGGTAGGACTCTGCATTCGGACCAGTGTTAGATTCCAGACGTAGGTATGTCAATTTTGAACAGGAGGCCAATACAAAATTTATACTTACACTGACAAATCTAGGGAGTTATGATTTCGAAATTTTTAAGGGTTTTTTTATCATGCTGAGATTGTATTATGAAAGTTTCATCACAATGTATCTGTGTGTGTGTGTGTGTCCTATGTGCAGTGTACTGTGTGCTATGTACGGCGTATTTATATTACTTTATTGATTATAGACTAAAGTATTCATTCGATTGTATTCAAATTTTGCAAATATGTATATCTACTACTCGCTTAGACTCCATTAGATTTTGAAGGATATCTGAATAGTGCTTCTCAATTTTTTTAACTGTCCAATATTTGAAAGTGACCCCAAGCTCAGGAAACTTAAAATTTGAAATTTTTATTTTCAAATTGGTAATAAGGCACACCACTTTCATAAAATGGCATTGAAGATTTATCAAGTTTTCATAATAAAATATTTAAATAATAAATAATTTAACAAACTCATTTTTTTGAAAATGCTGAATATTTTCCATCCAAAATTTGAATACTTTATAGAATGACTTGTTAGTGAGGTGTTTAGCGTTGACCACAACCACTCGTTTTAAATAATGAATATGTCCTTGTAACATATACATCCTTAAACATTCCCTAAATTGCGTTGGCCACAACTCACTCGTTTTTTTTATGAATTTAGTCCTTTATATTCTGTACTTTTTGGATCTGTGAGACGATTAATATCTAGTTTATTAATATCTCCAAAAAGTGGCAACTTGTTATTGGGTGCGTATTAAATTAATATTTGACATAGTACATGTTAGTTGCCCGAGAAGAAATCGAAAATAAAATACTTTTATTTTATGCCTTATGTAGCAAAAATGTATTTTGCAAGTAGGTATTGTTTCGTAAAAAACGAATTTAGAACATAGCGGTAAAAAAAACTTGGAAATCAAAATGGCACGAATTCAGGCAGAGATGGAGGGACAGCTCCCTAAGGTGTAATTCTTCCGAGTCAGGGTTTAAGGCGTTATTAAATAATTCGCTTTCGGTTTATTTCTTGGCAACTTGTGTCACAGTATGTGTTGTGAGCATCCATACATGAATAATTACTTGTAGGAGATAATAACATTTCAAAGTCGTAAACCCGATTTTATAGTTTAAATTTATCATAACATGGCGGAAGAAATGTGATGTGAGAATAAACACCGACGAAATGAGATCGAGCCGAGAACGACGCATGAGGGTAAAACATAGAGAAAGCTTTCTATAAACAAAGTTATATTAAATTAAACATACTTCTTACTTCTTTGCGCTGACGAGCTTATCAGAAGATGTGGCATAGTGGATTAGTTGTTTGTCTTGTGTGCCGACGTCATGGGTTCGACAGAGGATAATTATTCATTCATTCATACCATCACGGCATATCCCACAATGTGGGGTAACCAGCGAAAGGTGTACGGGTGTGCATTGCCTTATAAAAGGGAGAACAACACATCTATGTATACCCACACACCAGTCTCGTTTCACCAAAAAAGGCACTACATTCAGAATGGGTGGTGAACCTCATTGCTGAACTATGTTAGATGTTATTGTTGCCTGTTGTATTTTCGATTACCCGGCTCTTACGGGACACTCGAAAACAATGATTTAAAAGAATGGAAGCACTATTCTAAGCCGGTGCCTCACAGAGGATAATTAATAAATACTTGCATATCTCGCATGTCTTCATTGTTAAAAACCTTTAAACGATGAATTTAGTGTGTATATATGTATGTATGTAAATGTGTATGTATTAGTTCAAAACGTACTATATACTGATACATGGCACTAAGAAACAGACATCTCAGTTAAGACCGCCACAGCCAAGAACGACACATGCGCAGCGTCAATATAGTTTTTTGGCACTAAGGCTTTATAATAAAATAATTATGGATATTGAACAAAACATATCGCATGGTGGGAAAAATTTCAAAGACCCCGTTACTCGTTGGTTGAAGCAGATTGGTAGAGAAGGATCTGTATGTGAAGAAAATAAAGGAAAACAAATCATATGATCGCAGAGTAGCCATAGCAATTTTAAACTAGTACTGCCTCAGAACAGACTATGTCTAGCAAGGCAGTAATTTCCAAAAGTGTGGAAAATAAATATTTTAAATTTGTAATTAGGTATAAATTAAATTGTATTTTGTTCCTTTGTAATATTTGTACTGTTGGAAATATATTATTCATTCATTCATGTGTGTATGAATGTGTGTGTATGTATCATGCATGTGTAGGTACGTATATTGGTGTGTACCTACACATGCATGATACATACACACACATTCATGTGTGTATGTATCATGCATGTGTAGGTACGTATATTGGTGTGTACCTACACATGCATGATACATACACACACATTCATGTGTGTATGTATCATGCATGTGTAGGTACGTATATTGGTGTGTACCTACACATGCATGATACATACACACACATTCATGTGTGTATGAATGTGTGTGTATGTATCATGCATGTGTAGGTACGTATATTGGTGTGTACCTACACATGCATGATACATACACACACATTCATGTGTGTATGTATCATGCATGTGTAGGTACGTATATTGGTGTGTACCTACACATGCATGATACATACACACACATTCATGTGTGTATGAATGTGTGTGTATGTATCATGCATGTGTAGGTACGTATATTGGTGTGTACCTACACATGCATGATACATACACACACATTCATGTGTGTATGAATGTGTGTGTATGTATCATGCATGTGTAGGTACGTATATTGGTGTGTACCTACACATGCATGATACATACACACACATTCATGTGTGTATGAATGTGTGTGTATGTATCATGCATGTGTAGGTACGTATATTGGTGTGTACCTACACATGCATGATACATACACACACATTCATGTGTGTATGAATGTGTGTGTATGTATCATGCATGTGTAGGTACGTATATTGGTGTGTACCTACACATGCATGATACATACACACACATTCATGTGTGTATGAATGTGTGTGTATGTATCATGCATGTGTAGGTACGTATATTGGTGTGTACCTACACATGCATGATACATACACACACATTCATGTGTGTATGAATGTGTGTGTATGTATCATGCATGTGTAGGTACGTATATTGGTGTGTACCTACACATGCATGATACATACACACACATTCATGTGTGTGTATGTATCATGCATGTGTAGGTACGTATATTGGTGTGTACCTACACATGCATGATACATACACACACATTCATGTGTGTATGAATGTGTGTGTATGTATCATGCATGTGTAGGTACGTATATTGGTGTGTACCTACACATGCATGATACATACACACACATTCATGTGTGTATGAATGTGTGTGTATGTATCATGCATGTGTAGGTACGTATATTGGTGTGTACCTACACATGCATGATACATACACACACATTCATGTGTGTATGAATGTGTGTGTATGTATCATGCATGTGTAGGTACGTATATTGGTGTGTACCTACACGTGTATTTTCTTACAATTTCTTTCGTTTTCCTTTTTATTCTTATATTTATAGTTTAAAACATTTTTACTCTCCTTCCCTTTCCTTCCCCCTTCACATTCCTTCCTTTTTATATATTATAAGGCAACAAGTAATTGGGGAACTATAATATTTTACTAAAGGCTATGTTATCTAGTAACTTTATATTAAGTAGTTGTACCTGTTTGTTGTCAAATAAATAAAAAAAAATCTGGATCTGTGAGACGATAAATGAACCCATCACCCGTATAAGGGTCTATATCATACATTTGGTCAAAAACAACTTTTTTAACAGAAAAAGGTTCTATATCACAGGACAACGTAAAATTATTTTATTATTATCTTATAATGGCAACCCAAAACATTTTTTTGTCTATGAAAGTTAGCGGTTAGGCGTACAGCGGTTAGGCAACTTTTTTATAAAAAAATATGTTTTTCTCAATATATTTTTTTTTCAATATTATTATAAGTCAAGATATTTTTTGACATAGTTCTGTTATATAGTCAATACAATATAAAATTATTGTGTTTTTTGACGGACAATATTCTTGGTTCAAGTCCATTCATGATGACTTAGCACTCTGATGACGATCTTCGATATATCCGATACAAGTTAGTGTTATTATTAAATAAATCGAATATTATTATAGTTAGATGTAAAGATTAGATTTTTTTCACTGTCGGGAGTCGATGATATTTTATGACAATCTTTTAACATCTCAATAGAGACGAAGATGGAATATTATAGGAGAACCAGGAACTCAAACCACGGGTCTTACGACCTGTCATCGTCTGGTTTACGGTTAACTTCCCCTAATACACTATGAAGTGAATTAGGCGGTTAAAGTATCTACGTACTAGAAAGGGTTAATTATCTTCTTTTTTTCCTTTATTTATTATTATTTTTTTAAGAATGAATATGTCATTGTAACCAGTTCATAAACATCCTCATACATTCTCTAAATTATGCATAAATGCTTGTGCTATAGGTGAACGAAATCGGTCATGGCAGGATTCGAGCTAGCGACTACTGGATTACCAGCCCAGGGACCCTATTCTCCAATCTCGCACTATCGATGTCGTATGCGACATATTATTACTTTCACACGATTTCTAGAATATGCTATTCTTGAGTGTCATATGCGACATAGTCGAATGAAAATCATTCGAGATTTTGACGAGTGGTATAGGACCACTCGACATTCAATGTCGCATGCAAGTCGCATGATTTTATCTGTCAAAAATGGTCGCCATATTGCATTTACATACGGCAAGCAATCAACTAGTATTTTCGTTATTTTGTAGTCACAGTGGCAATTCGACGAATAAGTTATTTTATCTATTTAACAGTACATGTAAAAATACATGGATGACGAAAACATTTTAAAACATTGGATTCTTTCACATTGTTCATATATCTCCATTAATAAGTTTTGTAAATGTTCCTATTTTGTAACGAACAAAACAAGTTTTGTTTAATGTCCTTGTTTACTTATCACATATTTCTCCATTAATATGTTATGTATTTGTTTGCTATTGAATATTTCAATATAGGTACACAATATTTCTTTATACTTGTCTAGTTTGTATGCTTGTGTTCTTTATTTGCAAATAATTTGTCTCTTACGTGTAAAAGTAAGAGACAAATTATTCGACAAATTACCAAAGTAAATTAAATTTTTATAGTTGTTTTCAGATATTTTTTATAATATTAATGACTAATTGTTCGAGAATTCAGGAAGCGTCACAATCAGTCACAATAAACAATATGTTAAGTGCTTAGAAATCAACCATAGAAAAAAACGGCAAAAATATGCAATAAATGCTCAAAAAAATATTTCAAACGCATCCCAAATGCTATGTTGCCTATTCTTTCATGTGACATTTCAATGTCGAACGATTTTAATGACGAATGATTTCAAGAATAGGCTAAAAGCCTACCAAACGACATTTCATTCGACATTTTTAGGCGACATAGTCGAATACGACATTTACTGTGCGAGATTGGAGAATAGATACCCTCGCTAACCGCCTCTGCCACCACCCATCTTAGGGTAATTATCGCGTGCGTTAAAAATGGTTTATATGTGATATCAACTATCGGAAACCCGAAATTTATTGAATTTTGTATATAAAGAACAAACGTTAATTTAATCGGTCATTCACTTTAGTTTTATGCACTTACGCACATAAAATGTTCATTACTCTACGACATACAGTTTTATTTCATTTTATTTTACAAAGGACAGTACACAGTAGGTACATGTAGGTATATAATTATTAAAAGTAAATACGCAAAAATACAAAGAAAACATGTACCTCTTACGTATTATACCTAATATCAAAATAAGACAGTAAAAAAGTTAGACAATAAGAATTAGTGTGGGTGTGTGCACGAGAGAAGAGTAACAATATGTATATGTGTGTGTGTGTGTGTGTGTGTGTGTGTGTGTGTGTGTGTGTGTGTGAAAGATATATCTAGAAAGATTGTGGGTGTGTATGTGTGTGTGAGAGTGGGTGTGCAATTTGTGCATGTGTGTGTATACATGATAGACGAACATACATAGACAGATTCATAAGTTCATAAGAAGAAAAAGAAAATATATTGCTGAGGGTAGTTGGGAAAAATAAAATTAATAAGTACCTAATTGTTTATTGTTACTTGTTATAATGTCACGATGATAGATATAAGTTTGTTTTTGAATGTCATAAGTGAATCAAAAAATATGTCGTCTATATGACGATATTTTTCAGTTATCGAGTAAGTTAAAAAAGATGTTTTAAAAAGGATATTTTCAATATTTTTTTATTAAAAAATTGTGTGAAACTTTACGACTAGATCATTTTTGAAAATACTAATGATATGTATCTTAGAAACACACTGTTTAACATGTTTGAGAAATATGATTTCAAATTGGGATGACTAGGCTAATAATGCCCTCTAAGTCTATTTTGTATCCTGAAAACGTCAAGAAATGTAATGGAATTACTGGAGATACCGGATAGAGTCATAAATATATTTTATAGTAACAGTATAGAACGAATACAACAAATATTTTTGAAACATATGAAGTACAAATTTGGTAATAACTAAAAACATGAATTGCAGACTTTACAAACAAGACGAAGGACCTCAGACTTAACGTACCTTTATTACATAATAAACTTCAATATTGACTGTACAGACCTTATGAAAATTATTAACTTCAACATACCAAACAGACGAACAAGACACACCTCAACGTTCTTTTTAGACAAAAAAAACACTAATGCCGCTCAAAATTCGCCATTGTACCGATGCCTTACCACGTATAATAATTTGGAAAAGATCAGGTTCGTGGACATATTCTGTATGTCCAGGAGCCACGTTAGACAGGAATAATAATGTTTGTTTTGTTAGTACAATGCACCATGAAATCAAAGGTGGGCTGATTAAGTTACAATTACTTATGTTGCTATTCTAATTTATTATATTTGTTTAAAAAATATTATTGTACGTTGCCCATTTTTTCAAATAAATTAAAAAATAAAATAAAATAAAAATTTACATTGAAACAACATCCGGATGTTACATTATAACCAACTGATCAATTTAAAATAACATTATTTTCTGACAATGTCAGCTTAGATTGCGATATTGCGCTTCACGTGGATAGTATGCAACGGATATCAATCAATAGTCATCATTAGATACCTATTTCGTTTTTGGCATCGGCCACTTCTCGTACTCAATGGGCCGATACATTGTAAGGCACATTCAACGTCTCATGATAATAACTAATCCACGTCATCATGTGTTATTTTAGCGAGTATGATGTGATTGATGATTTGGCAATTAAGAATTTTTTAAATATCATCAAATGTCAAAATACATAATATACTAACATATCATGTTATATTAACATACATGAAAGAAATATAAAATTAAAATTTAAGTCTTATTAAATGAAATGATATAAATCTAGCTGGGAGGCACCGGCTTAGAATAGTGCTTCCACTCTTTTCTATTATTCTTTTCGAGTGTCCCGTAAGAGGCGGGTAATTGAAAATACAACAGGCAACAATAACATCTCACATATGTAGTTCAGCAATGAGGTTCACCACCCATTCTGAATATAGTGCCTTTTTAGGTGAGACGAGACTGATGTGTGGGTATACACAGATATGTTGTGCTCCCTTTTATAAGGCAATGCACACCCGCACACCTTTCGCTGGTTACCCCACATTGTGGGATATGCCGTGATGGTATGAATGAATATAAATCTTGCATTATCCTATTATTATTGTGTTCAAGAAAGGAGATTTTATTTAAAAAAAAAATAAAAATATTAAACAAGTGTGCTGAGCAGTCATCCCATCTGAGGAAAAAGCGGTGGTTGCTTCGAAACCGGTTGGATGAAATAAATTATTCGTGGTTTAAAATCAAAGTAAATAAATTTCAAAAATTCCAAGGCACAAGGATAGCTTTAACAATATAAATAATATTTATTAGTGTATTCATTATTAATAGTTCACGATTTCATTAGAATTTTGGTAATTTTTTTACGATTTTATGAAGTACAGAAATTACACATTGATAAATATATATATTTTTTTAATATCTTCAACTTTATAAATAACTCAAAATATTATTCAATAATTCTTTAAATGTCCTTCGTTAAAGCGAAAAAAATTAATTTAATTTTGAATGTTTATTTCCAAGAAGTATATTTTTTTGTCTTGACATACCTATATACAAATATTTATCGCTACCTTTTTAGCAACCTACCTCTGCCTTTTATTCTACTCCTTTCAGTTATATATATTTTGTCATAATTAATTACGAATTTAGAATACTCAACAATATTACTTTTTCATGATTATTTCCAAAATTAGAACAATCAACGTACCTATATATTTTTTCATTATTAAATCCAAATATAGAACACATCTTTTAGGCACCTCTCCATCACCTCTTCCAGATATATCCATAAGAACATTCAACAACATTAATTTTTCATTATTTCCAAATTAAGAACACTCAAGAACATACATAATGTCCATTATGTTTACGTAACTTTTTATTTAAAAATCAAAATACAAGGACTAAATTAATTTAAGAGTTGTAGTCCAAATATCGATTTGTTCTCTTAACATATCGACAAAGTTTCAACCCAAGATACGCGAGATTGTACGCAGGGTCTATATTTTTCACGGTTTTTCCAACATTGAAGTCAAAAAACACCAACTTAGAGGCTTCGCATCATATATGTTCTATATATAATTTACTCAGATTTTGGAGTAGAGCATTTAGTGTGTCTTTGTGTGTGTCCCCGCCCTTATAACTTTTGATCCGCTCAATTTACAGAGCCCAAAATTTCAGAATATATAAATACCCACTATGCCTACAAAACTTTTATACTCAGAATTTTGAATTTTTGTTTCAGTCAGGGGTTATCAACTTTCGAATTTTTACTTTATTTTTCCATTTATCTCAGAAACCATAAAAGCTAGAACGCTGAAAATTGGTACAAATTTAGACAAATACATTTTTTCAAAAAAAATCCAGATATTCGCAAACATTTTTTTTATTTTAAAAAAACATTTTTTTTTATGATAAACTACTTATGTGTCTGCCTATATTTCCAAAGTTAGAAAGAAAATAATATAGTACGAATATGTACCTACATTATTTGTATAAACCACCTCCATATATAAGGGTGGTTATTATCTTGAACTCTCGCTTTATTTTTAATACAATAATTTCAACATATTTCTTTCCTCGTTGCTGTGATCAGATTTCATTTCTTAGATATGTATATATGTAACTTTGACACTTCCCACAACTTACTCAAGGCTTCATAATGCTTTGGTCGGAATTAGTGGAGAGGAATTTCGCAATCATCTACCTCACTTCATTATTATAGAGCTTGAAGCTCTGCTCATCGACACAAGGGACTAAATTCAGACATATTTCGTACCGCAGATCCTAAGAGGCTAACCTCAATCGTGGGGGCACGCCGAATCGAGGCTTGGATCAAGTACCGAGAAGACGCCGACGGGGGGCCCCCCACCCCATAGTACGTGTTGGCAATTCAAAAATGGGCCTTCACCACATCTGATGCTTGGTTTAGTCCTATTCTCTTCGAGGATTTGAGGGGTGCCACACCAGAATATGATGACTCAGTAGCTGAACTTCGCCGGGCGTCTTCCGTGCTCTTCCGAAGATAAGAATTGAAGGGGGCACCAATCTGTTGCCTAAGCACCTAGGACCAACTTAACTGACTAGGCCCCTATGACCGCAACGTAACATCAAATTGGGTTGCCAATGGATATGTATAAAATTCAATAAATTGTTGGAAGGGCAGCTGGCAATCCAACAGGCCAACAGGTTTAGAAAAAGAGAAAGAAGTAAAAATGAATATTAAAGTCTGCTGATGATCTCTGAAACAGCATTTTTATTGCTTTCTTGCGTGTTCTTCCACGCTTATATTAAACTCGAAAACATTTCTATTGGAACGATGGTTGTGCAATTCGTAGAGATTTTTTGGACAATTCCTATCAGTCTATACTGGAATTATGCTCCATATATTTAAGTTAAAAAAAATCGTCATGTGTTTATTGTTCAATAATAAATCATAAACTTTCATAAGAAATAGATTACCTACAACTTACAGAATCTACAAGTCATATTATGATGAAAATGTATTATAGCTATATGGTACACATTTTTTGATTGTTATTTCTAGATGTTATTAATACAATCATCCATATTTATTTACATTAAAAAGGCAAATGGCTAAGCTTTCAATCATTAATGTTTTTTTAGCAATACTATGTACATTCAAACACACATTAACATACATATTATACACGAAACAAATTGGATTGGTTGTAAAAAATATCAGCATTGGGTACATTTCATTTTATATTCTCACTTTTCCTTTTTCAACATTTCCTGAAAAGGAAAAATTTTGACGGAAAAATTTCAAGAAAAATTCAAGAGCGAAAATAGTATGAAAATGGCATCTATAGTACCTAGTAAGAAGAGATTAGATTTTGGTAACCAACAAAGTCTCCATATTCATAGAGACTATGGAAGTTTTAAATAAATAAAAAAATATGTTTTTGATCGTGGCGCGTCTTACATTTACCAGTTTCGCTCTTCGGTGAGCATCGTCAAAATGGTATCGTGTAATTGTAATAAAGAAAAAATGGCATGTTTTGAAACTTTTTCATATTATCTTCGACAAAAATGTATGTATTCAAGTAAAAAAAAAGTATCATTTGAAGATCTGATGCATTTTAAACTATCTCTACTTGAATGAAATAAACAATATATAAATAAATAAATTTCTACATAATATAATCGTGCTGATAAAATTAAAACAATCTTTATAATATGCAGGCTTTAAATGCATATTAAAAAAAACACAAATAAAAATAACAATGAAATAAATAAAAGAAATAAAAAAATAAACCCACATTAACAACATCGAATTACACTCTTTTCACAGATGTCAAATCATTATTTTATTATAAAAAAAAATATACTTTTATGTTCTCACACAATTCACCCTTAATGTTTTGTTAAAAAAAATAATGTATAACTTGAGAACAATAAAACTTAAATAATATATAAGTCACGTCTTTTAAAAATAATATAAAATCATCAATTTTTAATAAAAAAAAACTGAATACAAATTAAAATTAAAATTATTCTTTATATTGAAAACACTTCAAAACACAACACTGCAGTTATACCAAGTTGAAACGTACTGGTATATTATTTATATGCCGTACAGAAAATCGAGCACAGAATTTAGCGTAAATCTTACAAAGAATTCTTATCAACAACAACTCGACTGTTCACTATCGATTCACTTGTTCGCCAAAGGGCTGCGATGAACTAAAAACACATACATATTATAAACACACCAGAGTTTGTAAGATATGCTCTTTATAATGTCAACAATGGAAACTGTGCAAAAAATATGCCACGGGATAGACGATCAGATGTATTGCGTATATCACGAGTCAAACGGGTTCAGTTTTCTGTGAAGAAAATCAATTGTTGTTTATTAAAAATGTGCGAAATGCTATTTTCCCCAACTGTCACTTGTGACGTCACATCTGAGTGTGTGCGGACGGGCGTCGCTACGCGGCCGGCGCGCGGCGTCGCGACGGAGCGTTTGGGAGTTGGACGACGACGACGTCGCATGCACGGGGAGTACGACGGGATATGCGGGAAGAGTAGAGGTGGCGGGGGTTAGCGGGGAAGAGAGGGAAAACACGGGAGGGAGGCAGTGCTTCTCAAACGGTTTCAAACTGGTGGAAATTTTTATATATTTTTTTAGTTAATTTTGTACACATACATTTTCTTTACTTCGGTATCAAGATATTACATAAATATTGGTTCATGGTATGTACATATTGGTACATACTTACAATACAATTAACTGTGAAGATACCAACTCGGTTTACTATAGTTTAAAAGCGGCTGAAACTATTTTTTAGAATTTAATACAAATGTGACTGGAATATTCAGAATTTTCCTGGGATTCCCAGTGAGTATACATTCTTTCTGTTTTTCTCTTATTCTCTGAAATACCTTTTTTGTAGCAATATTGTTAAATAATTTAAAAAAACGTACATTTCCCACAAAAACATTCTTTCTGATACATTCAAGCATTTCCCACAAAAACACTTTCTGATACATTCAAGCATTTCCCACAAAAACACTTTCTGATACATTCAAGCATTTCCCACAAAAACACTTTCTGATACATTCAAGCATTTCCCACAAAAACACTTTCTGATACATTCAAGCATTTCCCACAAAAACACTTTCTGATACATTCAAGCATTTCCCACAAAAACACTTTCTGATACATTCAAGCATTTCCCACAAAAACACTTTCTGATACATTCAAGCATTTCCCACAAAAACACTTACTGATACATACAAAGTTCCTAAAATAGAAGATATTTATAAAAAAAACTTCATTTTTACAAATTTTTAAAGATAATGTGTGGCAAAAGTTTGAAAAAAAAATGTCTCTACGATTCCGAAGTGATTTTAATATTCATATAAGACAAATGCAAAACAATTACATTTATATGGGAATAAAGAATTTTAATTGCCTCCCAGATGACATAAAACAGATTAACGATTTTTAAAAAGTTCAAACAAAGAATGAAAAAAACATTTCACAATCTAAACTGGTGTATGAAATGATGTAAGTATTGATATGACCAAAATTGTTTCGAATTTCGCGTTTTTATGTAGATATACCTATTTGTTTTTTTAATTTTTTTTTCACCGTTGTAAAATTATGTATTTACTGTACCTATTATCTAATCTCTAATGATTCCCTCATCAAGCACAAGTTTTTAATCTTTTTGATGAGGTAATGCAACAATTTTAAAAATTGTTAAAAAAAAATTGAGATGTACCTACTACTACAATGTTTATATTTTTTATAGGAAATTAAATTATCTAGTTGGGGTGTTTCGGCTTTTTTCGATGTTTTTAAAAGATTTCGAAAAATAGGCAGTTAAACTCATAAATTTTTCATAAAAAAAATATTTTTCTTAATAAAAAATGTTTGAGAAACCCTGGAATTTTTTTGAAAAAACTAATTTGAGATTTTTTATTTGTCTATGTTTGCACCAATTTTCAGCGTTCTAGCTTTTATGGTTTCTGAGATATATGGAAAAATAAACCAAAAATTCATTCTGAGTATAAAAGTTTTGTAGGCCTATAACTGTTTATATATTTTGAAATTTTGGGCTCTGTAAATTGAGCGGATCAAAAATTATAAGGGAGGGACGGACAGACACACAAAACTCACATAAAATATTGTACTCCGAATTCTGAGTAAATCCATGTATGGGAACATATATGCTGCGAGGCCTCTAGTTGGTGTTATTAGCATGCAAAAAGTCCACTATGCCATACAAAATGTTCCTTCGTACACGCATCTTGGCTTAATAATGTCGATTCATTCATAGAATTGAATTCTCATGAACGAATCGACAGTTGGATTACAAAATTAGTTTTACCTACAAAAAAGAACATAATATACTAACTGATATAAACATTAAAAAAAAATTGTAATTTGATGGTTCTGTATATCAATAAAATCAAATAAATATTAGACCTAAACCTAAAATACATTGGAAAGGTACTGATAAAATTTTGAAGTAAGATGAAACCAATATTCCAAATAAAGATGTTTAGCTGATTGGTAACCAGAGGGGTAACCAATCAAGCGTAGTTAGTAACCAGAGGGGTTACTATTAAATATAGGTGGTAACCAGATGGGTTACCAATAAAGAGAGTTTACTATATCCCAATTAAGTGGATATGATTTGAAATAAGAACACAAGGACAGTGGTTGAGAGAGAAGAAGAAAGAATGGTCAAAAGTTACAATGAGTATATTGATCACAATTAATAGTTTGCTTAAAGGTAAATTTACAATTGACGAAATAACTTACAAAGGAACTTTCTCACGATGAGTAGGTATAACGAGCGAGTTAGCGGGTGTGTTCGAAGTGTCCGAATCTTCGCATGGTGAAGTACCATCGTGCTCGCGAGGTCGAGAGTTGAGAGTTGACCGGTGGTCGAGAGATGAAGTGCCGGCGAGACGGCGTGGTCGAGAAACGACCAGTGGTCGCGTGGTCGTAACGGCGGCGTGAAGTGACGAATCGAAGTGACGGAAATACGGAAATGAAGTGACGACGTGTAGAGGTGTAGACTCCCTTAAATAGTGCTGCGTTGGGGGTAGCAAGTTCAATGTCCTCGAACTTTCTAGACCATTTCATTGAACTGTCATACCCAGTTGAAGAGTATTGTCACTAGTTTGACGTTGCGGGCGATGAACTCGGCCTAGCGACAAACGAATATACTTGCCGTCACTAGGCGCGCGCTCGAAAGAAATTTCGAGATCTGGTCTGCCACAGATGTACATATTATTTATAGCTACACTGAGAGTGCACTTCTCAATTCACTTTTCCAAATATAAGTCTCTTTCTTTGCATCAATTATAATATACATACAATAATAAGGTAAGTAGGCAAGTAAGTATAAATGTTGAGAATCCAAGGAAAATTGGCTCATTCTGGTGAGATCCTATCTCGGTCAGCGGCGATCAATTAGAAAAGGACGGCAGGAGCCCATATTATATACTACATACATATACTATTCAACAATTTATATTATATATTATGTAGGCACATAGCAAATGAAAGCATAACAACATACCTATTTGAAGAAATATTTCATTAAATAAGTTGTAGGTATATGAAATATGTATATATTTAATATTGTATATCAAATAAAATTTTTCTTGGGAACGTATTTTCGAGGGTTGCATTCAGAACAGATCTAAACCTAAATGGATATTCCAAGAACACGTGGTTGTACGGTAACTTTATGTTAATCCATAGATCAATCAATCGACTTAAGGAACGTACATATTTTCGAGGGTTGCATTCAGAACAGATCTAAACCTAAATGGATATTCCAAGAACACGTGGTTGTACGGTAACTTTATGTTAATCCATAGATCAATCAATCGACTTAAGGAACGTACATATTTTCGAGGGTTGCATTCAGAACAGATCTAAACCTAAATGGATATTCCAAGAACACGTGGTTGTACGGTAACTTTATGTTTATCCATAGATCAATCAATTGACTTAAATCTTTCTGGGTTGTCCCTGACTTTTTGACTTCCCAATTTTTTACAGGACACGGAAATTTTAAAAGTTATCTTCACCGATGCAAAATTGCCTCCTCTGCCTCAATGTCAGTCGTGGGATTGTTGCCAACCAATGAATGGTGTCCTCTTATAGATCGGAGCTCCTCGTTGCTGTCCGTGGACCATTTCAAGGTCCCATTGGTCATGCGGATTTTGTGATCTTGAAGAATAATTTTAAAGCCTTCAAGAAGTAAAAAAATTGCAGTTTCTCAAACCATTTTTATTGAGAAAAACATTATTTTTATGATAAATTTACGTGTTTAACTGCCTATATTTCCAAAGCTTTCAAAAATATCGAAAAAAGCCGAAACACCCCAACTAGACAATTTGATTTGCTATAAAAAATATCAGCATTACATATCAATATTTTTTTTAAATTTTATAAAAATTGAATTCAGTGACGACATTCCTTCATACAATTTGTATGGCAGTGGCCAATACATTATATCTAAGAAGACTTAATAGTTTGATATTTAATCTCCAAACATACATACATACCATCATGCTGTTTTCATATTCTGGGTAGGAAAAACAGACTGACCTCCATACATTACTATCCTGACATACATAAATACATGTTTTATATACAAAACAAAATATCTCAAAATATTTATTAATTTGTGTTTATGTGTAAATAATTTGGTAAGTATTCTTCAATTATACATACTATCAACATCGACAGTTGGATCTCATGTATTACATGCAACTAGTGTATTTGGTACAGAAAAAAACACATTCCATATTACATTTATCCAGAAATCAAGGTGTAAGTAAATGTATTGAATAATGTTGTAAGTAATTGTATTTTTTTTCCACTTAATATTATTTTTTATATTTACTAATTTTGTTACAGTACCTTCTTTTTCTTTTATGTTTATGATAGTTTTATTATTTTATTTTGTAATTTCAATGTGTGTACTTAATTGTTGTTCATGTTTGTAAAAGGCAATTTGCCGTAAATAAATAAAATAAATAAATAATATGAACTCTGGTAATGAGCAACATATTTTTTAGAGTATCTTTTTCTGTATCTATTATATTTTGTATGTGTTATCATATAGTAAACACTTCCTAGCACCCTGCGCAAGTAGCAATTTCTTCCAACTAACCAGTGATTCCAGCCCAGAGAAGCAATATTAACGTGAGAAAAGAATTAAAATAAATTTCTCTGCTGGGGATCGAAATCAGGACGCCAGCACAGAAACCAAACGGCTTACCAACTCTGACAGTCGGCACATATGATTACTTTAATAAAATAAAATAAAATAATGTTAAAATCTGCCATTTTCACCTATAGAGAGAATGCGCACTGGTAAACCCAACCACTCCCAGGTACCAGACTTTTTCATACTAATATTCGATAATAAAAAAAATCATCAAAAAACCAGCCAATAAAAAATGATTCATCAAAAACGATGCTTTTTCTCGAATTATTAAATTGAGCATATTTTGTATGTGAATTTTTTAATGACTTTTATACGTGATTTTTCTATTCTGTTGATTTTATTTGCTGCATTGAATTTTTTTTGAGTCTGATTTTCATTGCTATACAAGTTGTATATAATAATTACATTACATTACTAGCCAACTATTCCAATATTGTTTAGAATATCAAAATGGTGAATCGTTAGTATGTTAAGTTAAGAGGGTGACTGCTGCCAACGTACCTATTTTTTCAATTTGAATTAAATTTGTATCATTACTACAAAACGAATCATTTTGAAAAAAAAAATAACCTAGTTAGTTTGGATATTAATAAAGAAAAATATAATTATCGATGAAGTTTTTATTTGGTAGAATTCCATTATATGTTGTATCTATAATAAAAAAAAAGTAAAGACTTTTTGATTCTACATTAATTTAATTGAGCGCGATAGGCCTATTTCGCCTTGTTAGGGCATTAACTAGCTTATGACTATTTTGACAAATTTTACTTATATTTATAGATTAATTATGTAGGAGGAGCTTACAGGTTCTTGTGATTGGTCATTTAAAACTATTGATATTATACAATGCAAAAAAGAAATAAATTTACTTTACTCTGGTTGGTTGAGACTATTTATTTTTTGACCAATCCCTATTTAAATAATTAGTGAAATTGAATATAATGAATTGATTTATGGTAATGGCTGGTTTTTCGGTGTAACGGTACATGGTATTGTGTTCTAATGGGCAGTGAAATGCATTAAGTGTTTACAATATTACGGATTATTTCTTAAGCTATTGTTGATATGTAGGTATTCTTGGTGGAGTAGTATGATGGGTGTATCTGAAACAATTAAAAAAAGTTTGCGGCAGAATCAAATCAAATAACTTAATATGGTATATTTTTGTTTATGGAATAATATCTATGAGCGGTGATCTGTGTATGTTCATTTGTTCATTTATGACAATGACGTTAGGATTTTTTAAGTGCTTGGAAATTTCTAACTGCTCTAATATATTTAGCCTTAAACCTTTCTTAGCAAAGTGTAGAGGAATAGGTGAATTTGTTGGACTGATTGTATGATTATTTTCTATGAGGTGCTTGGCGAATTGAGAATCTGTTTTGTTTTTTTGCCACGATTTTTTATGTTCTTTGAACCTTTCTGCAATATTCCTACCACTTTGTCCGATGTAAATTGAGTTACAATCATCGCAGGTCAATTTGTATACACCGCTCTTCTTTAGTTTGTATATTTTATCTTTTGAATTTTTTATTACCATTCCTATGTTTTTGTTTGTTTTGTAAGTTATATTTATACCTGATTTTTTCAAATTTTTACCTAGTCTTTGCGATAAATTTCCTGAATAAGTTATACATTTATAGTTTTCTTTGTGGTTATTTTGTTTGGGGTAAAATTCTTTCAGTGTGTTTTTTTGAATTTGTTTATCAAACAGTTTTTTAATCGTATGTTTTGTGTAGCCATTATTCATAGCAATTGTTTCTATGATTTTGAATTCTTTATCAAAGGCTATTTTATTTTGTGGGATATTGATTAACCTGAATAGCATAGAATTATAAGCGGCTAATTTGTGTGACCATGGATGTAATGATTTTGCATGAATAGTGGTATCTGCAAATGTTGGTTTCCGGTAAATACTGAATGAATGTTTATTATTTGTTCTTTCTATGCATAAATCTAAAAAGTTAATTTTGCTGTCTATTTCTTTTTCTAGAGTGAATTTGATTTTTTCGTGTAATGAGTTTGCTAGCTGAAAGAATTGTTCTAGTTGTCTATTTGTACCATTAAATGCAATAAGGATATCATCTACATACCTGACGTAATAAATAACACATTTTTTGCTAATGTTGAATTTAGTAGGGTGCTTTCTATGTAATCCATAAAACATTCTGCTAGAAGAGGACTAAGAGGTGATCCCATGGGGACTCCATCTTTCTGTTCGTAATTTTTTCCGTTGTATGAAAAGTAATTTGACTCTGCACATATTCTCATAATTTCATATATTTCGTTTGCAATGACAGGTTGTACATTCTTTTTTTGTAAAATATTCTTAATAATATCTAATGTTTCTGATGTGGGAATATTTGTGAATAGGCTAACTACATCTAGAGAAATTAACTTGCAATTGGTAGGTAGGTGGATGTCTTTTATTTTTTCTACGAGCTCGATTGAGTTTCTAACACTATGGGTCGGTTTGAAGTTTGTATATTGTTTAAAAATATTATTTATATCATTAGCGATTTTAGCTGTAGGAGAATTTATAAACGAGACTATCGGTCGTATAGGAATATTTGTTTTATGTATTTTTGGCTGACCATGCAATAGTGGTGCTCTCGGGTTCATTTCAATGAGTCTGTTTTTTTGGGATGTTTTTGGGTATAGTGCGTTACTGTTATTAATAAGAGATCTAATTTTAGTGGATAATTTTGGAGTTGGGTCTTTATTTAAAATTATGAAATCAGTTGGATTGAGGAAATCAGAAACTTTTTCTTCGTAATCTGTTCTATTGAGTATGACTACCGAATTCCCTTTATCTGCTTTGGTTATAACTAAATTATTTTCTTTGACCTTCTTTATTATATTTTTGAATACCTTTGTTTCTTTGTGGATAAAGGGGCGGGATTTGTGAATTAACTTGATTTCTTTGTTAAGAATATTTGCAACTTGATTTTTAATTAAATTATGGTTTGGAGATTTAATTACTGCAATTTCTGTGTCTACTGCGATATTCTCTATATCATTTAATTTTAACGGTTCCGGAATATTATACTTAAATCCTTTTTCTAATAAGATTATTTCTTCTTGATCAAATATTGTGGGTGTAAGAATATGTGCAGAGTCAAATTACTTTTCATACAACGGAAAAATTTACGAACAGAAAGATGGAGTCCCCATGGGATCACCTCTTAGTCCTCTTCTAGCAGAATGTTTTATGGATTACATAGAAAGCACCCTACTAAATTCAACATTAGCAAAAAAATGTGTTATTTATTACGTCAGGTATGTAGATGATATCCTTATTGCATTTAATGGTACAAATAGACAACTAGAACAATTCTTTCAGCTAGCAAACTCATTACACGAAAAAATCAAATTCACTCTAGAAAAAGAAATAGACAGCAAAATTAACTTTTTAGATTTATGCATAGAAAGAACAAATAATAAACATTCATTCAGTATTTACCGGAAACCAACATTTGCAGATACCACTATTCATGCAAAATCATTACATCCATGGTCACACAAATTAGCCGCTTATAATTCTATGCTATTCAGGTTAATCAATATCCCACAAAATAAAATAGCCTTTGATAAAGAATTCAAAATCATAGAAACAATTGCTATGAATAATGGCTACACAAAACATACGATTAAAAAACTGTTTGATAAACAAATTCAAAAAAACACACTGAAAGAATTTTACCCCAAACAAAATAACCACAAAGAAAACTATAAATGTATAACTTATTCAGGAAATTTATCGCAAAGACTAGGTAAAAATTTGAAAAAATCAGGTATAAATATAACTTACAAAACAAACAAAAACATAGGAATGGTAATAAAAAATTCAAAAGATAAAATAGACAAACTAAAGAAGAGCGGTGTATACAAATTGACCTGCGATGATTGTAACTCAATTTACATCGGACAAAGTGGTAGGAATATTGCAGAAAGGTTCAAAGAACATAAAAAATCGTGGCAAAAAAACAAAACAGATTCTCAATTCGCCAAGCACCTCATAGAAAATAATCATACAATCAGTCCAACAAATTCACCTATTCCTCTACACTTTGCTAAGAAAGGTTTAAGGCTAAATATATTAGAGCAGTTAGAAATTTCCAAGCACTTAAAAAATCCTAACGTCATTGTCATAAATGAACAAATGAACATACACAGATCACCGCTCATAGATATTATTCCATAAACAAAAATATACCATATTAAGTTATTTGATTTGATTCTGCCGCAAACTTTTTTTAATTGTTTCAGATACACCCATCATACTACTCCACCAAGAATACCTACATATCAACAATAGCTTAAGAAATAATCCGTAATATTGTAAACACTTAATGCATTTCACTGCCCATTAGAACACAATACCATGTACCGTTACACCGAAAAACCAGCCATTACCATAAATCAATTCATTATATTCAATTTCACTAATTATTTAAATAGGGATTGGTCAAAAAATAAATAGTCTCAACCAACCAGAGTAAAGTAAATTTATTTCTTTTTTGCTTTGTATAATATCAATAGTTTTAAATGACCAATCACAAGACCCTGTAAGCTCCTCCTACATAATTAATCTATAAATATAAGTAAAATTTGTCAAAATAGTCATAAGCTAGTTAATGCCCTAACAAGGCGAAATAGGCCTATCGCGCTCAATTAAATTAATGTAGAATCAAAAAGTCTTTACTTTTTTTTATTATAGATACAACAAGAAAAATATACCTTAACTTTTTAATTATGTTCTGTGTATATTTTTGCAGGAAAGTAATAAGCATACACCGATTTTTGACATTTATCTTAAATTTCTAAAAAAACTTTAAGGTATAAAACATTAAATTTTTTTATAAATTAAAGAAGATCAAAATATCTGGAAAAATACGATGTAACGTTGCATTAATGCATCAGGTTAAGTAAATAAACCATAAAAACTTTTATTTCGCAATGGCGCTGAATGGAAAATAAATGATGATTTTTTAGGTATATTTACTAAACCTGAAGCATTAATGCAACATCACCTCATATTTTTCTAGATATTTTTGTCTTCTTTTATTTAAAAAAAAATATGTTGAACTACGCCTTATATTTTATTAAAAATATAAGATAAACGTTGAAAATTGGGGTATGGCAATTATTTTTCTACAATAATTTATACCTACGGAATATTATCAAAAATAAAGATATATTTTTCTTTATTAATACCCAAACTATCTAAATTATTTTTATCAAACGATTTGATAAGAAATAATGATGGTATATCAAATTGAAAAATAGGTACGTTGGCAGCAGTTCCCCCCTTAATACATACATATGTATATCATCAACAGAATATAAATGTAGTTATGTACACATGTGAAAGTACAGAAATGTGATTAACTCACAGGCCGTTACGTTAGCCATTTAACGTACATAACTAGGGGTATACGCTAACGAACACGGCATAACTAATACGATGCACTTTGCGCAATTAATTCAGTTTCAGGCCAACTGTGCAAATTTATTATAAATTAACTAGTGAACACCCGGCAAACTTCGTATTGCCTGTATAATTAAAAATCGTCCTCCATAACCACCCGTCGCTTCAGACTCTTCAATACCTCCCATCCCTTCAGTACCTCCCGTCCCTTCAGTACCTCCCGTCCCTTCGTTTACTCCCGTCCCTTCGGTTACTCCCGTCCCTTCGGTTACTCCCGTCCCTTCGGTTACTCCCGTCCCTTCGGTTACTCCCGTCCCTTCGGTTACTCCCGTCCCTTCGGTTACTCCCGTCCCTTCGGTTACTCCCGTCCCTTCGGTTACTCCCGTCCCTTTGGTTACTCCCGTCCCTTCGGTTACTCCCGTCCCTTCAGACCTTTCAGTACCTCCATTCTCTTCATTACCTCCCGTCCCTTCATTACCTCCCGTCCCTTCAGTAAGTCCCGGTCATACGCTCGACAATTCACCATAGTTTCATTGCGATCGGATGAACGGTTCTCAGGATAGTCCACCTTCATCGGTAAAATGACCTGATACCCGATGAAGAAGAAGAAGAAGAATTTTTTTTAATCCAGAAACCATCCCGGGCATACACTCGACAATTCATCAAAGTTTCATTGAAATTGAAAGAACGGTTCCCAAGATAGTCCACCTTAAAATGACCTGATACCCGATGAAGAAGAAGAAGAAAAATTTTTTAATCCAGAAACTATTCCGGTCATACGCTCGACAATTCACCAAAGTTTCATTGCAATCGGATGAACGGTTCTCAGGATAGTCCACCTCCATAGGTAAAATGACCTGATACCCGATGAAGAAGAAGAAGAAGAAAATTTTTTTAATCCAGAAATCATCCCGGGCATACGTTCGACAATTCACCAAAGTTTCATTGCAATCGGATGAACGGTTCCCAGGATAGTCCACCTTCATAGGTAAAATGACCTAATACTCTATGAAGAAGAAGAAGAAGAAAAATTTTTTTGATCAGAAACCATCCCTGGTATACTCTCGACAGTTCACCAAAGTTTCATCGCAATCGGATGAGCGGTTTAGGAGCGCATACAACACATACATAGATACATACAAACATTCAAATTTATAATATAGATATTATTATTATAACTAGTTGCATGTAACACATGAGATTCAACTGTCGACGGCGTATATATATAGTAGTAGAATACGTACCAAACTATAAACCCATAAATCTAAATTATTTGATTTTATTATATTTTGTTTTATATACAAATATGTATGTCAGGATAGGATAGTGTGGAGGTCACTCATTTTTTCTAACCCCGAATATGTAAACAACTTGATGGTATGTATATATGTACGAGTATGTATGAAGAATAAAGTATCAAACTAAGAGTAGATATTGTGTAGTGTATACTGTCATACAAATTTGTATGTAACTTTGTCGTCACTAAATTCAATTTATATAAAAATTGTTTAAAAAAATATGAGATGTACAGCTATTATTATATTTTTTAAAGAGAATTAAATTATCTAGTTAAGGTGTTTCGGCTTTTTTCGATATTTTTAAAAACTTTGGAAATGTAGACAGTTAAACACAAATTTATTTTTTTAACTTTTCCAAAGACAATTCTTGATAGAACTCCATTTCAAATTACTTATAATAAATTTGGCATGGTAAAGTGTCACTTTGAAAATTGTCACTGTATGACCGAAACTAGTCAGTGTCATTAAAGTAGTAGAACTGAAAACTTTGGTTTTATTTTACCATATCATATTTATTAAAACATAAATTTGTCATAAAAAATATAAACATGATCATTCAGATTAGGTTGCTAGGTCAGATAATATAACATAGTACAGAAGCGTAAATAAAAACGGTTCTGAATACTAGGCATGCCTTTTAAGTTCTGTCGTTTACATATTTACCTGTAGCTTTGAATTTGGAACTGTTTGATATTCAAATTTGTTTGAATTTAGAATCTCAAAACAATTGAAAGCATTAGGATTAATGCTATTGTTTAGTCATTGCGTCGTTTTGAATCTGTCAGGTCACGTACGAAAATGAATCTTACTAAGGAAAATTTTTGTGTAATAATTTTCTACAACCTTAAAAGAGGCCTGACACGGCTTCAGTGTTTTGAAGAGATAACATATGTGACTTTCGAACGCTGGTACTTAGAATTTCAACGTGGACATACCAGTCTTAGTGACAAATCTCGTGAAGTACGTCCAAAATCCGCCTTCACTGAAGAAAACATCATTGCTGTGAGACAACTAATTCTCAAAGATCGTCATGTGACATATCGAGAGATAGAGGCGTTATTAGGCATCTCAGGGACAACCATTCAGAAGATATTGCATATGGTACTTGGTATGTTAAGGCTAGTTTGCCGTTGGATCCCGCATTTGCTTTCTGACGATAATAAGGAGGCCCACATCAGATGGTGTAAGAAAAACCTTCAAAGGTTCAACCGAGGAGAGTCAGTGGTGACGAATCTTGGATCTATGCCTACGATCCTGATTTAATACAACAATCTACAGTCTGGGTCTTCCAAGATGAGCCAAAGCCGACTAAAGTTGTTCGCTCTCGAAGCATTTCAAAGAAGATGTTGGCCACGTTCGTTGCGAAAACCGGTCATATTGCGACAATTGCACTTGAAGATCATAGAACGGTTAATGTTGAGTGGTATACGACAGTTTGTTTACCACAAGTCACCGTCGGACTTCAGAAATCTAACCCAAGGCGACGCATCATCCTACACCATGATAACGCAAGCTCACACAGCGCTCGTCAGACTATTCAGTATTTGAAGCAGGAAAACGTAGAAATTCTTGACCATCCTCCATACAGTCCTGAACTAAGCCCTAACGATTTCTTTACATTTCCTAAAATTAAGAAAAATCTTCGCGGACAAAGGTTCTAGTCCAGTGAAGAAGCAGTCGACGCGTTCAAGACAGCCATATTGAACACCCCTACTTTGGAGTGGAATAAATGTTTTAATAACTTTAATTAACTAAATTTTTTAACTTTGTTTACACCACGTGAGAATTGAATTAGCGACCGGTTTCGGAACTAATAGTTCCCTCCTCAAAGTTCCCTCCTAGTTGAAATTCTGCCTGAGGGGGGAACGGTTAGTTCCGAAACCGGTCGCTAATTCAATTCTCACGTGGTGTAAACAGAGTTAAAAAATTTAGTTAATTTTTGTAAAAATATACCACAAAATAAAAAATACGATATTTGATAATGTTTTAATAACTGGTTCGAGCGAATGGAAAAGTGTATTAAACTACGTGGTGAATACTTTGAAAAACAATAAAAGATACTATAAGATTATAGTAGTGTTATTTTCTTCAAACGACAAAACTTAAAAGGCATGCCTCGTATCCGTATGGCTACGTGAGGAAAATCGATGATATTGAATTTCCTAACATTGATATCTGTGGCGGATAACAGAGATATGTGGAGAGATGGAGTGCTTGGTGCAAATCAATCCTAGGATTGTGACAATGAAGAAAGAAACGATAACAGAGATATGCGGAGAGATGGAGTGCTTGGTGCAAATCAATCCTAGGATTATGACAATGAAGAAAGAAACGATAACAGAGATATGCGGAGAGATGGAGTGCTTGGTGCAAATCAATCCTAGGATTGTGACAATGAAGAAAGAAACGATAACAGAGATATGCGGAGAGATGGAGTGCTTGGTGCAAATCAATCCTAGGATTATGACAATGAAGAAAGAAACGATAACAGAGATATGTGGAGAGATGGAGTGCTTGGTGCAAATCAATCCTAGGATTGTGACAATGAAGAAAGAAACGATAACAGAGATATGCGGAGAGATGGAGTGCTTGGTGCAAATCAATCCTAGGATTATGACAATGAAGAAAGAAACGATAACAGAGATATGCGGAGAGATGGAGTGCTTGGTGCAAATCAATCCTAGGATTATGACAATGAAGAAAGAAACGATAACAGAGATATGTGGAGAGATGGAGTGCTTGGTGCAAATCAATCCTAGGATTGTGACAATGAAGAAAGAAACGATAACAGAGATATGTGGAGAGATGGAGTGCTTGGTGCAAATCAATCCTAGGATTATGACAATGAAGAAAGAAACGATAACAGAGATATGTGGAGAGATGGAGTGCTTGGTGCAAATCAATCCTAGGATTATGACAATGAAGAAAGAAACGATAACAGAGATATGCGGAGAGATGGAGTGCTTGGTGCAAATCAATCCTAGGATTATGACAATGAAGAAAGAAACGATAACAGAGATATGCGGAGAGATGGAGTGCTTGGTGCAAATCAATCCTAGGATTATGACAATGAAGAAAGAAACGATAACAGAGATATGTGGAGAGATGGAGTGCTTGGTGCAAATCAATCCTAGGATTATGACAATGAAGAAAGAAACGATAACAGAGATATGTGGAGAGATGGAGGGCTTGGTGCAAATCAATCCTAGGATTGTGACAATGAAGAAAGAAACGATAACAGAGATATGCGGAGAGATGGAGTGCTTGGTGCAAATCAATCCTAGGATTATGACAATGAAGAAAGAAACGATAACAGAGATATGCGGAGAGATGGAGTGCTTGGTGCAAATCAATCCTAGGATTATGACAATGAAGAAAGAAACGATAACAGAGATATGCGGAGAGATGGAGTGCTTGGTGCAAATCAATCCTAGGATTATGACAATGAAGAAAGAAACGATAACAGAGATATGCGGAGAGATGGAGTGCTTGGTGCAAATCAATCCTAGGATTATGACAATGAAGAAAGAAACGATAACAGAGATATGCGGAGAGATGGAGTGCTTGGTGCAAATCAATCCTAGGATTATGACAATGAAGAAAGAAACGATAACAGAGATATGCGGAGAGATGGAGTGCTTGGTGCAAATCAATCCTAGGATTGTGACAATGAAGAAAGAAACGATAACAGAGATATGCGGAGAGATGGAGTGCTTGGTGCAAATCAATCCTAGGATTATGACAATGAAGAAAGAAACGATAACAGAGATATGCGGAGAGATGGAGTGCTTGGTGCAAATCAATCCTAGGATTGTGACAATGAAGAAAGAAACGTAATGAGAACAACAGTATTAGTACCAATATTAAATTGGTAAGGGCGAAAAATAAAAAAAATGAACTAGGAAAGGAGTTATGGAAGTGAGCAAACGTGGGAGTATAATATACGTTGGAAATTTCATGTTAATATGTACAGTTTGAATAAAATAATATATAAGAAGGGCCAGCTCCACCATGCAATCAAATGGTGCAGTTGGTAGGTGCAATAAAATTGGGTCGCAAAATAAAAACGAATGAATTCGAAATAATGACAAAAAATATAATAAAATCTAATTTAGCTTATGCAATGAAAGAAACCTGTTTTTATTAATTTCCATTAAATAAAAATAAAACAATATTTAATTATTCTAGTATAAATTTCGTAGGCCTGACCGAACAAAGATTACCAATTTGAAAATAAAAATAACGAATTTCGTATTTCCTAAGCTTGGGGTCACTTTGAAATATTTGACAGTTAAAAAATTGAGAAGCATTATTCAGATATCCTTCAAAATCTAATGGGGTCTAAGCGAGTATTAGATATACAAATTTGCAAAATTTGAAAATAATCGAATGAGAACTTTAGTCTATAATCGATATAGTAATGTAAAATAAACACGCCATACATAACACACACACAGATACATTGTGATGAAACTTTTAGAATACAATCTCAGCATGATAACTAAGTTGATAATCTGCAATAAAAAAAGACTTAAAATTGCGAATTCATAACTTTCCACTATATATCCCCTTGGGGCAGTGAGGAGTAAAAAGTTGAGTAAGCGTCGGATTACTGTCAAGTTCACAATTGTAAGTAAGATCCATTGTATCGATCGTCGAACGGGTTCAGACTGAACACACAATTAAAAACTATGTATCCACCGGAAATCAAACCCAAGACCTTTGGCTCAGGGGACATAAAAATTAAATAAAAAAAAATAAAATAGAAATGAATTAAAAAAAAAATGAAATGAAAAATAAAAACTGGAATTTGATTTGTATACCTTTTTAAATTGTGATTTATATGTAAACTTTGTATTGGTTTGTAATAAATAAAAAAAAATAAGATAATAATATTGTTTTTTTAAAATCTGAATTAATAAACTCTTTTCTAGATTGCAAACCCCTCCCAACGCTACGTAGTGCGCTTCTTCGGAAGAGTAAAATGGACCCAATTCCTAAAAGCTGGTGTCCCCTACGTAGACATGTTAAAAAAAAACTGTAGATCCGGTCCTGTATACAAAATATTGTTGCTAAATTACTCTTCGGGCTATTGAATTCCCGAGAAAGAGGGAAAAACCGTAAAAAGTATACCTACCAAAATAAAATTAATTTACAAGAGTAGCAACACATAAATATTATGTGATTCGCAGCAGAATTCAATTTACGTGATTGGCGTAAAAAATCGAGAAAATTCATTTGATTTATAAATATAAATTCATACCCACACAGATCCAATTTACGAATTCATAAATATTTTTATGCATCGCAAATGTATTTAATTTGGATATCGTCAATTTTTAACAAAATACAGTAGGTATATAAGTTTGCACAACCTATATAAAATGTACGAGATGTTATTGTTGCATGTTGTATTTTCGACTACAATAATAGAGTGGAGGCACTATTCTTAGGCGGTGCCTCACAGTAACGATCATATCTAAAGAAGACAAAAAGCTAAGAATATAATGTAATATTACGAGAAGTTCACTAATAGGTTTACAGGTGTGGTACCATAGTATTGTCACGATGTTGTGGTGTTTTGTATTTAAGAGAGTGACTGCTGCCAACGTACCTATTTTTTATAAGGAAGAATATTAGAAATTATGTTTTGTATTTAAGGGAGTGACTGCTGCCAACGTACCTATTTTTTATAAAGAAGAATATTAGAAATAATGTTCTGTATTTAAGGGGGTGACTACTGCCAACGAACCATTTTTTGTTATAAGGAAGAATACACAACACTACCACATCAACAGAGGTAAGAGCAAAGGAAGAAAAACATGAATAAGGTGAGTTGTGAGGTTAGACATATATATACACACAACGTGACACAGCCTAATCTAATTTGAACTACATCCACCATTAGCACATTGACCGTACGTTACTAAAGCCGGTATTACAAAAGATTTATTAGTAAATGTTAAGCATTCCTGTTCTTTTGTATGTAAATTTATGACAAAATATGTAAACACTTATGACAAAATAATCGTCACCTCCATCTCATCTATAAGGACTGTTGCTTTCATTGTTTACAAATTAACTAATTTCTCAATAGATGGCGTTACAAAAAAGGTTTCTTCGTTACCTCATAGATGGCAACAGTATAATTTCGTATTATTAAGGTGAATTGTTTACATACTATTCAAATAAATAGAACTTTTAAAAATAACATTGATAAGGGAACTCAATAAAGGCATAATTTGTGAACGTTGCGCAAGCGCATAAAGTCATTACCCTAAACCAGCCCGATGACAGGTCATATTATATAAGCCCTGTAGGTGCCTGAGTTCCGGGTTCCTCTATAATATCCCAACTTCGTCTCTATTGAGATGTTATTGTCAACAAAAATATCATTTGACTCCCTTTAGGAAAAAAATCCAATGTTTGCATACATGCAATTAAAAAAATATTCGATTTAGGTACATAAAATGAGGTCTAACATAGAAGGCGGTATGTGGAAGTACAGCGTCGGCCCGACCCCACTAATTTCTAATAAAATTAATTCATAAATTAACACCGTAGTCAATAATTAACAATAGCTAAGGTTGGGTTGTTTCAACAAAAGTAACGGTAATAGTACCTATACTTAAAATGCTTTGATTTTGTGAAATTGTTCAAAAACGCGTTGTTTGACGGCATTAGATTTCAATGAAATAACCGAAACTTTTGAATAATTTTATGAAATCAAAGTATTTAACTATACTTTTTGTTACGAACGTAGGAAAACTGACTGAAATAGTATTGAAAAATACTAAGAAGTGATACCGAAAACGGAGACGACCGTAGCGTGAGCATTTTTTACTTGTCTGACTTGTATCATTACTTGATCCTAGACTCTGGTCGTAAGCAAACCTTACGACTGAATACCTGGTTCAGTAAGAAATACACTTGATAAGGTGAAGTACTGCCTGCCTGGACCCTGGCTTATGCTGGTATACCGGGGCAGTTTCGCTTCCCTTAAACACCTCATAGATGGCAACATCGACAAATCGCTCCTTGGGCGATCACTGTTGTGAGGTGCGAGTTGTTTCTATACTGCCAAGAGCCAACAAATCGCTAAATTGGGCTATCACTGTAGGGAGGCCATTGGTGTACAGGTCATGCAACAGTGCTCAGAGAATACGCTCGGGTACAAAAACAAAGGTCCGCCAGCGGCCGTGCAAGGGACTACCCTATCGTGAATAGCACACTTTTACTTTAATCTTTGTTCGAGAAACACAGTGTATTACCGAAAACATTATTTACGGTGGCTATGTAACAATTATAGGAAGCACATTAATACAATTATGTAGTACTAAATAGCTACATATATTATATATAATTCCTATGTGTAGTACGAAATAGAGTTCGCGACGTTTTTACTAGAGTTCATAGAATCTGTATTCAATCCATCACACTCGTTTGTGGAAGGGTGTATAGCCTATAATTTATGTAGACCAAATTTACTCTACATACTTTACCATGGCAGATAAACCCATTTTAGATATTACCATCGATATAAGATTACACCTACGTCCTATCCCAACTTATTTCGAAAGTTAATTGATCAAGTTATTATATCTTCGATCGGTTTCGAAGCGACCGCTTTTATCCTCAGGATGGATAACAACTGAATAAAACAGTGTTACATTAACCAACATGTGAGGAAAATTTTACACATCCGTAAGCACGGCCGTAGGTAAATTGGTAGTGATGGGTCTTGCGAGACTTGCAAGACCAAGACCACTTTTATCGTTGCAAGACAAGGCAATATTCTTGCGGTCTCGCAAAAACTTATAAACTTATTTATATTTAATTAAATATAAGGCAATTAACTACCTAATATCAAGATTTACAATCTATCAATCAATCTAATCTTTGGTGTTTTTGTCATATTTCGCTGTAATAATTTTAACAGGAGCATAATGAATATTTTTTTATAAAAGTTGCAAGACTGGGTATGCAAGACCAAGTCCACACCTGTAAATGCAATATCAAGATCAAGACCACCCCGGTCTTGATCCTGCATTCGCTCATCACTATACATTGGATAGTTTAAAGGCATTAGAAAAAAATAACCTTATAAATCAGCAGTATGAATCTATGAATGTAATTGAGGTTTTTGAAATGTGGCTCCAAAGAAGAATGTTGAGCATTCCACTCATAGAAGAATGTTGAGCATTCCGTGGACAGACAGTGTTAACAACACGAAAGTACTCATAGAAGAATGTTGAGCATTCCGTGGACAGACAGTGTTAACAACACGAAAGTACTCATAGAAGAATGTTGAGCATTCCGTGGACAGACAGTGTTAACAACACGAAAGTACTCATAGAAGAATGTTGAGGATTCCGTGGACAGACAGTGTTAACAACACGAAAGTACTCATAGAAGAATGTTGAGCATTCCGTGGACAGACAGTGTTAACAACACGAAAGTACTCATAGAAGAATGTTGAGCATTCCGTGGACAGACAGTGTTAACAACACGAAAGTACTCATAGAAGAATGTTGAGCATTCCGTGGACAGACAGTGTTAACAACACGAAAGTACTCAACAAAGCCGATATACAGAGGAATATGCTGTCAACTATCAAAAAGGGCAAAACGCCATATTTGGGTCATATAATTTTACATGACGAAAATACGGGATACTACGGCTGATCTTGGAAGGACGACGAGATGTTCGCCGAAGGCAGATGATGTGGCTTTACAATATCTGTTAATGGACAAGAGTGTGGGATGTCTGACGTCTTGAATTAACACGGGACAGAGAAGCTCGGGTGAATATGACATGACACGACAAAGAAGAAGACGAAGAAAATCAATTAATTAAAGGTGACAATATAAAAAAAAAACATTTTAATATACAGTCCATCTAGTGATATGTTTTCAATAGATAAAGCTTTCGACAAACATCTTGAAAAATAACGTAAGCAGGGCAGAACAAAAACGCAAACCCCATAAAAATAGTCATGATATTTGCCGATACCTGTGCACTAAATTGATTGATTTACTCACATTGTTGGTGTTCCGGCGACGCTCGACGAACTGAAGGGGGCATCGTCAGCATCGTAGAAGTCGTCTTCTTCTTCAGAGCTGGAGTAGGAAGTGTCCGGTACCACCAGGGTCATACCGGACCCTGAAACAACAAGACAACAAAAATCCTGAAAATGTACTCTACTGGATTTTGTAATAAATAAATAAACAAACTTTTTTTTACTACTTAACCTACATATGTACCTACCTATTGTTTTCTTTTACTTCGACTTATGTAACTTGTATAACTTATGTAACTGTTTTTTTTAAACTTTGTAACTTAATTTTCTCTCATTTATGTAACTTTTACTTGTGTAACTTACGTGTGTGATTAAATATGAGCTCATGTAATTTTGTGTGCATCCATAATTGTACGTCCAGCACTCAATAATAATAACCAATATTGTTTTCTTTTTATGAAAATTGTAAGCTGGATGTCTGTTGATGTACTCTTTATTACAAAATAAATAATAATAAATATATAAATGAGTGATGGATGAGACGACTCTGAACCAGTTAATGACAACTTCAACTTTAACTAAATTCAATGGTATTTAGCTCAGAGTGAT
This sequence comes from Molanna angustata, assembly GCA_963576475.1. NCBI lineage: Eukaryota > Metazoa > Arthropoda > Insecta > Trichoptera > Molannidae > Molanna > Molanna angustata. The sequence goes on from OY754978.1 coordinate 32,361,772, forward strand.
GATTTGTTTTTTTGAAAAACTCAGGAAAATGAAATACTAAATTTGGCGATTGATAACATCCCACTAGGGATGAATTTTGAAACGACTTCAAAAAAGTTTATAAATTTGACGTGATTTTTTATGTATGTTCAGCGATAACTTTTTACCACGTTACCCTATTTCGATGATTCTTTTTATTCCTCACTACCCCATGGATAGTGAGGAGTTATGAAATAGCAAATTTTATTGCTAGTATTATGCTGAGATTGTATTCTGAAAGTTTCATCACAATGTATCTGTGTGTGTGTGCTATGTACTATGTGCTATCTCCGTCGTTTTTATTCTACTTTGTCGATTATAGACTTAAGTACTCATTCGATTTTTTTTCAAATTTTGCAATTTTGTACATCAAATACTCGCTAAGACCACAATACATTTTGAAGGCTTCTCATTTTTCAACTGTCAAATATTTCAAAGTGACGCCAAGCTCAGGAAACGTATAATCTGTCATTTTTATTGTCAAATTGGTAAAAAGGCACATAACTTCAATGAAATGTCATTGAAGAAATATCAAGTTTTAATGATAAAATATTTAAATAAAAAAAACTCATTTTATGAAAATGCTGAAAACATTTGAATAATATATGAAGTGACTTAGTAGTAAAGAGTATAGCATTGGCCACAACCCACTCATTTCATTAGAAATGAGGTATCTCCTGATTGGTCCCAATTTGGTCAAGATTTGATGATGGGATTCACGAGGAATCCATCAAAATCTGAAATCTTAAAAGCGTTTGGCATCTATGTCATATATATTCATAGATTACAGGCGAATAATTTGACGCGTTTCTTTTTTAATGAATTTTATTACGTGTTATTTTAAGCATGTTATAATATGGACTACTGTTGATGCCAATATGTCATTATAATTATTGTCGTATTTTTTTTATATCAAATGGCATATAATATTGTTGCAACTGCTGCCCGCCCTACACCCAAAATCAGTCTTCTTTCAAACCGCGTCCTGTGATGTCCATCCATATCTCTTTCTGTTTTCCGCTCCTCAAAAATCACTTAACGCATAATATATGTTATCACCGCGTGCGTGTGTGAGATTCAAGTGAATAGTGACAAATGGTGATCATCCTTCAGGGGAGAGGACCAAGAATCAAGTGAGTTTTCCATTATATATCCTTCCTTTGCCTTGCGGTGGTTGCAATTTGTCACAACTGCAAAATACAGTCCAATTCTACTTTTCATTTTTACTTTATATAACATATTCGCGTCTTCAAGATTCAATTACAAATAAAACAATTTGTTTTTGATTCTACATACAATGTAGATTACATACAAGTATGTAGAATCAAAAACATATTGTTTTATTTTTAATTGAATGTAAAAATGGATTTATAACAAATAAATAATGTATGTAGGTACAGTTAAACAAAACTAAATAAATTCAACACACTGGTCTAATAAACTCAACAATGCGAGTCACAAATCAAACGCTCAACACCGATTTCACATACAAAAGATATAACTTGGAATTCATTCTCATTACCATACATTTTCCTATCGCAGAATCTCGTTTATCTTGCGACACACATTATAGAAATTGTACGGAATACTTTGACGATAGATATTTTAAAATAGAAAACTATTATTAAATATTAATCCAACTATCGATTCGTTCAAGAGAATTTAATTATCTCAATGAATCAACAGTATTAAGCCAAGACGCGTGTACTAAGGAACATTTTGTATGGCGTAGTGGACTTTTTGCATGCAAAAAAAAAACTTAGAGGCGTTGTAGCATATACATATGTTCTATATATAAATGGATGAATTCAGAATTAGGGTATAGGTATGTAGTAACCTACATGCCCTCACACTTCTATACAAGGTCTTAAACAACTCCAACGCTCCAATTTATCTACAAAATCAATTTTACTTCCTCTAAGAACACGGGTTGCCTCTTCGTTCAAATACTGAAAGAAAGCTCAGTATCCCAGTACCTACATAATACTTCCTTTACCACCACATCTTACTTCGTAAAATCAGCTCGTCTTTAGAATCACACCCCATCGTAAATTCCAGTTTCATTGACAGTTTCCGCATTCAAAAGAAATCTGGAGAATCATGTCCTTACATATAACAATTAGATTTGTCTCCTTCTCTCCTCTCCCCTTCCGGTTTTTTTAACTGTTTTTGTTTTATTATATATTTTATTCATATTTATTTCTTTATTTTTTCTCGATATTTATAACATTATTTATAAAAACTAACCCAACCTCACTAGGACTACGCCTGTTTCGAGGTAAATATAAATTGGTACGTGTCATAAAAACAATTTGCTTCGCAAAATGAATATGGTTGGTTGGAAGATATTGCCATTTGGCAATAAGCCCGCCACTGCGCACATGTATGCACAATGTTTTAAATAAATAAACAAATATACCAAAGTATTTTTCCAAAAAATCCAATTACAATGACCGTACGTTCAGCAAGGGTGGCAAAGCTGTAAATGTTGTAGTTTAGGATGATTTTTGTATAAATTGGTTAGTTTCATTTAAGACCTTGATAATGCCGAGCCACCACGGCGTAAGCGTTCGGTCATTGTAATCGAATTTTTTGAAAAAATACTATTGTATATTTGTACATTGAGTTTAATAAATATTTTCTTTTCATTCTCCACTACTGTGTTATAGTGGGTATAACGAGCAGTTAAATCGATATTTTGTAGGAACGGGTCTAGCGTCTAGTGTAAGAGTTCAGTGATGGTTTAAATCCGCTCGAATTTCAACTCACTTCAAAAACGAAGATAATAATGACTGAGTGAAGTCTCGGAAGAAGTTAATTTTAATTATCAGAAAGACGTGATTAATATTAAAACGTTATCATATCTCAGGGCTCGCTGTTTAATGAGACTTCTCAGGTGATCAGTGGCATCAGACAGAGACAGGGAGAGAATGAACGAGTGAGTGGGAAGCTTTCCAACATTATATATACTGAGAAATAATTATTAATCAGATTTCCTCGGGGAAAGATGTGATGGAAAGAAGCAGTTTGAAGAATTTAGTAATTAAGTAAGATTCGTTATTAAATTGGGTCTAAAATATAAAAAAGCATTTAAGTATTCGCATGATAAAATGACATAAAAAACCATAATTGTAATTTCCCTAGGGAAATATCAATTACATATATTGTACATATACATATTGTACGCAAGTGAGACTTGAACATGGAAACACTTGACAAATGAAAGGGTCGTATTATGGGAGTTATTGAATAAAACTAGTTGCATGTAACACATGAGATCCAACTGTCGATAGCGATAGTATGTATAGTCGAAGTAGAGATACCAAACTATAAACCCATAAATACAAATTATTGAATATTTTAAGATATTTTGTTTTCTATACAACACATGTAGGTAGGTATGTATGTCAAGATAGGATAGTATGGTGGTCATTCCATTTTTCCAACCCAGAATATGAAAACAGCATGATGGTATGTATGTTTGTTTGGAGATTAAGTATCAAACTATTAAGTCTTCTTTTCTTACATAGTGTGTATAGGCGACTGCCATACAAATTGTATGAAATGATGTCGTCACTAAATTCAATATTTATAAAATTTGTTAAAAAAAAATTGAGGTGTACTAACATAATGTTGATATTTTTTATAGAAAATTAAAATATCTAGTTGGGGTGTGTGAAACTTTGGAAATATAGGCAGTTTAACACACAAATTTATCATAAAAAATACTCTTCTTAATAAAAAATGTTTGAGAAACTCTGCAATTTTTTTGAAAAAACCAATTTAAGATTTTGTTCATACCAATTATTAGCGTTCTAGCTTTTATGGTTTCTGAAATATATGGAAAAATAAAGTAAAAATTCAAAAGTTGATAACCCGACTGAAACAAAAATTCAAAATTCTGAGTATAAAAGTTTTCTAGGCCTATAACTATCTATATATTCTGAAATTTTGGGCTCTGTAAATTGAGCGGATCAAAAGTTATAAGGGACGGACACGCACGTACGCACGCACGCACACATACACACGGAATGTTCTACTCCGAATTCTGAGAAAATCCGTATATGGAACATACATGCTGCGAAGCCTCTAAATTGGTGTTTTTTGACTTCAAAGTTGGAAAAGCCATGAAAAAAGTAGACCCTGTATACAATTATCGCGTATCCTGGCTTGAAACATTGTCGATATGTCAAGAGAGTAAAGTTCTCTTGAACAAATCGACAGTTGGAATATAAGAAAAAAACTAAAGTCTCGATCTCATTCTTTTCCTATATTTTCTTAAACAACTCGTATAGTTTTGACAAATATCATGAACCAGGCTTCCGGGTGCGCAAAGCGCAAATTTGTGTATTTTTGCTTCGTTGGTATACGTGCAAATCACCCTACTTCTCGGCGAAACGGCTCAAGATATTTGGCGACAACTACAATACGACACTTAAGCCGATTGCAGATCAAAAGCTAAGCTAAGTTAGATTAGCTTAGCTCACATAGCCGAGGTCGTTTTTGATGCGACTAGTACGAAAAATGGCCTCAGCTATTCGAGCTAAGCTAAACTAACTTATGGTCTGCAATCGGCATTAAAGTCAGATGATGGCATTGGGCGGCCTTGTAATAAGGAGGACCTCTAGACTGCAAACGACAGGGCTGTGACGGCTTCAAGTAATTGAGAGGGTGTATATAGATGGTCTGGACACGAAAACGATCGACCACAATAAATGCAGTTGAGATTAGACCGTTAAAAAGGACGATGTATGACAGGGCAAGAAATGAGGACACAATGATAGAATGTAAGATGAAGAAATATACTATCAATGTAATCTCGATACAGGTTTTTTCCTAGTGAGGTTGAATACATTTGTGTTTTAATTTTCAAAATTTTATTTGTGAGATGAAATAAATAAAAATAAATAAAATCAAATCCCTATTGTTTTCCTGTTATTGCCTTGAACTGTTCTTATATTCAATCTATTTTTACTCCTCACTAACCCAATGGGATATAGTGGGGAGTTATGATTTCGCAATTTTAAGGGATATTTTTTATTGCAGATTATCAACTTAGTTATCATGCTGAGATTGTATTCTAAAAGTTTCATCACAATGTATCTGTGTGTGTGTTATGTATGGCGTGTTTATTTTACATTACTATATCGATTATAGACTAAAGTACTCATTCGATTCTTTTAAAAAATTTCAAATATGTTTATCTAATACTCTCTTAGACCCCATTAGATTTTGAAGGATATCTGAATAGTGTTTTTCAATTTTTTTAACTGTCAAATATTTCAAAGTGACCCCAAGCTCAAGAAACTTAAAATTTGAAAAATTTATTTTCATATTGATAAAAAGGCACATCACTTTCATAAAATGGCATTGAAGAGTTAAAAAAGTTTTCATTATAAAATATTGAAATAATAAAAAAATTAAACAATATCATTTCATGAAAATGCTGAATATTTTCCATACAAAATTTGAATACCTACTTTATAGAATGACTTGTTAGTGAGGAGTTTAGCGTTGGCCACAACCCACTCGTTTTGTTATGTAAATCTTTATATATATATATATATATATATATATATATATATATATATATATATATATATATATATATATATATATATATATATATATATATATATATATATATATATATATATATATATATATATATATATATATATATATATATATATATATATATATATATATATATATATATATATATATATATATATATATATATATATATATATATATATATATATATATATATATATATATATATATATATATATTTTTTTTTATTTTTTATTTATTTATTTTTCACACCTTTATCACAAAGACTATTATGAAGATTACTGCTGCCCAACTAGGTAACCCTGTTCTAGGGCTAGCAGTTTACAATTTTACCAAGCCAAATATTTGACATTTTGGTTATACATAGTTACATAGAGCGGACACCAGACATCACAACACAGTAAATTACAATATTACATAGTTACCAATATCTTAAACACAAAAGTATAAACTGATACAGTAAATTTTGATATGTTATTATTCTAATATTATTTCTACCATAATATGCACACCCGTTGTTGTCATTTATGTTATATATATATGTTATATTTGATGTTTTCACGGGTGAAATATGTTATAATATTTTTATCTCGGTTTTCCCGTGTCAGTAGGTCTTGACTAAGACCATTTGTCTTCCGACGTTTCGCCTGAATATCACCAGGCATTTTCAAGGACTTAACGAAAAGCACGCGCGCGACACACGTCTACTCACACTGAAAGCTCACCGTCATATATATATATATATATATATATATATATATATATATATATATATATATATATATATATATATATATATATATATATATATATATATATATATATATATATATATATATATATATATATATATATATATATATATATATATATATATATATATATATATATATATATATATATATATATATATATATATATATATATATATATATGTTATAATATTTTTATCTCGGTATTCCCGTGTCAGTAGGTCTTGACTAAGACCATTTGTCTTCCGACGTTTCGCCTGAATATCACCAGGCATTTTCAAGGACTTAACGAAAAGCACGCGCGCGACACACGTCTACTCACACTGAAAGCTCACCGTCAAGTGACTCGTAGCGTATATTATTACCAACGAACACGACAGCAGGTGGGCGTGTCACAAGGAGCCAATCACGTCGCGCTAACAATATTTGACATAAGCGGCCATCTTGTACGCTACGAGTCACTTGACGGTGAGCTTTCAGTGTGAGTAGACGTGTGTCGCGCGCGTGCTTTTCGTTAAGTCCTTGAAAATGCCTGGTGATATTCAGGCGAAACGTCGGAAGACAAATGGTCTTAGTCAAGACCTACTGACACGGGAATACCGAGATAAAAATATTATAACATATTTCACCCGTGAAAACATCAAATATAACATATATATATATATATATATATATATATATATATATATATATATATATATATATATATATATATATATATATATATATATATATATATATATATATATATATATATATATATATATATATATATATATATATATATATATATATATATATATATATATATATATGTTTTTTTTTAATCTTGACATTTAACATTTAAGTATTGTGATGACCTTATTGCCATAGAAGACATTGTTTTGTACATTTAACACATTAGCTCTGACTGAATGGAAGAAATTGACTATTGGGAATCAATCTAGTGTAAAAATTATATATAGAGAAAGTTAGAAAAAAATTTATGTAATGAATCATGAATATGATATGGCAAAATGTTAAATATCAAACGTTCACAAACCCACATATCGATACATTCAAATTAATATCAACTTACAAACAATTTACACCTGACTAATCTCGCTTATTACAATTTTAATTTATTATATTTAGAACACTAAAGGTTAGACCAACCCTCCCAAGAAATCACCTTTGACCTTTGCAAGGGATGCTGTGGTACACAGATATACAGCGAAGGAAATAATCAAAAAAATATCCTTTCGACATTCTCGTGATAATAAAATCTTATTATTTATCTTAGATTATATATGATATTACTTATGATGTCAGTTACTGGAATTATTTCAAAAACATTAAGTCGTAATTTAGATATCCTAAATTAAAAAAAATATATATTTTAAATACTTTTAGAATAACTAAAGAGTTTTCAAATAAAAATCAGAGATTTATACGCAGTATAGGAACCCCATCAGGGCCAAAGTCTTCGATGTTTAAAAGTAGGTATCTGGACGAACGAATATTTTTATTATTGCATATGCGCAAACATTGGATTTTTTTCCCTGTCGGGAGTCAAAGATATTTTTTAACAGATTTTTAATTATCTCAATAGAGACGAAGTTGGAATATTTACTGTAGGAGAACCGGGAAATCAAGGCACCTACGGGGCTTACGACCTGTCATCGGCTGGTTTACGTGATCACTTTATGCGCTTGCGCAACGTTCACCAATTATGCCTTTTTAATGAGATCCCTATCAATTCAATTTTGAAAGTTCTATATATTGCGCCTTCATTTCCCGGTATTCATATAATATTCTATACTAAAATTCTCCTAAAAATGACCAGGCATTTGCGCATGTCTCCGCCCATTAGGCGTACTTATCCCCGCTTTACAACAATTTCTATTCAACCTTCAAGCAACGGCGTAAATAAATGGGGTAAAAAAACCCAAGTGAATTTTTTAAAGTGTTTTTATTTTTAAACAATATTTTTCACTATATCCACAGTTTTCGCAGGCGCCACCTCATCCATTTTTTTTTTATTTTAATAGTAAAAATTTGGCACAATGTTTATTAAAAAACAATTTATTTTAATAAATATGATAAAATATTTATATTAATGAGCAATTTATAACCTACAGCATAACACCTTTTATTTCTCTTAACTGGCGAAAGTGACGAACTTGGGGTAATATTTTCCATGTTGCTATTACACTGTTAAAAACTACACTGGGGATGCCGACTGACTTAACTTATACATTATTACCTGTGATTAGTTGACCGTTTATTGCAGTGGGCGGTACCTGCGCAAAGGGCGTCTAAAAACGGTTCTTAGTTGGTCGCTCTTAGGAGAATTTTACTGTAACTGCATCTCTATTGAGATATTAATTTGTCTCAAAGTGCCGTTTTATGCTACAAAATCATTTCATGGCCTTTCTTCTTCTTCTTTGATGGCGCTACAGCCCAAATCGAGCCTTGGCCTCCTTCAACAAGCGCTTCCAACCTCTTCTATCCTCAGCCGCCGTTCTTCAGTTATTTCATGACCTTTAATTTTATAATATTTTTTTAGATGGGTCGATGGCAGAGCGGTTAGCACATTGGGTTAGTAATCCAGTGGTCGCGAGTTCGAACCCTTCCTCGACCGATTTCGTTCACCTATAGCACAAGCATTTATGCTTATTTTAGGGAAAGTAGGAAGATGTATATGTACTTGTTTAACAAGGACATAATCATTTTTTTCTATTTTTCATATTTATATTATATTATTTTTTAATATTGCTCGTCGGCCTTCATGGATTAGTTTGATACATGTCTGACTCATTGGCCCTGAGTCAAATTGAAAACGCTGTTCGTTATCGCCAAGCGCTATTTTTTTTTTGTATGTGATTTGACGTTTGTTGTAGAAATTTTTTCTACAATAACAAACAACAAACGTCAAATCCCATACAAAAAAAATTAGCGCTTGGCGATAACGAACAGCGTTTTCAATTTGACTTGGGGGCATCATCTAAAGGTCCCGGATTCAATTCAAATATAAATTTAACTCTGCAATTGTGCGTGTTAAATTTATATTTAATAGTACTTGTAAGTTATCCGAGAAGCGATACAAAAAAAAAACATTTTATGTACCAGAAGAAAACCTACATAATACTGAAAGTTTATAAAGACTGATAACTAGATTCTCTGGAAAAAGAAATACATTATGTGAAGACTCAAGGTGAAAATTAAAAGTTCGTATAATGCTTCCGTATAATTCCGTATAGTGGTGGGAACAATCAAAAACGTATTATCATCATTTGAAGAAGATCTTGAGAGAGAATGAATGAGATGGTTAAGTTGTAAGAATGGCCTCTCCCAGAGCGAGATAATGTCAACAGTTAAATCTTCAAGAGGAGAGAGACATCTGGTGAGGATGCCACAAAGGAGAATTGAGAAGAAAGAGAATAAACCCTCAAGGAGATAACGCAAACCTACTATTTTGTATTATGAAAACAGCAACCTCCCATAACGCATGAATTAAGGCGTACATCAAAAAAAATTTTTTTTAACCATTTTCGTCGATCACTACAAACGTTTGTACCTACAACATTTCAGTATAAAGTAACGAATAAAATACAACAAAGCATTTTTCCACAAATTCTTGCTATATTTTATTCGTTAATTTTAAAATGGATTTTTAAACTGTCAATACAAAAAAGACAAAATTATTACATTGTATTCTGTTTATTCATATACCTACTAAATATTTTTCTCAACAGATAAAAATAATGAAAATACATATTTAAGCTAAATGATTATTAAACGTTAACTCAAATAACTATAAAAATGACAAAACAGTAAATGAAGATAAAAGAATAAGAAAAAACAGAGAACAGGATGCAGATAGACATGAACCACAACACGAAAACAGAGAACAGGATGCAGATAGACATGAACCACAACACGAAAACAGAGAACAGGATGCAGATAGACATGAACCACAACACGAAAACAGAGAACAGGATGCAGATAGACATGAACCACAACACGAAAACAGAGAACAGGATGCAGATAGACATGAACCACAACACGAAAACAGAGAACAGGATGCAGATAGACATGAACCACAACACGAAAAATACATAAAAGCAATACTTTAAACACTTACTTTAAATTTACAAAAAAATAAACACGGTGTGACAAAACTGTTCAAACAAACATTATTATTTGATATTGATTCAGTGAAGTTAAAAATTGAATATAAAAAACCAGAAAAATACATGTTAATACAAACATAATTATGCATGAGTACACTTGAATTAAACACCTTAACCGAAAAGCATTTCTTGATTTCCCGTTGTATCGTGAGGCAAGGATTTACTATTGCATTGATTCACTCGAAAACAGACGTACTGTATCTGATATGATGCTTCTCCACAATATTATTAATAATATAATTGATTCTCCTGCTCTCTTAAATTATATATCTTTCAACATCCCTACCTACACCTGTAGAACTAGACACACTCCTCTTTTCCGTCTTACCACTCAACACACCAACTATGCTCAACATGCAACAATCTACACCATAATCTGTAATACATATAATAGGCGTTTCCAAGAGATTGACATATTGCCCCCAAGTCAAATTGAAAACGCTGTTCGTTTTCGCCAAGCGCTAATTTTTTTTGTATGGGATTTGACGTTTGTTGTTTGTTATTGTAGAAAAAATTTCTACAACAAACGTCAAATCCCATACAAAAAAAATTAGCGCTTGGCGAAAACGAACAGCGTTTTCAATTTGACTTGGGGGCATTCTTACTTAGCGCCCCCACATTTAAAAAATATATCAAACTTAAAATTTCATCCTCATAATCAAATTTAACATTTAATATACTGACACATTTATATATGCAATTTCACACATCATTCACACAATATCTCACCATAATATGTAACCATTCCTAATGTATCTTAATACACTACAATAACTTCAGCGACAACCTGTAAGTGGCTTTATTATTAATCAAATAATCTTTATGTTATATAATTTATTATATGCTGTATGTTGTCCTCTAAATAAAATGAATGAATTATTATAAACAAATGTTTAATAGTTATTCGTTTTACTAAATTTAGTATGCAAACGCGACTCCTATTCGCCGGTATCGATCTATGCCAAGCGTCGTCAGAATGGATTTCTGACCATTCTGAAGATTTTCGGCATAGAGCGATACCTTTGAATTTGAGTCGCGTTAGTTGATTAAAATTAATACAACGTAAAATTAAATAGGTAGGTACTTAAAATATTTTTTCATAATATTTTTTATGAATTTTTGGAGATCTATCATGTGGCAGTTTCATACATTAAAAAAACACAATAATAAGTGGTTATTTAATTTAGACTACGAATAAAAAAACAGTGAAAATGATATTTTGAAAGATGTAAAAATACGGAATCTGAAAAAAAAATACAAGGATGCTAAGAATTGTTTTTAATTATTTGTATCTACGGCCAGAAAGAAAGTATTTACACAATAATACAAAAAAATACAACAGAAATCAAAAATTGTATTTAAATTACAGAAATAAAAGTTGACAGGAAAAAAGCAATAAAAAAGAAAACAGGAAAACATCGCAAGTAAATTGCTCAATAGAAAAAAAATATGGGGCATGTCAAAAAGATGTTTTAGGTATTATTATTCTTACTTTGTGGCGAATACTACACAATTAATTTATCCAAGATAGCGTGATCTATAAGAATGTGTTATTAAATCTGGATTAGTTTCTAACATCTGACAACACTAAGAAATCATACCAATGAAAAGATAAATAAATAAGGATAATTAAATGAAGCGAACTATAGGATGAAATATTTGATTGGTTATGTAAACAATACGATTCATATTATAGTTTTGATATATTGCACGGAGAAATGCAAAGTATTTCTGTTTCATATTAAAAATCTTCTCTCTCCGCCTTATTTTTTGCTTGCAACTGGGTTTTTATGTGCCCGGTTTTGACGGGCTTTTGCCTTGTATTATAATACAGGTATGTAGGTATATATGATATTGTAAAGAGAGAGAGAATTAACAAGATAGATACATTTGGCTCTCTGACAAAAGACAATTGGCTCCAAGATGAAAAGCCTAAGAAGTTTGAATTTAAATTATGGATTTTTTTAAACAAAACAGTAAAAAAGAAGACTGGATAACTATGTAATTTTCCACAGCTGACAGCGGCGAATGTAGAAATAAAAAAACTTTAAACGAACATTTAGGGGCACAGGAAACGAAAAATAAATTCAAGATTGGAACAAATTTTAGCATAAACTAGCATAGAATTCAGGCCGAGCTATCGAAATTGTGGTGACAACATAGACATCCAATTTCTACCCATATTTTTGATCTCAGTAACATAGACTTCAAATTTCTACTCATACATATATTTGATCTCAGTAACGTAGACATCCAATTTCTACTCATATTTGATCTCAGTAACTTAGACTTCAAATTTCTACTCATACATATATTTGATCTCAGTAACTTAGACATCCAATTTGTACTCAAATTTCATCTCAGCAACTTAGACTTCAAATTTCTACTCATACATATATTTGATCTAAGTAACTTAGACATCCAATTTCTACACATATTTATCTCAGCAACTTAGACTTGAAATTTCTACTCAAACATATATTTGATCTCAGCAACACAAGACATTCAATTAATACTCATATTTTTTTATTTCCGGTTTCCTGTGAGACACCGGCGTGTGTGTGAGTGTATAAACGTATGTGTCGTGCGTTCTTTTATAAGATAATTCACACCAGCACACCCGTCGCCGGTTACCCTAAATTGTGGGATATTCCGTGATGGTATAGTGGAGTCTAACGTTTTTCTCGATTAGTCTAAAATTACTGTCAGCCTTGCTCGGTCAAAATTAAACGATTGATATTCAAAGGCGTCTGTTGGGCGGTTTCTACCAACTGTAGTGATTCATAATAATCTTCCGTAGTGAATATAAAAAAAAAATCACGCTTCATAGGTACTGACGCGTTAAAATAGCAATTTTCAACACTTTGAAGACCAGTATCTTCGAAACCCACCAGTACTGAGGTTTCATATTAACCAATCATAGGTAGCCACCTGCTACGCCTTCCATATACAAAAAAATCCTTTGTACTATGACAAGTCCTATCATCACCTAATTTATTGATGCCGTACAAAAACTTTGAAAACCTCTGATATTTGGATGTTTTTTTTAATCCGGACACCCCTGGAAAAAAGTTTGAATTTTCATTTGTTTAATCATTTATACAGCTTGTTTGCGATATAAAAATAAAAATAAAATAAAAATATAAACTACAGCGTAACAAGTAAAATTATACACTCTTTTCATTTAAAGTCCCCCCTGCCCCCCCAGACAACGTGTCATTTAGCTCAAGAAAAGAAACAAACATTTAGCTCAAGAAAGTTATTTTTACTTCATTAATCAAACGGCCCTTTTTCCCGACACTTTTTGAAAACACCTTCCGGACGCCCTCTCAACTAGGACGAATCCGGACGGATGGCAGCCCTGAATTATGGCGCTAGTCTTATAAGTAGTATCTCCGGTTCTTAACGAGACGATGTAGGTATGTTGAGGGAATAATAAATTATACGACAGGATAATCAAATATCTTTACATAAACAGAAAATCATCATTGTTTTTTTTAATACTAAATCTAGGTTAACTAGAAATTTATACAGTTTGAAGGTTATGAGCGATTTCGTAAACATATTTTTTTATATTCTTCAAATAAAATTATACATTTTTCCAGAGTTCAGTATAAAAGCTTTGTTTTAATATTCCAACTGTCGATTCGTTCATGAGAATTCAATTCTCTTAATGAATCGACATTATTAAGTCAAGATGCGTGTACGAAGGAAAATTTTGTATGGCGTAGTGGACTTTTGGCATGCTAATAACACCAACTAGAGGCCTCGCAGCATATATGTTCCCATACATGGATTTACTCAGAATTCGGAGTAGAACATTTTATGTGAGTTGTGTGTGTGTCTGTGTGTGTGTGTCCCCTTATAACTTTTGATCCGCTCAATTTACAGAGCCCAAATTTTCAGAATATATAGACAGTTATAGGCCTACAAAACTTTTGTACTCAGAATTGTGAATTTTTGTTTCAGTCAGGGGTTATCAACTTTTAATTTTTACTTTATTTTTCCATATATCTCAGAAACCATAAAAGCTAGAATGCTGAAAATTGGTATGAACATAGAAAAATATAAAATCTCAAATTGGTTTTTTTTTTAAATTCCAGGGTTTCTCAAACATTTTTTATTAAGAAAAAATTTTTATTATGAAAAATTTGTGAGTTTAACTGCTTATATTTCATATTTTTTAAAAATATCGAAAAAAGCCGAAACACCCTACTAGATAATTTAATTTTCTATAAAAAAATATTCACTTTGTAGTAGTACATCTCAAATTTTTTTTAACAATTTTTATAAAAATTGAATTTAGTGACGACATCGCTTCATACGATATGTATGGTAATCACCTATACACAATATCAAAGAAGACTTAATAGTTTGATACTTCTCAAACATACAATATATACCATCTCCAAACATACAATATATACCATCATGCTGTTTTCATATTCCGGGTAGGAAAAAAGACTGACCTCCATACTATCCTATCTTGACTACCAAGGTACATGTGTTGTATAGAAAACCAAATATCATAAAATAATAAATAATTTGTATTTATGGGTTTGGTACATATTCTTCAACTATACATACTATCGCTGTCGACAGTTGGATCTCATGTGTTACATGCAACTAGTTCTACAAAAAAGTTTTCTTAATTTTACGTCTTACAATTTTTACGTGATATTTATATTTAGTTATTCGACTGAAAAAATATAAAGGTATTTCCATTAAAATTTGTTGAATTATATCACAATATGTATTACAGCTGTCGAATTGTTCAAGAAAATTTATTTCTCTAAGCAGAGCAACAAAGTTTTTTAGCCAAGATCCACGAGATTTTGTATGACCCAGCGGCCTTACTCTCCACTGTAAATCTGTTCTGCCCCCCTAGACAACGTGTCATTTAGCTCAAGAAAAGTATCAAGAAAAGATAACGCAATGTATGGAAGTGACAGATGCCAGTCACGTGACAACTGTCACTTCCATACATTGAGTTATCTTTTCTTTAGCTAAACGACATGTTGTCTAAGGGGCTGATTCGCAAAGAACCTACCTTTGTAACGGAAATAATAATGGTAAGTATGTTTTAATAGGAATAGTCGATAATTTGAATGTATGCAGGACACAGGTACGAGGCATGCCTTTTAAGTTTTGTCGTTTGAAGAAAATAACACTACTTTAATCTTATAGTATCTTTTATTGTTTTTCAAAGTATTCACCACGTAGTTTAATACACTTTTACATTCGCTCGAACCAATTATTAAAACATTTATTCCAATATGGTTGTCTTGAAAGCGTCGACTGCTTCTTCACTGGACTGGAACCTTTGACCGCGAAGATTTTTCTTAATTTTAGGAAATGTAAAGAAATCGTTATGGCTTAGGTCAGGACTGTATGGAGGATGGTCAAGAATTTCTACGTTTTCCTGTTTCAAATACTGAATAGTTTGACGAGCGCTGTGAGAGCTTGCCTTATCATGGTGTAGGATGATGCGTCGCTTTGGGTTAGATTTCCGAAGTTCGACGATGACTTGTGGTAAACAAACTGTCCTATACCACTCAGCATTAACCGTTCTATGATCTTCAAGTGCAATTATCGCAACATGACCGGTTTTCGCAACGAACGTAGCCACCATCTTCTTTGAAGTGATTCGAGAGCGAACAACTTCAGTCGGCTTTGGCTATTCTCGGAAGACCCAGACTGTAGATTGTTGTATTAAATCAGGATCGTAAGATTCAAAACGACGCAATGCCCCCAAGTCAAATTGAAAACGCTGTTCGTTATCGCCAAGCGCTAATTTTTTTTTGTATGGGATTTGACGTTTGTTGTTTGTTATTGTAGAAAAAATTTCTACAACAAACGTTAAATCACATACAAAAAAAAATAGCGCTTGGCGATAACGAACAGCGTTTTCAATTTGACTCAGGGCCAATGTCTAAACAATAGCATTAATCCTAATACTTTCAATTGTTTTGAGATTCTAAATTCAAACAAATTTGAATATCAAACAGTTCCAAATTCAAAGCTGCCGGTAAATATGTAAACGACAGAACTTACACAGGCATGCCTAGTAGGTAAGTTTAGCTAAATGAAAATTAGAAATTGGGATCGAATTCGAGTTTCAAGAGTAAGGCTCTGGTCAATATTTTCCATGGTTTTTCAACGTTGAAGTTAAAAAACACCAACTTGGTGGATTCGCAGCATTCGGAGTAGAACATTTAGTGGTCTGTGTGTCCGTCCCCCTTTTATAACTTTTATTCCGCTCAATTTACAGAGCCCAAAATTTCAAAATATATAGATAGTTAATAGGCCTACAAAACTTTTATACTCATAATATTGAATTTTTGTTTCAGTCAGGGGTTATCAACTATTGAATTTTTACTTTATTTTTCCATATATCTCAAAAACCATATATAGACAAATACAAAATATCAACAAAAAAAAAATCAAAAAAATTCCAGATATTGCTCAAGCATTTATGCTTATGCGTAACAACGACATATTCATTTAAAAAAAAAAAAATAGGTAGTAAAAATTATTTTCATACTACATACACTCATTTTTCGGTTAAGTTAAGATTGATTCCTGTGCTGTGCTGATAACTCTCGTTGTTTGGAAGGTATTGCCATTTGGCAATGAACTGGTCCCTTGCACGGGGTGTAAAGAAATCTGTTTACTGAGATACCTAGCTGCGGGTTATGTAGGTACTTACATATTATTGAATATAACATCAAAAGAGACGGTTTATCACGTTATCCATAAATAACTAATCTCTAATTTCTTTTTGCGTGACTACATCGTCATAGTTCTTCCTGCCATGGATGTATTAGGTATATGGTATTATTATAGCCTCAGTTCCGTACCTGGCCGTACATTGACAGAGGTCATGTTGTGTCTTCTTGTATATTTGATGAAAAATATACCCTTGAGAGCTCCCAGGATAAATTCAATAATATAATATTATGTGATAATTCAATAATATAATATCTAGCTGTGAGGCACCGGCTTAGAATAGTGCTTCCACTCTTTTCTATTACTGTTTTCGAGTGTCCCGTAAGAGCCGGGTAATCGAAAATACAACAGGCAACAATAACATCTGAAATAGTTCAGCAATGAGGTTCACCACCCATTCTGAATGTAGTGCCTTTTTAGGTGAGACGAGACTGGTGTGTGGGTATACACATATGTGTTGTGCTCCCTTTTATAAGGCAATGCACACCCGCACACCTTTCGCTGGTTACCCCACATTGTGGGATAGCCGTGATGGTATGAATGAATGAATGAATGAATATTATGTAAGTCATGTTATTATTTGATAGTATTTATTTAAATTTGAATTAAGTATTCTATGAAATTTTTAAAATAGAATAAAAGAATAACACAGATACATATATCAAAATGTATATGAATATTATAACAAAATATTGTAAAAATATATAAAAAGTAATTGAGTGTGAAATATTAACTTAAAATGTTCTTTCTCTTTTAGGTACTTATGCTTTTTAGTTATGTTTATAAAGTTATGTATGTATATAAAATAAAAATACGTATGCTATATAAAATAATGTAATTAATAAAATGTGTTATTTGTTTTTTAGAGCACTTCATTTCAGTTTTATTTAACACATTATATACATAACCACCCATCAATCTTATAGGTAGTTACCGGCTAATAATAATCTTATAGTTACCGGCTAATAATAATCTTATATTCATCGGCTAATAATAATCTTATAGTTACCGGCTAATAATAATCTTATATTTATCGGCTAATAATAATCTTATAGTTATCGGCTAGTAAAAATCTTATAGTAATCTCCGAATTATAGTTATCGGCGAATAACAATCTTATAGGTATCGGCGAATAACAATCTTATAGTTATCGGCTAATAAAAATCTTATAGTTATAGGCTAATAACAATCTTATAGTTATCGACTAATAACAATCTTATAGTTATCGGTTGTGCAGGGCGCGAATTTTTTTTTGCTGGTATATATGCAAACCACTTTTCAATTTACTTGCCGGAAACTATAGGTACTATCGATTATTTTTTTACTATATAGGTACAAGCACACGAACACGCCATGTCCCGTACGCTGTAGATTTGTTTCCTACACATTCATGCTTCTTCGATTATTCAAGCTTCTTATATTTACTTCCTTCTTTCAATAATAAATCATCGATGGTCGTGCCATTCATTTTTGGGGATTTCCTGATATAATAATAATTTATAAAGCGCCGTTTAGTGATACAAGATCACTCCAAGGGCGCTATATATTATGTTATTGGCTCTACCAAACAAGGCATAAGTAGTCTACCGAAAGTGTCAATGCTCCGAGCTCCAGTCCGAGGGCAAATAATTTCATTTAAAGGGCCGCTCACACTGAAATTACGATCATCTCTTCAGCTTTGCTTTTATGTCTCTTACACTTTTGAACATCTTTTTGGTCGACCGTTCCTCGTTCATTCTCTCAATAAGTCCAAACCACTTGAAGGCATTGGCACATTTTTATAATTTATCATTATGTTACATACTATTTTAAATGATCTACGACATTAAATAAACTATGATGCGTTTTTGCCACGTCCAGTTTCCAGTTTTCATTAGCATATGTCACTAAACTAAACTAGGCATTATAAAATTTATTTTATTTTTATTTATTTATTTAAATCCACAATAATCATACAAAAAAATTACAAGAATACAACAGTGAAACATAGCACAACAAATTTTTTGAAAAATTGACAATTTAGTATAACATGTTGGCACTGACAAAAAGAATACAATCTAAATATACAAAAATATTACTTATTAAAATCATGCAACCGGTTTCGGAACGAACCGTTCCCTCTTCAGGCTAATTTTCAACTGCATACATTCAATAAATAATGTGGGTTTATACAATGTTATTAAAAATATAGCTATTTTTTTTAAGTGTACCACAAACTTAATTTTTCGATATTTGTGAATAGACAGATCCAATAATAAGAATAGCTTGTGACGGTTTATTATCATTTATAAAAGGAATGATTCAAATTCCAAAACATAATGTAATCTCTGCACAGATTAATGTGTTATCCGATAGATTATATACTATGCTAAATCGTTAATCGCTGGTAACGAGGATGTTTGATACGTTATTTTAAAACCGCGAAAAATATTAGATAAATAATTGCCAACCTACGCAAAATAAACTATTTGGTCAAACGAAAATACATTAAGGAAGCAAAAAACATAATGTAAACAGTTTTGATATATCGATGTAAAGTTGTAAGGGAATCATGATGACATGTGTTTACTTTCCGTCAAAATATTTATAAAAATAGGTACCTACACGTAACGAAGAAATGAAATTTCGAAGAATAAAAGTAGGCAATAAATAAACCTACTAAATATTTATACAATTTTGTCGATAAAACTTGCTGTTCATCAATTAAAAAATAATAAATAAGACAAATTGATTTAGTTTGTCGACGGACATTTCT
Source organism: Molanna angustata (assembly GCA_963576475.1). NCBI lineage: Eukaryota > Metazoa > Arthropoda > Insecta > Trichoptera > Molannidae > Molanna > Molanna angustata. The sequence continues at coordinate 32,381,778 of OY754978.1, forward strand.
ATGTGGAACTTGACGAAGCATATTTATTATTTTTTCAAACAAATAATAATATGCTTTCAAAATATAAGCGGAAAAATATATTATTCAATGCCGATGATCACACTTAACCTACGAGAGGATGTTAGGATTTTAGACTTCCAAAAACGAGATTAACAAGTACTCAAAATTGTTTATACCATAAAGGTCTCAAAATACACAATAGTTTGCCATTAAACATAAAAGAAAACACAAATCTTGCAACATTTCGTAGGCTAGGTGCTGAGCACATAGTTAAAAAATATTAATGTTCTCCATACTTTACCATTGTTTTAATAATTTAGTGTCATACTCTGAACCATAATTTATTATTGTATCAAAAAAAAAATATATACTTTTTGTTTACACTAGATGCATTAATTTTGTATTTTTTAAGTCAAAATAAAAGTTCCTATTATTATTGAAAATAAAACACTAAAATTATTATCGTGTCACTTTGTTTTTTGTTTCAGTCAGGGGTCTGTGTGTCCGTCCCCCCTTTGAAACTTTTGATCCGCTCAATTTACAGAGCCGAAAATTTCAGAACATATAGATAATTATAGGCCTACAAAACTTTTATACTCATAATTTTGAATTTTTGTTTCAATCAGGGGTTATCAATTTTTGAAATTTTACTTTATTTTTTCATATATCTCAAAAACCACATAAGCTAGAACGCTGAAAATTACTATAAATATAGACAAACACAAAATCTCAAATTTGTTATTTCAAAAAAATTCCAGAAATTCTCAAACATTTTTTAATAAGAAAAATGTTTTTTTTGATAAATTTTTGTGTTTAACTGCCTATATTTCCAAAGTTTTCAAAAATTTAGAAAAAAACGAAACACCCCAACTAGATCATTTAATTTTCTATAAAAAATATGAACATTGTAGCAGTAGGTACATCTCAAACATTTTTAAAAATTGAATTTAGTGACAACATTTCATACAAGTTGTAAGGCAGTAAAAACACTACACAATATCTCACTCAATAGTACATTATGATACCTACATAATCTCCAAACATACATCTTGCCGTTTTCATATTCTAGGTAGGAAAAACAGACTTACCTCCATACTATCCTATCCTGACATACATGCCTACATGTTTGATATAGAAAACAAAATATCTTTAAATATTTATTAATTTGTGTTTAAGACGTTTCTACATATAGTTTGGTATGTAGGTATTCTTCAATTATGCATACTATCGCCATCGACAGTTGGATCTCATGTGTTACATGCAACTAGTTATATTACGCATAAATTTTTTTTTTTTTTTTTAATTTTTTTATTTGTAACATAAGAAATAATATACAGGTACACATCAAAGTTTAACAATACAAATACTAGTTAAAATACGCTACGTTAAAATATTACGCATAATAAATACTAGTTAAATAAAATATTGTATTATTTTCATGCATGTGTTTTAAAAAAAACATTGTAATAACAATAAATGAATAAATAAATAACTTTGTATTTTGTCCACAATAGAATCATTGTAATAACAAGTTACCTGGTAATATCTCGTTTAATATCATTGGTTTAGCAATCATTTGAATCCAAAGTATTACTTGATTCGGGTTTTCACTTTTACACAGATATTCACTTCACAATTTTCACCAATATAATTGTCATTTTTAAAGATTTTATATACTAATACTAATTACGAGTATTTACTTTACACTTTGATACACGAAAGTGCAATATACTAATAAAAAAATGTCCTTAAAAAAGATAAACATTGGTAAGTTATCGCAAATAAATGTTTCAGAAAGGTTTAGATATCACAAAACGATTTAGTAATAAACCAAACAGCACTCGCGTATATATTTCGTCAAAATGATATATCACATGGTCGAGTATATTAATAAGTTTTATCACATCAAACGAGAATTATTTAAATTGAGAAAATTACTGTGAAATGTCTAACGATAAATCAGTGGAACACCTCACAAATTGCCAGGAAGGTTCATAATGTATTTTCTAAAATTATCTGGTTTTTTTTTTAATTTCGATATCAGCAATCGACAGGAGTACAAAAAAATCCACAAGTGAACGATCGCCGTTTAGAATCGCCGAAAGAGTGACGACTAAATTCGTGAGCGCGGGTCCGACGGAAATGTTTAAAACAACACTGACTAACACAAATATTTACACAAAACAAAACCGGCGCATTATAAACAACGCGAGCGCGAGTTCCGCTGATTATTTGCCAAACAGTATATTTGGACTAATCGCGAATTGGTCAGACGGAAAACGCGGAGAAACTGATATTGGGTAAACAGCGTGAAGTAATCAGGACGCAATAACAAATATAACAAAATATGACAAAATATAACAAATAAATGAACGCAATGTCAAAAAAATGTAAAGCAGTATACTTGGATTAGTCGCGAGACGGTCAGAGGGAATACGCGGAAGAACTGATATTGGGTAAACAGCGTGCGGTAATCAGGACGTAATAACAAATAATATAACAAAATATGACCTCAATGACACAAAAAAATCTTGACCACTATCCTGTGTGGTTTCAGCGATAACACTACATACTCACAACACAGAACTGACAAGTTACCTACAGACAAATACATATTATAGGTACATTTGCCGCACAGAGTTATAGGTATGTACTTATCTATTATGCACCTGACGCTGAAAACTTCAGGGACGGATTCGCTTGATACAAATTTATTTATTGAGAATGTTAACCCGGGTCAACACATTTAGTTGGATATATTTACTCAGGCGTATAAAAGAGAGTTGATTGACATAAGACTATCACTTCCAACCACATTCCAAACTATTTGAAATCTTGTGTCTATTCGGTGCAGTAAATTAATGTAACTTTTCAATGAATAAAACTTTAAAAAATATACAGACTGATCACGACAATTAGGAATTAAATACAATGGGGTGGTGTGGTTGAACCAACTTGAACAGATTTGAGACTGGCAACTGAATATAATGAATTACATACATACATACATATCATCACGCCATGTCCCTTACGGGGTAAGCAGAGAGGATCGAGCGCCATACTTCTCTATTTTTGCACACATTTCTGGCTTCCTTTACATCCATGCATCGTCTCATACATGCTCGTCGATTGTTCAAACTTTTTATGTTTCCTTCTTTCAAAATATCATTCACATGGTCATGCCATCCCTTTCTGGGGCGACCTCTGCTATTCACTCCATCTCTTGCACCCATGTATATTTTTTTGGTCAGTCGTTCATCGTTCATTCTTTCTATATGTCCAAACCACCTTAAAGCATTCACTTTCATTTTACATAAATAATATCCTTCTTTATCTAGCATTCTCTCCTTATGTCCTCATATTTTATTCTATCATATATCGTTCAATTACATACTCTTCCTAGTGATCTCATTTCTACAGCATTTATTCTACTTTCATGTGTCTTTTGCCAGGTCCATGTTTCACTAGCAAACGTCAAAGTAGGCACCACAATTGCATTGTGTACTGCAATTTTGGCTTCCTTTGAGATGCTTGGATCGGATATTACTGGTCTGAGTGCTCCGTTTATTCTATTCCCTGACATAACTCTTCTTTCAATATCTTTATCGGGTTTTCCATTCCGTTCAATAATGAATTCAAAAGAAAAATAAATAGACTGTATTTTTTTAATTTAATTGATTTGTAAATTTTATTTAGAGTTCTTTATGTGTAACTTTTCTGTATGTTTTTACTGTTCTTTTTTTGTTATATAATACAAAAGAAATAAACAAAAAAGTAGACGGCAAGAACATTGTTCATATTAAAAAAAATATATATCAGTATAATTTCTTTGTTTATATACATTACACTTGTGTATTGAGGCGATGTAATGTAATAATTATATCCTTTTATTATTTAAAAAAAAAATAATGATGTGGCGGAATTATGCATGTAAACAATTTCTACCAATCAACCACACTAGTAAATACACAAGCAACAAGTACTTAATTAAATAAAGAAGAAACAGCAATTAACAAAAAAAAAACACAATATCGTTAACAATAAAAACACAAAAGGAAGATATACGATGGGATGAAGGATGGTGGAATAATAGGTGCATATGTGCAATGGGTAGTGTGACACCAAAGGCTGAGAGAATTGTGAATAAGTAAGTGTATATTATGTGGGGTACCTATAAGTATTCAGATTTTAGAATGGTTTTGAGATCGTAAATATAGGCCATGAGAAGAAAGTAGGGCGAATTTCTCCCTGCAGGGGTACTTAGGTGTAAAAAGGTTCTTAATGGTTAGATAAACTAAGGAAAGAACATGTCTTCGTTCACGGATCCTAAGCCACATTAACTGTTTCCTGCTTTCGGATACGTGGTCTTCTTCTTCTTCTGCTTTAGTTAGGACTGTATCCTGTTATTCTCGGAGCCTGCTCTTGTGAAGTGGACGTCCAGCTATCCTTCCATCTTTTGGGTGGTCTTCCAGGGGGTCTGCCATTTGTTATCTCCCCATCCGCTGCCATCCTCACCACTCGATCCGAACCCGCTCTCCCCACATGATCTCTCCAGAATCGTCTTCGTGTTCTTCCCCATCGCACAACATCTTCGACATCACAGATTCTTCTTATCTCCGAGTTCCTTACTCTGTCAAGAAGTGTTACGCCTGCGATGGGTCGTAGAGTCTTCATCTCAGTGGTTCTTAGGAGGTTATTTGTTCTGGCGGTGTCAGCTCTTGTTTCTATGCCGTATGTCATGATCGGCCTTACATACGTGATACGTGGTCGAACTTCTTAATTCTACACACATATCGTATGCAGATATTTTGCAATCTTTCAAGTTTGTCAAGTTGCGTCAAGGTAAGCTTTGTCAGCGTTGTCCAATAGAGGCAACATCGTGTGTTGCGTGAGAGTAATATTGTTTTTTTTTTTTTTGTGGATGGTTGTTTTATAGGGTTTATTCCACCGTGCCGACCGCCGTGGCACAGTTGGTAAGCCGTTGGGTTTCTGTGCTGGCGTCCTGGGTTCGATTCCCAGTAGAGGAGAAATTTATTTAAATTCATTTCTCACGCAAATATTGCTTCTCTGGGCTGGAAACACTGGTTAGTTGGAAGAAATTGCCATACGGCAATAAACTCGCCACCTGCGCAGGGTGCAAGGAAGTGTTCATTTTTTTTTTTTTATTCCATGAAAAGATCGAAAAATCCGTAAGTTTACTCCTTTTATATGATTCAACCACGAAATATTACAATTTATTATCTGACCAAGGTTTCTGACCTTAAAGAAAATGAAATGATTCCATTCTCAAGAAGAACTTTCGGTAAAATAGACGATTAAGTAGTCAAGAGAAACAGACGATGATCTTTAGTTAAAATTAAATTTGATTTTGTGGGAAGATCGTGTTTTTTGTCCAATTTATAATAATATTTAAAGCAGCATTCAGTATCTCTACAGAGAGGTAAAGATTATCAGGTTTGAAATGAATATATATATACATAGTTGGAGGTCGTTACCGTGTGGATGAAAATATTGATATTGAACGCTTATGAATAACCGTCCATATATTCAAAAGCATATCAACTGGCTAATCATTGATAAATTATTATTTTTATTTTATTATATGTAGCTTCTCGGGCAACTAACAGGTGCTATGTCAAATAATTATTTAACACGTTGCCACATTCTAGAGACTTACGATATTTATCGTCTCACAGATCCAGACTGAAAACACAATTAAAAACTGTGTCTCCACCGGGAATCAAACCCGGGACCTTTGGATCAGCAGTCAGATATCTAACCAACAATTATGGACAATCAGTGATGATAACACACATTAATCAAAATCAATAAAATATTTGACTTTAACTTCAAATCCTAAGAAGTATTGTTTGCTAGTTCTGCCCTGAGCATGAATAACACCAGACTGGCAAGACATCCAGTCACCCGACTAAACTATCGGTCGATACATTTTTCCTTCAGTCAAAGGGATACTTCTCAACCAGTCAACTCTACGTACACAGTTCATATGTCACTGGTCACTGTATGTACCTACCTACAAATTTAATATAGGAAAATATCAATATTGCACCCATTTCCACTATCGTAACACATAGGATATTCGGTGGTTTGGTCACATAGAATGAATGAAGAACGACTGATAACGAAAATTTATAGAGCTGAGAAGCAACGAGAGTTAGAGATCGGCCAAGAAAAAAATTGGTACGACTCTGTGAGTAATATTCTAAAAAAAAAGGAAACGTTTGAAATGTAAATAACACAAGCATCTATATCTCGCCCAGCGAAAGAATGCGGATGACATAACCTGTGCACAAACCAATTTTAGTGTAATACTCTAATTTGTATTAACCAATAAAATTAGTTGGCTTTCGACGTTGTGCAGCGAATAACGTGTCTCTTTTTCCCTGACCTTTACATCCATAGATATTTAACAACGCTTTATAAAACTGTCACCCGCATTCTCTTGATTGTCGAATCCTAGGCAAAGATATGTGAATGAGAGTGAGGTGATGGATTCATTCAGACAGAAATATATGGTACTCGGTTCTCTCTGCCATCCCCAATAATAAGGACATGGCGTGAAGGTATGCATGTATGTATGCGTGTGTAATGTATTGAACAAATAGGTAGGTATACTGGTAATTAATGAACTACAGATAAATGTTGATATTTTATTGCAAATATATGAGAACAAAAGTTTCCATATTGAATGTTGATATTTTATTGGGAATACCACAATGGACTGCTAGCTATGAGAACCAAAGAGTCCATATTCAATGATAAATAGATAAATGTTGATATTTTATTGGGAATACCACAATGGACTGCTAGCTATGAGAACCAAAGAGTCCATATTCAATGATAAATAGATAAATGTTGATTTTTTATTGGGAATACCAAAATGGACTGCTATAAGAACCAAAGAATTCATATTCAATGATAAATAGATAAATGTTGATATTTTATTGGGAATACCACAATGGACTGCTATGAGAACCAGAGTCCATATTTAATGATAAATAGATAAATGTTGATATTTTATTGGGAATACCACAATGGACTGCTAGCTATGAGAACCAAAGAGTCCATATTCAATGATAAATAGATAAATGTTGATTTTTTATTGGGAATACCAAAATGGACTGCTATAAGAACCAAAGAATTCATATTCAATGATAAATAGATAAATGTTGATATTTTATTGGGAATACCACAATGGACTGCTATGAGAACCAGAGTCCATATTTAATGATAAATAGATAAATGTTGATATTTTATTGGGAATACCACAATGGACTGCTAGCTATGAGAACCAAAGAGTCCATATTCAATGATAAATAGATAAATGTTGATTTTTTATTGGGAATACCAAAATGGACTGCTATAAGAACCAAAGAATTCATATTCAATGATAAATAGATAAATGTTGATATTTTATTGGGAATACCACAATGGACTGCTATGAGAACCAGAGTCCATATTTAATGATAAATAGATAAATGTTGATATTTTATTGGGAATACCACAATGGACTGCTAGCTATGAGAACCAAAGAGTCCATATTCAATGATAAATAGATAAATGTTGATTTTTTATTGGGAATACCAAAATGGACTGCTATAAGAACCAAAGAATTCATATTCAATGATAAATAGATAAATGTTGATATTTTATTGGGAATACCACAATGGACTGCTATGAGAACCAGAGTCCATATTTAATGATAAATAGATAAATGTTGATATTTTATTGGGAATACCACAATGGACTGCTAGCTATGAGAACCAAAGAGTCCATATTCAATGATAAATAGATAAATGTTGATTTTTTATTGGGAATACCAAAATGGACTGCTATAAGAACCAAAGAATTCATATTCAATGATAAATAGATAAATGTTGATATTTTATTGGGAATACCACAATGGACTGCTATGAGAACCAGAGTCCATATTTAATGATAAATAGATAAATGTTGATATTTTATTGGGAATACCACAATGGACTGCTAGCTATGAGAACCAAAGAGTCCATATTCAATGATAAATAGATAAATGTTGATTTTTTATTGGGAATACCAAAATGGACTGCTATAAGAACCAAAGAATTCATATTCAATGATAAATAGATAAATGTTGATATTTTATTGGGAATACCACAATGGACTGCTATGAGAACCAGAGTCCATATTTAATGATAAATAGATAAATGTTGATATTTTATTGGGAATACCACAATGGACTGCTAGCTATGAGAACCAAAGAGTCCATATTCAATGATAAATAGATAAATGTTGATTTTTTATTGGGAATACCAAAATGGACTGCTATAAGAACCAAAGAATTCATATTCAATGATAAATAGATAAATGTTGATATTTTATTGGGAATACCACAATGGACTGCTATGAGAACCAGAGTCCATATTTAATGATAAATAGATTAATGTTGATATTTTATTGGGAATACCACAATGGACTGCTAGCTATGAGAACCAAAGAGTCCATATTCAATGATAAATAGATAAATGTTGATTTTTTATTGGGAATACCAAAATGGACTGCTATAAGAACCAAAGAATTCATATTCAATGATAAATAGATAAATGTTGATATTTTATTGGGAATACCACAATGGACTGCTATGAGAACCAGAGTCCATATTTAATGATAAATAGATAAATGTTGATATTTTATTGCGAATACCATCATGGACTGCATAATATGCATATATGGGTCGATGGCAGAGCGGTTAGAGCGCTGGGCTAGTAATTCAGTGGTCGCGAGTTCGAATACTGCCTCGACCGATTTAGCACAAGCATTTATTTGCATATTTTACGGAACGTAGGAAGATGTATATGTACTTGTTTAACAAGGACATATTCATTATTGATAAAAAAATATATTGTTTTTATGTAGTAGATTGAAAGTAAAATAAAAATAAAGACGAAAACTATGCTGTAAATAAATAAACTAGTAAACGAGATGTTAAACAATTTCATATTATTACTTTGGTGTAATATGAGCATTAAGTTGCACTATTTACACATAAACTTGACCGATTTCTTGAACATTTTAGAGACACCCGTAAGGAACAAGTGAAAGATTTCACCAAGATATAGAAACTATGGATAATCGCTATCAAGGAAGGTGGGACTACTGATGGTAAAAGAAGCTTCCAGATTTCAGTGACTTATGTAATTGGTTTTGTGACGACTTTTACTTGAATAATTATTACTATTTTGTAAATCTAATAATATTATAGCACTTAAATGTTATATATGTTACAAAATTGAGCTCCTACACAAAAACTAATGTCATATTTGTATTCAGGACAACGAATTCATCAGCTCTAAATAAACCGGCACCAAAATTAGTGTTGTTCTATGTTATCATACATACACACCATGCAAACATACTCATATTGAATGACATGTACATATAATCATAGCTAGATGTAACAGCATTAAAATAAATCGATAAAACCCATGTTGCAAATTCGCATAATATTAATACGCGAAATATTATAGATTTAGACATTATGTTCTGAACGTGATGCGCAACCAATATCTCTCTATCCTGTCCTCCTAGTCTCTCTTCTCTCCTTTCTCTTCCCTTCCCTAGTTATTGTATTTGAGTGTATATGTGTGTACGTAATGTGTATGTATATGTGTGTGATGGTGTGTATGAAGGTGTGTGAATGAATGTTTTTGGCTTGTAAACTGTTATTTGTTTTTATATTATGTTGATGGAATGATTTTTTTTGGCTCTAACACTGTAAAAATAATACTGTATCATTAAACTGTAAATGAGCTGTAGCTTCCCAAAGAAAATAAATAAATAAATGTTAGGTCGGCGTTCGTTGTTAAGTTGGTTAGAAATCTGAAACCTGAGCCAAAGGTCCCAGGTTCGGTTCCCGGCGGAGACAGATTTTGATTGTGTTTTTCAATCTATGTAGATCTTTGAGACGATGAATATCATACAAGTCTCCAGAATGTAGCAACTTATTGATGGATTCGCGTTAAATTAGTATTTGACATAGAGAAACATAAAAATAAATAGTATAAATAGTTAGTAATCCAGTAGTCGCGAGTTCGAATCCTACCACGACCGATTTCGTTATGCTTAGTTAAGGGAATGTATGTATCTATTAAACAGCCCATTCACGATCGTGCCATTCGGCGTCGTTCCATATGGACCGGCTCCATTTGGAGCATTGTAAAATTTTCATCACACTCACGGGCGCGCCAACGAGCCATCGAGCCACCAAAATTAGTATACGCAAGCGGTCGGCGCTTTCGCATTAATATTTCGCATAAGTTCTATTTTTTTTTTAATTTTCAAGTAAAAATGAGTTATAATTCTGATGATGAGTTTTATACAACTGCTATTTAGCGGTTTGTTTATATATAAATAGAAAAAAACAAAGAGAAAATGTTGTATTTTCGCATTCACGAGAGTGTCAAACAGCTCGGCGCAATGAGATGGCGCAATGTACCGCTGGTTTTCACACTCACGAGCATGCCGTGCCGACAGGATGCGCCGCGCCCTTTTCGCGGTAGGTACTACAGAGTTTCGATCGTTTGGAATTCCATTTTGGTGTCAGGCCAATTGGGCTGCGCGAGATTTGACATTCACGAGCGCATTTTGGAGTGATGGCAAGCCATTTGTAAGGATGGCACGATCGTGAATGGGGGCCTTTATACTTGTTACAGGGAAACATTCATTCTAAAAAAAGTACCTATTGATGTATGGGTGTGATAGTATCACGCGCGGCGTGATAGATAGACACGCGTCATATAAATATTTTATTATATAATATACAGTTTGACAGTAGTTGCCGGTCGACCTCAAATAACCATATAAATTATTCTGGACTAGAGAACAGGACGTGGCGCGGCTTTAAATAGCTATTCTGACATAAATTTGTGAATGAGTGCGTAAATTCTGGACAAATACCCAGCTTGTGGTCGAAGGCCCAAGTGATAGCTCTACTAAAGCCCGGAAAAGAGCCAACCGACCCAAAAAACTTTCGCCCAGTATCGTTGCTCTGTCACCTTTATAAAGTTTATGAACGTATTATACTGAATAGAATCGGCCCAATCATAGAGAATAAATTAATAAAAGAACAAGCGGGATTCCGTTCTGGTAAATCATGCACTAGCCAAATTTTAAACCTTTCCCAACATATAGAGAATGGGTTCGAAGAGAAGAAGATAACTGGAACTGTATTCATAGACTTGAGCGCCGCGTATGACACAGTGAACCATAGAATTTTGCTATCAAAGATCTATAGCTTAACAAAAGATTTCAAGCTAGTTAAAATCTGTGAATCAGTCTTGAAAAACCGCAGATTCTATGTGTCACTACAGGGCAATAACAGCCGGTGGAGAATACAGAGGAACGGATTACCACAGGGAAGCGTGCTGGCGCCGACTCTTTTCAACATATATACGAACGACCAACCTATAGGACCAGAAACCCAACATTTTATATATGCCGACGATCAGGCGATAACAGCACAAGGCGACGCATTTGAGGATGTGGAAGGAAAGATATCAAGAATGTTGGTTAGAATGACAAAATACTATAAAGATAACCACCTAAAACCCAATCCAGCAAAAACTCAAGTGTGCTCTTTCCATTTAAGAAACAAAGAAGCTAAAAGAAAGCTTAAAATTGATTGGCAGGGCGTTGAATTGGAGAACTGCGCAGAACCAAAATATCTGGGGGTTAAACTGGATCGAACCCTCTCCTTTAGAACCCATTGCACAGATACACAGAAAAAGGTGGCTGCTAGGAACAACATTATACGGAACCTGGTTGCTTCAAAATGGGGAGCAAGTCCCGACGTGCTCAGAACATCCACGATAGCACTGTCGTACTCCGCTGGCGAGTATGCTTGCCCTGTTTGGTGGCAATCAACGCACGCAAAAAAAGTGGACACTTCCCTAAATGAGGCAAATAGACTCATAACAGGATGCCTTAAACCAACACCCTCAAACAAAATATATGCTCTCAGCGGAATTGCCCCACCAAATATTCGGCGGGAGGTGATAGCACAGGCGGAGAGAAGTAAGCAAATCACTGACCAGAGACATATGCTATATGGACACCAACCACCAATTAGTCGCCTCAAGTCCAGGAGGAGCTTCCTAAATGCAACCAACCCCTTGACAGACACACCCGAGAATGCGAGAAAACGTCTATGGAGGGACTCAGCAAGGGAATCGCAAGGGACTATATTCAACACTCCAATGGAAACCCTACCACCAGGCCATGACCTCCCATGGCCAATATGGAAAACGTTAAACAGGATTAGGACTGGGGTAGGCCGCACAAAGAAGAACCTACAGAGATGGGGAATTATTGAGGACTCGATGTGTGAGTGTGGGCAGGAGCAGAACACCGAGCATCTCCTCGCATGTCCATTGATTCCCGAACAGTGTGACTGGAGAGATTTTGCGGAGCGAGCCCGCCTCGAGGACAAAGTAGTTGGAGTTGTGGCATTTTGGGAGCGAAGGGGGCTGTAGTCTGACCGACACGATAAGAAGAAGAAGACATACAACTAAAAACATACAAAAATTTATACATAATACTTGTCATTTAGAGTAAAAATATACAGAAACAAAATAATACCTATTATACATACATACATACCATCACGCCATGTCCCTTGCGGGGTAGGCAGAGAGAACCGAACGCCACATCTTTCTATCCTGGCACGCATCCCTCGCCTCATCCACATTCATGCATCGTCTCATACATGTTCGTCTATTGCTCACACTTCTAACATTTCCGTCTTTCAAAATTTCGTTCACATGGTCGTGCCATCCCTTTCTTGGGCGTCCCCGACCTCTCATTCCATTCCTTTCCGCTCTGTATATTTTCTTCGTCAGGCGCTCCTCATTCATTCTCCCCATGTGACCAAACCATCTCAATGTGTTCACTTTCATTCTAGTAATGACATCTTTCTTCATCTTACATTATTTCCTTATATCCTCGTTTCTTACACGGTCATACATCGTTCTATTACAAATCCTTCTTAACGATCTCATTTCAACTGCATTTATTCTACTTTCATGCGTCTTCTGCCATGTCCAGGTTTCACTTGCATACGTCAAGGTTGGCACTACGATGGCGTTATGAATGGCAACTTTGGCACATCATTTGATATGTTGCGATCATTCATAATTGGTCTTAGTGCTCCATTCACTCTGTTTCCTGCCATAACTCTTCTTTCGATCTCTTTATTGAGTCGTCCTATTATTAAGTACCTACAATAATAAAAACCGAACCCAACAAAATGCAGGATTCATTTTTTTAAAGAATGAATATGTTCTCGTATTAAGTTCATATGAGTACAAGTCTTTGTACATTCCAGTGAACTAAATTAGTCGTGACAGAAAATTCAAAATTCTGAGTATAAAAGTTTGGTAGGCATGTAACTATCTATATATTCTGAAATTCTGGGTTCTGTGAATTGAGCGGATCAAAAGTTTTAAGGGGGGGGGGGCACACAGACGCACATTAAATGTTCTACTGCGAATTATGAGTAAATCCATATATATAACATTATATACTGCATATGAACATATAGCTCCTGCAAGTCCCTAACTGGAGAGTGGCAACTGAGGATAGAAGAAGTTCTCGATTTGGGCCAGTGAAGATGATTTTCTCGTGATCATCAGATCTTGACCAAACTTATGTGAGACCACTCTAGAGGTACCTAGGTAGGTACCCACATTATAATAAAAAAGGATCATTCAAATCGGACATCGTGATAAAGAATTATCGTTGAACATATAAAAAAAAAAAAAAAAAAACGAGTGGGTTGTGGCCAACGCTAAACTCCTCACTAACAAGACATTCTATAAAGTATTCAAATTTTGTATCGAAAATATTCAGCATTTTCATGAAATGAGTTTGGTAAAGAATTTTTTTAATTTAAATATTTTATTATGAAAACTTGATAAATCTTCAATGCCATTTTATGAAAGTGATCTGCCTTTAACCAATTTGAAAATAAAAATTCAAATTTTAAGTTTCCTAAGCTTGGGGTCACTTTGAAATATTTGATAGTTAAAAAAATAAGAAGCACTACATCCTTCAAAATCTAATGGGGTCTAAATGAGTACCTATTAGATATACAAATTAGCAAAATTTGAAAAGAATCGAATGAGTACTTAAGTCTGTTATCGAAGTATAATAAACATGCCGTACATAGCACACAGCACATAGCACACATACACAGATACATTGTGATGAAACTTTCAGAATACAATCTCAGCATGATACTAGTTGATAATCTGCAATTAAAAAATAGTCTTAAAAATTGCGAAATCATAACTCCCCACTATTATCCCCTTGGGTTAGTGAGGAGTAACAACGTATTGAGGATCTGTTACACCTTTTAACTTCTGTAATGAAATTTAGTAATAGATTTTTAACTTAAGTTAGTTTCAGAGTTTGTGCATTCCCGATAACAATGAACTGCTCCAGCTTGATTCATTTGATATTTTGATAATATTGAAAAAAAAATCTGTAGGTACTTGAATTGTGACTGCTATAAACGTTGCATAATATTCAGGCGTTATTTATATCGTTTTGCTAGTTTTCCAACTGTCGATTTGTTCAGGAGAACTTTGTTCTCTTAACATATCGACAATGTATCAAGCCAGAATACGCGAGAATTGTATGGAGAGGTCTACTTTTTTCACGGCTTTTCCAACTTTGAAGTCAAAAAACACCAACTTAGAGGCTTCGCAGCATATATGTTCCATACACGGATTTACTCAGAATTCGGAGTAGAACATTTCGTGTGTCTGTGTGTGTGTGTGTCTGTGTGTCCGTCCCCCCCTTATAACTTTTGATCCGCTCAATTTACAGAGCCTAAAATTTCAGAATATATAAACAGTTACAGGCCTACAAAACTTTTATACTCGGAATTTTGAATTTTTGTTTCAGTCAGGGGTTATCAACTTTTGAATTTTTATTTTATTTTTCCATATATCTCAGAAACCATAAACGGTAGAACGCTGAAAATTGGTACAAACATAGACAAATACAAAATCTCAAATTAGTTTTTTCAAAAAAATTCCAGGGTTTCTCAAACATTTTTTATTAAGAAAAATATTTTTTTTTATGATAAATTTATGAGTTTAACTGCCTATATTTCCAAAACTTTTACAATTATCGAAAAAAGCCGAAACACCCCAACTAGATAATTTAATTTTCTATAAAAAATATTAACATTGTAGTAGAAGATCTCAATTTTTTTTTAACAATTTTTTTAAAAATTGAATTTAGTGACGACATCGCTTCATACATTTTGTATGGCAGTCGCCTATACACAATATGTAAGAAGACTTAATAGTTTGTTACTTCATCTCCAAACATACATACATACCATCATGCAATTTGCATATTCTGGGAAGGAAAAAGGATCTTCTTCCATACTATCCTATCTTGACATACATACCTACATATGTTGTATAGAAAACAAAATATCTGAAAATATTCAATAATTTGTATCTATGGGTTTATAGTTTGGTACATATTCTTCAACTATACATACTATCGCTATCGACAGTTGGATCTCATGTGTTACATGCAACTAGTTATACCTAATCCAACTGTCGATTTGTTCAGGAGAACTTTGTTCTCTTAACATATCGACAATGTATCAAGCCAGAATACGCGAGAATTGTATGGAGAGGTCTACTTTTTTCACGGCTCTTCCAACTTTGAAGTCAAAAAACACCAACTTAGAGGCTTCGCAGCATATATGTTCCATACACGGATTTACTCAGAATTCGGAGTAGAACATTTCGTGTGTCTGTGTGTGTGTGTGTGTATGTCTGTGTGTGTGTGTGTGTGTGTGTGTGTGTGTGTGTCCCTTATAACTTTTGATCCGCTCAATTTACAGAGCCCAAAATTTCAGAATATATAAATAGTTACAGGACTACAAAACTTTTATACTCGGAATTTTGAATTTTTGTTTCAGTCAGGGGTTATCAACTTTTGAATTTTTTTTTTATTTTTCCCTATATCTCAGAAACCATAAAAGCTAGAACGCTGAAAATTGGTATAAACATAGACAAATACAAAATCTCAAATTATTTTTTTCAAAAAAATTCCAGGTTTTCTCAAACATTTTTTATTAAGAAAAGTATTTTTTTTATGATAAATTTATGAGTTTAACTGCCTATATTTCCATTTTTTTTTAAATATCGAAAAAAGCCGAAACACCCCAACTAGATAATTTAATTTTATATAAAAAATATTAATATTGTAGCAGTACATCTCAAATTTTTTTTAACAATTTTTATAAAAATTGAATTTAGTGACGACATCGCTTCATACAATTTGTATGGTAGTCACCTATACACAATATCAAAGAAGACTTAATAGTTTGATACTTCATCTCTAAACATACAATATACATATACCATCATGCTGTTTTCATATTCCGGGTAGGAAAAAAAGACTGACCTCCATACTATCCTATCTTGACTACCTAGGTACATGTGTTGTATAGAAAACTAAATATCATAAAATAATAAATAATTTGTATTTATGGGTTTGGTACTTATTCTTCAACTATACATACTATCGCTGTCGACAGTTGGATCTCATGTGTTACATGCAACTAGTAAAGTTAAATTTATCTTCCACTTGTAAAATAAATAAAAACCAAATACCTACTTATGGAAAAAAATAACGATGGGAAAATGCAAGACCGGGAGGCGGTCTTGTTCCTGTATTTAGAGCACTAGTCTTGATCTTGCAAAAAAAAAAACAGATAAATTTGAAAATGCCAATTATATTATTTGTGTAACTACAAATTACGTAATTTAGATAGCGGAAAAATATATAGGCACATATAGTTTAGTTTAGGTTTGGTTAAGTGTATAGAGAACAAAGTGTCTTAGTTAAAACGGCAAAATGGCGTAGGCGGTAAATTGTTCGAGCAATGAAATGTTTACCAACGAAATGTCGGGATGCATAATCTCGAAATGTACAGTTATCGCCAATTATCTTGAGCCATTTCGCCGAGGAGGGGGACGATTTGCACGTATTACCCGGAAGCCTGGTTCAAGATATTTCGCGAAAACTACACCAACTATAGATACTAATAGAGTTCAATGTAGCTCTATTGTAGGTCGGTTTTTAATAATAATAATAAACACTTCCCTGCACCCGGTGCAAGTAGCAGATTGTCATTATCCTAGTGCTATATTTTTTGAGTTGGAAGCCGAATGACAATAGCGTGAGAAATATTTTTTAGTTAATTTCTGCACTGTTGGGAATCAAACGCAGAAAGTGACATTGGAGTCAAGCGAATTGCTACTTTGTGACAAATAAAACAAACTAACAGAAAAGAAAATGTCAACAAAGCCGGAAAAACTCTACTGAAAATCATAATAATAAATATGCCAAGCACCTAAATATATATTTTTTCACAGGTGCATTTCGGGACACGGCTGTTTCAAAAGTTATCTCTTTCGTTTTCACTTATCTGATTCGTCCTCATGTCAGCTTTTTGATAACCCTGAACAGACTTCTGAACATATCCTATGGGAACGCACTAACTTCTCCGTGTCAACTTTCTGACGAGAACTCTACAACAATGTCCGAGGGAATTTCTTTGGACCCATTAGACATGCGGACCTTGTAGCCACGAAGAGCAACTTTAGGGCTT